>OZ010788.1:619394995-619717495 GCA_963932465.1 Maratus speciosus | reverse complement strand
CATATCAATTAAAACCCCGATATTTTTTATGCCAGTTTAGTTTACATATACAAATAAAACTGTGTACCGAATTTTATATATTTGGCTATAAAGGTAAGAAAAAAAATGTTTTCTGAATTTTATGAATGTTTCAGTATTTTTACATCCTATTTCTGCACTTAACTGCCTTTAACTTTTCCAGTTATATTTAGTTTTTAAAAAAAAATGCACAGTTTTATTTGTATATGTAAACCAAACTGGCATAAAAAAAAATATTGGATTTTAATTGATATAGAGTGTGGTTGGTACAATTTGAAAATTCTCGATAACGCTTAAAATATTCAGAAAAATTCCTTATTTTTCTGAATTTTTTTTTAATTTCTTGTGTGATAAATACATGCCATAATTTATACAGTGTGCCCTTGAATAGTAGTTAAGGTGCAATTAAAAATAATAATAATAATAAAATACTGAGTTTGAAGGTCGATTGTCTCTTTAATGGTATAAACTGTAAGCATTATATAGTGTTGGTTCAAAATCACAAATAAAGAGTAGCTCAAACAGTTTTAGAGGAGCGCATGCGCGAGTACTGCATTGTTATGGACTCACTTGGAGTGCCACATACGCAAAATGGTGACTCCTGAGCGTAAAGCGTTATTGTTGAGCTGAAGATTTAAAAAACGTTACAGTCAAGCTATTTTTTTCCTTCGGGCTTTATAAAAGATCATGTCTACGTTCCGTCGCTCTCTGATGATTCACCAGAGTTGAGACACAGAATTGAAGAAGCTATTGCTTCCATCACTCCGGGCTTGTTAACCGAAGTGTGGTAAGAATTGGACTTTAGGCTGGATATGTGCCGTATCACTGAAGGTGCTGCTATGGAACATTTGTAAGAAAAACTAGGTTAGTTTATCTTCAATTTGATGTGTGATTTGTTGCAAATAGTCTATATTAAACTGTTATAATATGCCATTGAAATTAGGACATTTCCTTATGGGCACCCTGTATATTTATGGATATATGTACATATCGCTCACCCGCAAGAAAAATTACACATCTCGACAAAAGTAAATTTCACAGGAGAGGCAAAAGAAAATTTGCATCATTTTACTGTAACGTGAAATTATAGCACTTAGCTCTTCATGCAAGACTACTAACGTGCATAAAAGCTTAAAACTTGTACGAATGAAGACATATGATGAGGTTTGGAGGGTTGGATAACTTTACCTCCCCACACAATCCACCCCTCTTCTGTGGTCACGAATGGACATGTAGCGTAATAAAGTGATTGCCGTATAACTACACTTATGAAACTTTTTGTGTAGCAAGGCACATCTATGACAAACCTATTAGTGGGATAAAATAAAAAAATAATTTTTGCGAAATGTGTCACTTTGATTGCGGGTGAGCGATATGTTCGAGTGAATATATTTAGAGATTGTGAATATAAACAAGTAATATAAAAATTTTGTTTTTAAAGCAATTCCTACTTAGGTGATCAAAGAAAAATTTAATATAATTCCTTAAGCTAATATTAGTTTTTGTTGCATTAAAATATCTCAATTTGTTGATTTTCTGTAAGCAAGTAGGCTTACAATGGAAGTTTATGGGAATTGGGCGAAATATTAGAGATATCGCCCAGTTGGCGTCACTTTTGGCGACTCATTTTGGCCGCGAAATTTGGCAATATATCGCCAAGTTGGTGACAAACTTGGCGGTATTTGGCGACAAAACAGGTTCCCTCCTGTGGTAACCCCTTATTGAAAATACTTTCATTGATCTTCAATAACCAATGGCCGCCATATTGTTTCCCATGCAAAACTAAAATTAATTAATTAAAATTCAATTAATTAATTAATATTTGAAAAAACTGTATTAACATCAATTATCATCCAGTACAAAGTTTAAAAAAATTTATTCCAACTTGATAGGATGAATAATGAGTATTTTATTAACGATTGAAAATTTGAACAAGATAAATAAATAAATATATATATAAATAAACATAGGGAGAGTGTGAACTAATAGTAGGAATTGAAAGATGCTTCTAAATTTTTGCAACAAACTTTAAGGACGTGATAACACTCGTCCAGCCTAGTGATTTTTGTTTATGAAATCAGAATTTTAACCAATTTATAAAGGCAAGTCAGTTGGTGAAACTGAAATAATCGAAACGGAGTACTTCAGTGACTTTCATTCAATATTATGAGCTTAATTAAGAGTACTTGAGACTTCGAAAATTGAGACAGTTGACGATGTTTGTCATTTTATATCTTCAAATGTATACATTACAGAAAAAGAATATTTAAAGCAGTAATTGCTACACATCTTTTCATTCGTATATATTTTAGATCATAATGAGAAAATTAGATTTTATAAGAGGTTTTAAACTTTTAGACATTTTTCGAGCAGAAAATTGGAATCGAAGATTTCGGGTATAAGAACGAATTAATTATTGAATGTAAAACCAATATTTTGGTATTTCATTATACTTGATAATTATGTAGTTACACTTAAAAATTATTTATTTATAAAATTTTTATGTTTTAAAAACAAATTGTATCTTGCTTATATGGAATTTTCAAAGTTTTAGCAAGATAACAGCATGAAAAAAAAATATTTTTTTTGAACAATTAAGCATAAAATTAACGTTTATTTTATAGAGCCTACAATGCACTATATGCCCTGAAAATTAATTTTTAAAAGGGTCTTCAAACTGTTTGACATTTGTCGAGCAGAAAATTGAAATCGTCGGTTACGCGTATAATTACAAGTGAATTGCTGCCAGTAAAACCATATTTTTCATATTTAATTATACTTCACTCCACAGCCGCGGGCGACTTTTTCATTTTCTTGGATAAAACCGCGGCATATTTTTAAGTGTTGCAAGTGGATTGCTTTTTTAAAATTCAGATTGTTGGATTCCCACCACTTTTTTGAAGTAGAAATAGTAACTTTATTTAATTATAGATCAAAAAATGCAAACATAAGCCGAATTACACGCTTTTAAAAAAGTGGCGAGAATCAAGCAATCTGAATTTTAAAAAAATGTAGCCCACTGGCAACACTGGAACGCGAAAATAGCGTGCCTCGCGGGATTGTATAGAATATGTGAAACGTGATATGAGCGTCACCCGCGGCTAGATGGTTAAGTGTCATGTGATTACACTTAAAAATTGTTAATTTACAGCATTTTTATGTTTTAAAAACAAATTTGTATCTTGCTTATATGAAAACGTTAAAATTTTAGCAATATAACAACATGATTTTTCCCCCAACGCTTAAAGGTGAAAATTTACATTTATTTTATAGATCTGTACACTATATATCCTGAAAATTTCATAAAAAAATATTGAACATTTTTTAACTGCCTTGTTCATAATGCCTGAAAATCACATTTTGAGAAATACAATTTAAAATTCTCTCTTTAAAAATGCTCCATATTTAACAACAATTAATTCAATTTGTTTCAAAATGTTATGACATAATTATTTTTAAATATATACAGGGTGTATCTGAAAACGGGGACAAAACTTTACAGAGTGATAGAACGCAGCTATACGAGCTCGTTATTTCGTCATAGAATGTATGGTCGAAACGCAAGCGGTGAGAATTTAAAAGGTAAAGAATGAACACAATAATGAGAAGAGATCCTTCAGAAAACATTTTATTAAAAGGAATTTAATTAATGTACATACTCGAAGAAATTGCTCAAAAGATCTTCCGGCAGCTGTAATGGACGCTTCACACCTGCGAGCTAAGGATTGACGCACGTTTGCAAAGACACCAGTCATTTCCCGAATATCGCCGGCAACAACGGCAATCCTGCCGTCTATATCCATATTGATTTCAATGGGGCACTCGTAGATAGGGCTTTTCATATGTCCCACAGGAAAAAGTCCAAACACGAGAGATCCGGCGATCCTGGTGGCCAAGTTATGGGACCATCTAGACTAATTCATCGCCCTGGGACATTGGGAAACTATCTTTTAACTTCTCATGGGCGAAATCATTCAAATACATTCTATGGCGAAATTTGCTCGTATAGCTGCTTTCTATTACCCCGTAAAGTTTTGACCACTTTTTTAGATACGCCCTGTATATATAGTTTTCAAAAATGTAATTTTTTGAAGGCGGAAGGGTACTAACTCCAGTTAACAAATGATGATATACAAGGTTATTTCTTCTTATTATCGACCAATAGCTAATTCTTAAACCGTTAGTTTTAGAGGTACAGTTGCAATTGCAAAAACGTTTGAAATGTTCATCATATGTAAATATATTTACATCAAAAAAGTGATTTGTTAAAAAGTTGTGAAATTTTAACTTTAAAGATATATTTATTATATTTTATATTTAATAAATTTTAAAATTTATATTTAGAAAACTTTTCTCCGTGCTCTAACAAGTAAAAGAGCAGAATTTCCATCCAAAAATGGAAAAACGTGTTTTTAATGCCACAAAACGCTGAAAATTTACAAAATTTATCGACCAATATCTAATTCCTAAACCATTAGTTTAAAGGTATAGTTGCAACTGTAAAAAACGCTTCAAATGCAAATCTATTTCAAAAAAGATATTTGTTAAAATGTTCTGAAATTTTAATGTTAAAGATACATTTAATACATTTTATATTTAATAATTTATAAAAGATATATTTAGAATTTCTTCCCGTGCTCTAACAAGAAAAACAGTTGAATCTGCATCCAAAAACTAAAAAACGCGCTTTTAATGACAGAAAAAGGCATTTTTACAAAGTTTTAGTCATTATCAGTCGAGGAATTTTAATCTTATGAAAATGTATTTTTTACTGTTTTATTTATTAGAGCAAGGAGAAAGTTTTTCTAAATATAACTATATAGGGATCGTGTAACAATTTAGTTTTCGTAACATATTAAAAAATAACTAGCTTTATTATACTTTTAATATTAACATTTGAAATATTTTTTAAATTAGAGTATGGGGCACAATCTTTTGACTTTCGGGAATAAAAATCTGGATAAATTGAACTTGCTAAAATAACATTTTAATCTGATAGACGAATGCCTAAATGATTCAAAATAAAGAAAAAATGGTCAGCAGCGAAATTTTTTTATTTAACTGCACTGTAAAAAAAAACACTGTAAATTCGCCAGCACAAACTCGATCACAGTTGAATGTACTCTATCTTCTTTGGTTTCCTGACTATTTAAACATGAAAAATACAGTAGTTACGTAAAATTAACAGTACAATGTACTAGCAAATTGGACGCATTTGGACGACAGCGCAAACTACACTGTAAAAAAAACGGACTAAAAAACGGAAATACTACTGGCAATCTAGACGCCAGTACTATTTCCGTTTTTTTACGGAATTTTTACCCATAAATTACAGAAAATTTTCCGTTTTTAATCAGAAAAACGGAAAATTTTCTGTAATTTATGGGTAAAAATTCCGTAAAAAAAACGGAAATAGTACTGGCGTCTAGATTGCCAGTAGTGTTTCCGTTTTTTAGTCCGTTTTTTTTACAGTGTACTGTCGTCCAAATTGCCAGTATATTGTGCTGTTAATTTTACGCAACTACTGTATTTTCCATGTTTATATAGTCAGGAAACCAAAGAAAGATACAGTACATTCAACTGTGATCGAGTTTGTGCGTGAGATGAACAGTGATCAAAATAAATTAAGATTCAAAATAAAGAAAACAATGGTCAGCAGCGAAAATTTTTCTATTTAACTAAGGTTTATGTTAAGCTTACGAGTTTAATTTTCCCTACCATTTTACCACTATAAATTTTTATTTTCTTCTAATTTTTACTTATAATGAATTTGCATAGTACCCACAGGACATTCAAATAAGAAAGAATAAAAATGTAATACTTCTAATACAGAATTTTTTTATAAGATTGTCTTAAAGGGGTGTTAAAGAAGGGACGGTAAGGTAAAAAAAGGGGACGGTATAGGAAAAAAGGGACGAAATGGGACAAAAAGGACAGTAAGGATGGAACGGTAAGGAAAATTACCACCTATTTATAGGCAAATCGTGTTAAGACTAAGTGATAGCCACAGTGTTCATTGATTTTTAGAAACAATTGTTAACATTGGATTAAATTATTATTATTTTTTTAATTAACCTAAAAAAGTGCAGGAATAAACCTTGGGGACGCTAAGACTACCCATAAAGCCCCGATTTTGAAATTGATATTTAAATGCTGATTTAAATTCTACAGTAAATTTCCTGTCAAAGAATTTTAAACATTCTTTCTCTAGCATATCTCTGCATGAGAAAAAACTTGAAAAAAGTTCTGTGGCTGCATCTAAAGTGATTTTCTGCGTAAATTTAGCAAGAGGGACGGTAAGGTAAAAACCCAGGCCTGGATAAAAACCCAGGGACAGAGTTCAAAAAATAATATCAACCGTAAAAATGTGTGCAGGTTAATTTTTTGCTACATATTTATATAAAACAATTGTCCCAGTTTCGGAAAAAAATTACATAGAATTACTTTTATTGAAACAATTTTATATTGGCAGCTCCAAACTTAAAAATCAGCATCAGGAACACGGGACGGTGTAGGAGATTTCCTGGTATTTGGACCCCCAACATCGTCCAAAATTTATTTATCTCGTTAATATTGTTGTGTAATTATGCAATGGGATGTTCCCCTGTATATGAAATTAAAAAAACACAAAATAATGCATTGAAATAAAAATTATTATTCAGGGACATAAAAGTCAAAAGATTGTGAGAATGCCCCATATACCTCTTAAGCGAATGGCTTAGGAATTAGCTACTTGTCAATGATAATAATGAATACCCTGTAAATTTATAATTATACCGTGTGTCTCTAAAATTTTGGATAATAATTTCATGAATGATAATACGCGTAAATATGAACAATTTTAATTTAAAAAAATTGTCAGTCCGTCTTTGTGCCAGATATCTACGAAATTTTATAAAATTGAAAGTATCATATCTCGGTGAGTTTTGTTTGTAGAAGATTGTAATTTTTATTGTTATACTGATCAGAACATGGAGAAATGTTTTCTATATATAGCTTACAAGACTCAAACACCGCATTATAATTTAAAACGTATAACGTTATTATAATTTTAATATTAATATTTGAAACATTTTTTCAATTAGAATATACCTCTAAAACGAATGTTTTAGGAATTAGCTATTTGTCAACGATAATAATGTAATAATGAAAAATGAAAGTATCATATCGGTGAGTTTTGGTTGTAAAAGATTGTAATTTTTATTATTATACTGATCAGAACATGGAGAAATTTGTTCTATATATAACTGACAAGACTCAAACACCGCATTATAATTTAAAACGTATAACGTTTTGAAAATAAATGGCAGGACTGCACTGTAAAAAAAAATACAACCAGTTTTCCTGTAGGAATCGGTAAAATAGTTGTCCTTATCGCACCGGAAAATTTTCCGACCCAGCTCGGAATAAAATCCGTAAAATCGGAATCAAATCCGTAACATACCGTTTTATTGACTATTTCCTTTTTTTATGGATTTTATTCCGAGATGGGTCGGAAAATTTTCCGGTAAGATAAGGGCAACTATTTTTCCGATTTCTACAGGAAAACTGGCCGGATTTTTTTTACAGTGTATTGCATTAACCCATTAACCGCCAAAACTATGAAGTAGGAATTTTCAAATTTCTTGGTGAAATTTGTTTGCCACCACAAATTCTGGAAGGCAATTCTCGCTTTTTTAAGGTCGCAAGGTTTCTAATTATAAATAATTCAATGTTTTAAATTCTAAAATTGTGGTAACAATGTAATTAATTTAATCATGAGCAATTAATTTTTACCGTTGCGTCAACGCAACACCAGCAGTTAATGGGATAATATTAATCCCTACCTTATTTTGACACTTTAGCAATATTCATTGCCTAAGTGTTTCCAACAGGTAAAAAATTAAAGCGCGCTTTAATCTGTTTGGTACACCCTGTAGTATACTTAAAAGTTCTGCTCTTAAGTCATTTGGACAGCCTAATTTCATCGATAAACAGAAATAAATAGAACACATTTAGAAAAAAAGTAAAAATTAAATTTAAAAAAATCAAAAACCCGACTGCGTAGAAAGCGAACTAATTAATTATTTCTCATCAATGTGACACTATTTTTTATATTACTTACCTATTTTTTTTCATTTACTTGTATTGATGACTTAGTTCCTATCTATAAACACTGTTTTGATGAGGGCTATTGATGTCTATGATGTTTAGAGTTGCAGTAAAACTAGAGATCCTACCTACACAACTTCCAGGTTGTGTAATATTTAAATGGAGCTTCTGACTGTAAAATAGTCAATGAAACATCATTTTCATTTTAAAAGAACTATCCAGTGATATGCCACTCAATGGGGTGCGTAAAATTTTTTTCGTCTCTATCGCCATTTTGTATTTTACAGCCGCCATTTTGAATTTATGAAAACAAAACCTAGCCTATAGCCATCGGACGGGTATGACGAATCGATAGAGACCGCATTGTTTAAAATCCATCCAGCCGTTCGGATGTTTCGAGGGTATAAAGAAATCCACATACCCAGATACACGTCAAGCACATAACCCTTCTTGGCAGTCGGGCAAAAAGGAGAGGATATTTATTTTAAGCTAGCTAAAGTACCCGGCGTTGTCCGGAATTTTAAAAATGTTTATTTTGAAAAATCAATTTCAAAATTAAATTTACAGGAATTTGGATTGTGACCGAGATTAAAATCTTTTGATGAAATGTTGTTTCCGAGTATTTTGTTATTTTTTTGTTATAATTTTTTCAGGATTAAAGAAAAATGGCAAGTACAAAAATTCTATGAATTTTATTTTTTAAATATCGGAAATCTTTATTTCAGTTCTTCACTAAGAATGAGCTCTAGGGACCTAAATCTTTGTGGAAATTCTAATATACACGCGTACACACACGTATATATATATGGAATGGATTTAGAAAGGACGAAAACAAATTCAGAGAACCTCAAAATGTTAAAACAGGCCAATATTTCCATAATCGAGTTTTTATCATGGTGCAGTACGTTTTTTCAAACTCATATGACGTAATATATTCACCAGCTGACGTCCATTATACTGCCAATATGACGTAATATTCACATTTTTTAAAATTCGTCATACTATTTATTTCATTTTCATTTTTCACGCAGAAATCTTGAAATAGAAAAGTTAATATTAATATTAATATTATTATTAAAACTTAATTAAACTTAATTAAACTTAATTAAACTTATTAAACTTAATATTAACTTTCTTTTTAAATTAGTCAAACCATTTATTTCATTTTCCACGTGGAAATCTTGCAATAGTAAAGTAATTGTTGTGATAAGAGTTTCATTGTGGATTTTTAATTGTTGGTAACTGCTATAACGAAAAATGTTTACATTTGATAGGTAATTGCTGTTAAATTGTGTTTTTTATAAACTAAAAATTAACTATAAATTATTTCGATTCCGGATTACTTTAGTTACCTCGGCCGTGTTTTAATACACATGTACGTAACATTTCACAATTCTGGCTTCCAAACTGTGGATTTGTATAGAATTACAGACAAATAGACAAATTTTCCTTTTTATATATTAGATTATATACTTTGAAATCCCGACTATACGCATCCCGTATAGTATATTTTTTTCCCGCTCTCTGCATCATTTTAGGCCGATACAAATAAAAATCCCATATCAATAACATTAAACTATCTCGATTTCTGCATTACAATTCCTGCATCGTAATTTTTACAATCAATCAGAATGGGAATTTTCTTAAATTTTAAATACTTTTGAGCTGGGATTACGACATGCATAATGTTTAGTGTCTTCTAATGATAGTGATTATAGTGGAAATAAAGTTGACAAAAAACCTACATACAATGTGCCAACGTAGACAAAAGCAATTAATTGCTGGCTTGAAAAGTGTACAAAAATAAAAAAAAAAGGAAGAAAGGAAAGGAAAGAAAAGAGAAACCGAATCATTGCACAAAACATCAAGAAACTAATTTGCAAAATTGTCAACTACAAAATATGCTACACATAAAATAGTTAATCAGAACAAAAAACAAGCATTAATAAGTGTTTACAAATATCTTCAATAAAGTAAGTTTTCCTGAGCTAAAAGGGTAGTTTTCAGTTTATTCCTTTATTTTGTAAGTTTTTGTATTCTTCTTTTTTCTCCGGATTGCAGGTCCGACGAAAAACATAAAATCGGGGTTTTACTGAAATAATTATTTCTTCTAACAAATGACATAAAAATTGTTATTGGCACTTCTATAAAAGGCAAAGTAAATAAACTATTCTAAATCCGCGAACACAAAAAGCTCATGCAATATAGGTTTCAACTGTTTAAATTTTTAAAATATTTGACTTTCAAAACATATAAAGTTCATAAAAATTATTTTTAGCAAATTATTTTTAACTTGTAATAATGTATTGTTAATAAATTATTTATAACTTGTCCCTATTAGCTTAAACGTATAATTGATTTGCACAGGAGTAGAACGTAAAAATTAAGATTCATTAAACATGGTTAAACTTGAGCCGAGGACTTTTATGCAGAATAGTTTTTTTATATAATGCAGTGTTGGAAAATTGGCGCAGAGGAGGAGCCTATTGACACCACTAAATTTTTATAGTATTCTTCACCTTAATAAAACTTCACAAATTCTGGCATTAGATAAGCCGAAAAATACCACTAAAATTTAGTGGTGTCAATAGGCTCCACCTCTGCGCCAATTTTCCAGCACTGTATAATGGTATTTACATATGCTGTGATTTAAACGATAGTAAGTAAAATGCTAATTATTTTCTCACGCTGTAGTAATTTTTAAAAGTAACTTTAAAATTGATTTAAACTAGGTAACTAATTAACTTTAAACCTAGAATTTATTCAGGCGTGAACAGAATCTAAAAATTAAAATCCATTAAATAATAGTTAGACTTGGTCAGAAAGTTTTATGCAGTCAAATATTTTGTTGCAATGGTATCTAAATATGATATGATTAAAATGATTGTAAAATTCAGTCATTTATTTTTCACACCGTAACAATTTTTAAATGCAACTTATAAAATATTAAAAAAGAATGGCAATTTTTTAAATTTTAATATTGATTATACTTTTTTTGTGTATGAAAAACGTGCAACATAAATGCCAACTGTATTATACATTTATAATAATGTACAGTTTATATGTAGAGATTATTGCTTCTAAACTATGCCGAGTAATTACTACTACATAAAAAATATTTTTAGTTACTAATAAATGAATGGACAAAACAAATAATCTAAAAAGAAAATTCTGAGAAAAAGAGATAACCGTAAAATTTCAAAACTGTTTTACCAATTGTTTCAACCCAGCAAACACATACCTTTCGGCACACGATCGGACCGCATCCGACAGTGTCGGTTAAGTGTCGGCATGGGCACAGTGGTTTCGGTGAAGTGTCGGCAGCATGTCGGCAACTGAAACTCAAGAATCTGCTTTTTCGACTGCCGGTTACCGTAATTGCCCCCCTTATGGTTATATATCGGCAAGCGACTTATACCGGCAAGTGACGCAGGACCGATATGTGATTTCTGATAGTGGCCCAATTAGATTTCCCAACATCGGTCCGAATTCGGAATTTTTAGTCGTAGCCGACATTTTTTTTTCTTTTTCTTAATTTTCTTTGAGTTTCAGTTTGAAAAGATATGTATATTTCATGTATTTCATATAAAATTCGAACAGTGATAAACAAAAAAAAAAAAAAAAAAAAAAGTCAAAAATAGCCTACCTTTATTTATTTTTAAAAAGTTGTTATTGAATTCATTTTAAAAAGGACTTACAATTATTTGAATCATCAAAAGAGTTTTTTTAAATCG
The DNA here is from genome assembly GCA_963932465.1 of Maratus speciosus. Lineage (NCBI taxonomy): Eukaryota > Metazoa > Arthropoda > Arachnida > Araneae > Salticidae > Maratus > Maratus speciosus. The sequence goes on along the minus strand of OZ010788.1, from coordinate 619,705,652 downwards.
CTCCTTAAAATTATTATTCATTATAAACTTAATCATGGAAAAAAAAAAGTAGCCATGTTTCTTATTTTATTTGAAAATCAAATTATTAAAAATTGTTTTAAATTATTTTACAAGCTATAAAAAAAATACCCAACTTTTTTAGCTTTAAAATTTAAAAGAAAGATTCAGAAATCTCCCACTTCTAAAAAATTATTAACCAAAAAAAAAAACAAAAAAAAGATAAATTAATCTTTCTATTTTATTTGATGATTAAAAAGTGTTGACAAGTAAAAAAATCATTATTGCTACATAATCACAAAAAATATACTCTACATTAAATCATCACTGACAAAAAATGAACTCTTATTCTAGTTAAAAGGGATTAATTACAAACTTATTTTTTAATTAAAATTATTTTTTAAACTCTTATGAGGTTCCTAACTCAAGTCATAAAATCAGCGGTTTTAAAAGTTCTTCACACTCACTTTTAATCTGAACTAGCAGGATTTCGCCGATACGCTCATCCCTTGCTCCAAACAAACCTTGAATCAAATGAAATATATCGGTGAATTTGACCTTGTGTTTTAAAGCAATATGACTCTTTAACTGACAGTGGTTTCTGTCATCATAAACTGCGCGCCATTGTGCTATTATATTTTCTAATGAATTAGAATAAAACTTGGGCTGTTAAGTATATGGGGCATTCTCACAATCTTTTGACTTTCATGACCCTGAATATTAATTTTTATTTTAATACACTTTTTTGTGTTTTTATTTCATATACTGGGGAACATCCCATTGCATGATTGCGCAACAATATTAACGAGATAAATAAGTTTTGGACGATGTTTGGACGATAAGTTTGGATGTTGGGGTCCAAATACCAGGAAAACTCCTATACTGTTCCGTGAACCTGATGCTGATTTTTAAATTTGGAGCTGTCTCTATAAAATTGCTTCAATAAAAGTAATTCGATGTAATTTTTTTCCGAAACTGGGACAATTGTTTTATATAAATATGTAGCAAAAAATTAACCTGCATACATTTTAACGGTTGATATTATTTTTTTAACTCTGTCCCTGGGTTTTTCACCTTACCGTCCCTCTTGCTAAACTTATACAGAAAATCACTTCAGATGCAGTCACAGAATTTTTTTCAAGTTTTTTTTTCATGCATAAGTAGGCTAGAGAAAGAATGTCCAAAATTCTTTGACAGGAAATTTACTGCAGAATTTAAATCAGCATTTAAGTATCAATTTCAAGATCGTGACTTTATTGGTAATCTTACCGCCCCCAAACTTTATTCCTGCATTTTTCGAGGTAAAAAAAAAAAAGAAAAATTTAATCCAATGCTAACAACTGTTTCTAAAAATCAATGAACGTTGTGGCTATCACTTAGTCTTAACATGATTTGCCTAAAAATAGGTGGTAATTTTCCTTACCGTTCCATCCTTACCGTCCCTTTTTTTCCTTTACTGTCCCCTTTTTTACTTTCTTCTATCCTTACAAGAAGAAAGTATTGGATTCATGAAAATTTTCAAATTCCGGTTTTCGACGGATTTACACGTTTTAGGGGTCAGAGATTCCAAAAAACATGTTTTTACAAAATGTCTGTCTGTGACTCTGTGAGTCTGTCTGTCTGTGTGTATGTGACACACATTTTGTGGGCGCTCTATCTCAAGAACTAATGCACGGAATTTAATAAAAATTGATATTCAGTTAGTCCCTAATACAAATTGATGCTGATTAGTTTTGGTTGTAAATCGCTCAACAGGTGGCGCTGCTATGCTGCATTTTTCACGATTTTTGCAATAGCTCTATCTCTAGAACTAATGCACGGATTTCGATAAAACTTCAGATTTAGTTAGTCCTTGATATGATTTGATGATGATTACGTTTTGGTGTAAATCGCCCAACAGGTGGCGCTGTTATGATGAATTTTGCAGGATTTACACGATTTCCCCAATAGCTCTATCTTAAGAACTAACGCACGGATTTTCATCAAACTTCAGATTCAGTTAGTCGTTGATATGACTTGCTACTGATTATGTGTTGGTGTAAATCGCCCGACAGGTGGCGCTTCTCTGCTGCCTTTTTCACGATTGCCTCAATAGCTCTATCAATAGAACTAATGGACGAATTTTCATCTAACTTCAGATTTAGTTGTATGTTGACACAAGTTGTTGTTAATTAGGTTTTGGTGTTAATCACCCAATAGGTGGCGCTGCTATGCAGGAATTTTCACGATTTTCGTTATTGCTCTATCTCAAAAACTAATGTACGGATTTTCTCCAAACTTCAGATTCAGTCAGACGTTGACATAAATTGTTGCTGATTAGGATTTGGTATAAATCACCCAATAGGTGGCGCTGCTAGGCAGCATTTTTCTGAATTTAGACGATTTCAGCGATAGTCATATCTCAAGAACTAACGCACGGAATTTCATATCGTTAGAATCCTCATGAGATGCATAGATTGCCATTTAATTTTGGCAGTGTGATAGCGGATTTTGAAGTATTAACATGTATGAGATAGAAGAAAGTTTTGGGATTGGTACATCCGACTAGTTTACCTTACCGTCCCTTCTTTAACACCCCTTTAAGACAATGTTATACAAAAATTCTGTATTAAAGTTATTAATACAGAATTCATTGTTATTATTTCTTATTTGAATGTCCTGTGGGTACTATGCAAATTCATTATAAGTAAAAATTTAGAAGAAAATAAAAATTTATAGTGGTAAAATGGTAGGGAAAATTAAACTCGTAAGCTTAACATAAGCCTTAGTTAAATAGAAAAATTTTCACTGCTGACCATTTTTTTCTTTATTTTGAATCATTAAGGCATTCGTTTATCAGATTAAAATGTTATTTAAGCAAGTTTAATTTCACCAGATTTTTTTTTCCCGAAAGTCAAAATATCGTGAGAATGCCCCATAAACTGTTTACTTGCTCATTTTCGGGATTTGGTTAAGAACAATAGAAATATATAGAATATATTAAAAACAATCCCTGGAAAATTATCTATGTAAAAGTGTGAGTCTTATCAAAATCCGTCCAGAAGAACTTTTTAATAAGTCTAATCTTTCTTAATGCGCGTCACCTGATTATAGAACTTCCCCATAAATTTGCGTTTAATATTTAAACTTTCCCTGAAAATTTATCCAACTAACAGTGCAAGCAATCAAAATCCATTCCAGCAGAACTCAAGTTATAAGCAGCCGTAAAGAAATTCCCATTTACATTTTATATATATGTATATATATAGCAAATGGCCTTTATTAAGCTTTCAAATTTCATGTGTGACTTCATTTTTTTTTCATAACTTATGACAGTACAATATTTTTCAGAACTAATACTTTTCATTTCATGTCTTTCAACATCAGAAAAGCTGAGCAGTTATTATTGAGAAAAAAAATTATTTCCTTACAAATATTTTTATTTTTTACAAGTAATAACATTTTTGAAACAAGGTAACGTATTTAAGGTTACTTAAAGGTACTTAAATAGAGGTATCTGCTGTTTGGTAGTGTCTGTTATGGTGCTTTTGGTGTACTGTGTATATTTTTATTTTTACTTTGAGTTTATTGAAGTAAAAGAACACAAAATCTTGACAATTTTATGGTAACAGATAATATACAACTTTTTTTACGTAAAAGTAAAAATATCTTAATGAACATAAAGTACTTTTCCATTATCCCGTCGATCACTTTCCATAAAAAAAGCTACTGCCAAAAATGCATAATTAAGGCATCAGATTCACTTGACGTTAGATGAGTTACACGTGTTTCCTATGTAATCAAGTGATTTTTGATTCGACGTTTAGCTGTATTTTAATGATGTTTTACTGATTTAATAGTTATTGTGTTAATTAAAATAAATTTTACGTTCTTAAACGGCAATTCTATGATATTAAAGGAGAAAACACATTGAAAAATCATTGCGATGCGTTGTTACGTACGTTGATCAGTTTCAAATGAAGTCACAAACATTCATGCAGCAGCCAAGAAGGATAATTAAGAAAAATAATGTAAATAAATATTCTAGATTTTTTTCTGTTTTTATTAATACATTATAAATTTTATTGTTCAAAGTTTCTGATGGTTTATACTTTAGTGAGAGAGGCTTTACCGAAATTTCTTGTATTTGTTTGGAGACTGCAATGGTAACACTCTTCCATTCCTTTTTTGTTCTTTACAGTTTGAGGATAGTTTTTTTATGGAAAGCGCTCGAAGAGATAATAGAGAAGTACCTTAATATGTATTAAATAACGATACAATCAAATCATTTATGGTCTGAAATTTTTTAACAGCTGAATTCTCTAGAAACACAACTTAAGGTAGAACATCCTACAAAGAAACAGGAAAATCTCAAATAATCCCAAATTTGACTTTAAAAGTTTTCTTTCTGTTTCAATTATATTATAGTAAAATGCTTAGCATGTTATATATTGTTGAAATTAAAAAAACTAAAGGTATTAAATTTTTTTTATTGTAAAACTTTAGCATTTCGATAGTGAAGTAATAATAACTTAAAACTAGTCGGATATGGCAATCCCAAAACTTTCTTCTATCTCATACAGGTTAATAATTCCAGAAAAATGTAGCATAGCAGCGCCACCGATTAGGTGATTCACACCAAAATCTAATCAGCAACAATTTATGTCAACTTCTAACTAAATCTGAAGTTTGATGAAAATCCGTGCATTAGTTTTTGAGATAGAGTTATTTCGGAAATCGTAAACAAATCTGCATAGAAGAGCCAAATGTTGGACGATTTACATCAAAAACTAATCAGGACCAATTTATATCAGGTGCTAACTGAATCTGAAATTTGATGAAAATTCATGCGTCAGTTCTTGAGGTACAGATATTGATAAATCGTGAAAAATGCAGCATAGCAGGACCACCCGTTGGGCGATTTACAGCAAAAACTAAGCAGCTCTAAAGTGTATTACGGACTAACTGAATCTGAAGTTTGATGAAAATTTTTGCATTAGTTCTTGAGATGAAGCTATTGCGATAATCGTGAATAATGCAGCATAGCACCATCTCCAGTTGAGATATTTACAACAATAAAAAGTAAAGTGCCCAGTTAAACTGATGGCATTGAGCCACAAGCTATTCACACTAATTGTATATTATACTATTATTTCAAAAGAATAATGCCCCTCAAAAAATAAATGAAGGGGATTATCCCCCGTTTCCCCCTTTATACTTAACCAATGAACCTCCAAATGTAATCAGGGAAACTCCTTAACATAATAAACCAGTATACCAAATTTGAAGCAAATCAGATAATTCTGCATGAAAAAAACCATATCGCTAAATAAAGGAGAGGGGGTCTAACCCCATTTCCCCTCCTTATACTTAACTAATGAACCTCCAAATCTAATCTGGAAATCTCCTTATCAGAAAGAACATAGGAAAAAAAAATTAAAGTAAATTGGATAATTCTGAATGAAAATCCATTTATCTAAATTAAGGGGACAGGACTCCCCCCCCCCTTTCTCCCTTTTATACTTAACCAATGAACCTCCAAATCTAATGAAGGAAGCGCCAAATCGGAATAAACCGGTAAATCAAATTTTAATCAAATCGAATAATTCTGCATTGAAAATCCTTTTAACCAAATTAGGGGAGGGGACTACCCCCCCCCCTTTATACTTAACCAATAAACCTCCAAATTTAATCAAGGCACCTGCTTAACATAATAAACCGGTATACCAAATTTGGGGCAAATCGAATAACTCTGCATGAAAAACCCATTTATCTATATTAAGGGGGAGGGGGACACTCAACCCTTTCCGCAAATTATACTTAACTAATGATCCTCCAAATCTAATCAAGGCAACTTCTTAACATAATATACCAGTATGCCATATTTGGAGCAAATCGAATAATTCTGCATGAAAAAGCCATTTATCTAAATTAAGGGGGGGGGGGGTCATTTCCCCCTTTCCCCACTTTATACTTAAATAATGAACCTCCAAATCTAATCAACGCAGCTTCTTAACATAATAAACCGGTATACAATATTTGGAGCAAATCGAATAATTCTGCATGAAAAACCCATTTATCTAAATTAACGGGGGATAACCCCCCTTTCCCCCTTTTATACTTAACTAATAAACCTCCAAATTTAATCAGGGAAGCTGCTTAACATAATAAACCGGTAGACCAAATTTGGAGCAAATAGAATAATTCTGCATGAAAAAAGCCATTTATCTAAATTAAAGTGGGGGAACTAGCCCATCCCCTCCCCCTTTATACTTAACCAATGAATCCCCAAAAGTAATCAAGGAAATGCCTTATCAGAATAAACCTAGAAAAAAAATTTTGAAGCAAATCGGACGTCTCTATCAAGAGTTATCGCGTTAGGTACATACATACATACTTACGTACGTACAAACATAAGGAACCGGCGGGGACATTAGCTCTCAGGCTTCGATAGCCTGTGAGCTAAAAAGTAGTAAGCACCAAATCATATCAAGGACTAACTGAATCCGAAGTTTTGTGAAAATCCGTGGATTAGTTCTTAAGATATTGCTATTCCAGAAATCGTGAAAAATGTAGCCTAGCAGCTTTACCTATAGGCCGATATACACCAAAAAATAATCAGCACCAACTTATTTATATCAAGGACTAACTGAATATAAAGTTTTATTAAATTCAGTTCGTTAGTTCATGAGATAGAATTTTTGTCAAATTTTTCTCACATACAGACAGAGAGACTCACAGACGCAGTGACAGACAGACATTTTCTAGAAACTATCAAATGCTATTCAGGATCTTCTACAACGTATAAATACATCGAAAACCGGAAGTCGAAAATTTTCACGAATCCAATACTTTCTTCCTGTAAAGACAGAAGAAAGTAAAAAGCGACTTCAAGGAATTTCTTTTTTTTTTAATCTTATTCTACTGTTATTTACTTTATGCCTGCCACTTGTCGTGTTTTAGTGTCCCTAAGTTTGGGTACAACAGAGCATTTTGTGCCAGCCCTTTATTGCTGTACACATCCACATTTCATCCCATTGTTACAATAACCACGATTTTGATATGCTGTAGATTATCTTGTATATATATATATATATATTTTTTACTTTCCCCTATCAAAAGAAAAAAAACTATATACGAAACGACGAATATTCTAATGGCTTCCCTTATTATCCCTAGTTAGCTTATTATCCCGAGTCCCTTATTATCCCGAGGTTCGTTTGTACTAAAATTAATTATTATCCTGAGAATAATCGGGTGTGTCATAATTTGTCACGTTTATCGCGTTTTCGCTCGGCCTGAAGCTTAAAGAGAAAGAAAATATTCTTATATAATATAGTGCGATTCATAAGTATATGGACAAGCGATTTTTTGAAATAGCAGCTCAAAATATGAAGCCATAATTACGAAAAAAATAATAAGCATATAGAATCATAATATATGTTTGTTAGAACAACGAAATACAATATAGGTTTTACAAAATTTTTGTAAAAAAATTAAATTCAAAATAAGCTGTCCCAAAAATATATGGAGATTGAAGAGAATTGCTTTTATTTCCACCGTATCAAAAAAATTTGTATTTTCTGCGTTCTGTACATGTGAAGTACCACTGCAAAATATAAAATCACTGCTCATTCTTCAATTATCGAATAGTGGGAAAATGCCTCGCAACGTTCAATTCTCTGCTGCTGATATAGCTAAAATTTGGCGTTTAAAGACTCAAATGTTAAAATTTCTGATATTGCTAAACAAATAAAGAGTAACAGATCCGGAATTTATGAAATTTTATCAAAAAGTGACAATGCGATTGAAAGACAACGTTCAGGTCGACCAAACAAAGCAACTCTATACGACAAGACAAATAGATTTTTCGAGCAGTTTCAACCCAAAAGAAGTTTGTTCGTGAAATTTCGAAGACTTTAGCTTTTCCTATTACGAGATCTACTGTTCACCGTTGCATATGGGCAAGCAAAATTCATAAATATCGCAGAATGTTCGCGGAATCTATGTTGAAAGTGCACCATAGAAATGCACGCGTTCTTTGAACTAAAAAACACAAGCCTTGGGAAAATGAATTGTTAAGCATTTCTTCAGTGACGAAAACAAAACCAATTTGGATGCCCCTGATAGCTGGGCATACCATCGGCATGATCTGCGACGAGAATCTCGGGAGTTGATTAGTCGACAACAAGGAAGGGATACTCTCAGGGTGTGGGGCGCGATTTGTTTCTATGGAACAACGAATATTGCTTCCTTTAATGGTCAACAATTCTCTGAGGATTATTAAAATGTCCTTAAAAGCAATCTACTTCCATTTCAAACATTTTTGGAAGGGATAACTGAAAATTCCAAGAGGACAATACGTCGATTCACATCTGTCATTCAACAACAGCTTCGTTTGCGCAGAATCAAGTAACTGTTATAGACTGGCCAGCTATCAGTCCAGACCTAAATCCAATTAAAAACCTTTGGGGAGTACTTGCACGAGATGTATATATTCATGGTCGTCAATTTTCCACTATTCAGGAATTAAAGCAAAGCGTAGAGCACAATTGGTTCTCTTTACAGCCATACATTCTCCAAACACTAGTTTGAAGCTTACTTGATACGGTTTTCAAGATAATTCTAAGGAACGGATCCAAAATTCGAATTTAAATGCAAAAAACTCGAAAAGTCCATATATTTTTCAGACAGCCTATTTTTATTTTTATTTTTTTACAAACATTCTGTATAACCTATACTGCATTTCTTTATTGTCATAAACTTGTATTATAATTCCATATGCTTATTATTTTTTTCGTGATTATGGCTTCATTTTTTGAACTGTTATTTCAAAAAATCGCCTGTCCATATACTTTTGAGACGCACTATATGATATATTATATATAATTAAATTATATATATTATTCGATTGGCAGTTTTCCAAGTTTTGTGATAAATGCAAATAATGAAATTCAATGATGTGATTGCAAAATATTTGATGATTTTTTGCAGTTAAAAAAAAAAAAAAAATAGTAAAGGAAGCGGTTAAAAACAAAGTGATATTGTGTACTTATTAAAATTTCGTGGCCAATGTTTGCAAAAGTTATTTCCAAGGCGGTTAAAAAAAAGACAAAATAAACAACTAATAAACAAGAAAATAAAATTATGCGTCAAGCATAGATGAATGGTGCAGATGTAAAAGTCACATTATCGACTTTTTTAAGGTATTAACTTATTCTTATCACAGTGTTCCTCTTTTTAAGGCGAATCGGACTGTACTAGTGATTTTTATTATGATGAACATGTGAAGGCTGAAAATCTCGTTTTGATGCATATCTCACATTATCCAACAACTGTTTTGCAGCAAAACTCACATTCTCCAATTTAACCAATCAGGGAGGATTTGAGAAAGATCATGGGGTTTCTTCTGTTGATGTTTCTAAACATGCTGCACTACAAATGTGACCTTGGAACATACAAGTCTCTAACAAAGCCAGGAAGGTAATATACATCAGGAACCACCAGTTATCCCTAAATCAAGCAGAATAAAACAATTAAAGAAGGATGACGTTAATAATTTGTTGAAGAAACACTATGGTGATCAGTGGAAATAATCGTTCAACGTGTAAAAATAATTAAAATTTGATGTTTTTAAATAAAATGTCAATATTAACACTTTGTATAAAATTAACAATCACTCTCGCGATTGGGAATTATATATTTCCTTTATAAACACCAAAAACCACTTTGTGACTCACTGTCAAAAAAGCCAAACCATCGCAATCTGACTTGCAGTATAATCCCTAAACTGTTCTATAAAATGGTAAAAGTGTATGCTAAAGAAGATTAAAACATAATTTTTTTTTTTAATTTGACAAGAAAAAGTATGGATTTTGACATTTCTAATCTAAAACAATAACTTTGAAAGAATGTACATTAGAACAAAATTTCTTTTATCCCCAGAGTTATAATCCCATCAGAATTGTAGTTAACCCTTTAAGCCCTGATCCGCACAATTGCGTGGGTGGTACTAAAGTAAAAGAGAATGACTATTTCCTGTTTTTGTGATATTTAAAACCAAATCTGCACATTTATATGAGTTAATTGGCTTCAGTTGTTTTGATAAGACACAACTAGGGGGCACCAACTAAAATACAGGGTTAGATTTCCTGCTTTTAAAAAGACTATATCATCTGACAGCAATAGACAAAAAGTATGTACTGTCGTAATTTCTTTTAAATATGATTTTTAATGTTTGCTTAGATTTAATTATTTTTCTTTTCATATACTTTATTCATGATTTTAATTGATTTTGTCTTTGATAAATTTAATTAGGCTTTACAAATGTTGAAAAACAAATGACCCGCACAATTGTGTGGGTCCGGGTTTTACCGTTTCCAAAATGGGTATGATTCCTAATATGTAAATTTTTATTTTTAAGTGATTTTTTTAAATCTTGTGTTTTTAGCAATTTATTTTTTATTAATTACATTTTTAAACCGGATTAATTTTAAATAGGTTTATACTATTCATGATTTTTATTTAAATTATTCATGATTTCTATTTAAAATTGATAGTATTAGATATATAATATGAACATGTAACGAACTGTTTGTTTTTGCTCTAAGTTATAGATGCCATATATGATTTATATGTTTTATATGAGTTATATGCATATCACGAGATAGATTTTTAAGTTTGATAAATTCATTCCATTTTGTCCACACAGCAAGTAAGCCACCAGGAATAAATAATAAATTATGGAAAGTTCAGCAAATGCTCGACAGATTCCGTAGTATCTACTTGAATTTACCAGTAGATAAGGGAAAATTCTCCATAGATGAACAGACGATTCCTTTTTTTAGGACGTGCTTCAGTAAAGCAGTATATAAAAAACAAACCACACTCTGTTGTAACAGTATCACCTGGGATAGTTTTAAATTTTGTAGTTTACCAGTGGGAAAGCACAGACCTAGTCCACAAGGATCTGGGCTTAGCACCTGCTGTAGTCCTTACTCTGGTTCAGACCTAGTTTTATGTACTTAGATCGGTACTTCAACAAAATACCGCTGCTGGAAAAACTAAAAAAAAATTTGGACGATCAGGCACAATCCAAACGGAGTGAAGGGCATACCATTTGCAAACGGTTCTTAGGAGGGGTGCGAGCATTGAGCACATCTCAGAAAATGAAATTGTAGTGGTCTGTCCAAAAACAAAAATTGTTTCAAACATTTTCACTGTAGCTGATGAAAATTATCTTAATAAACAACAACTTTTTTTGCTTAAGCTTTTATTTTTAGATATTTGCACACATAATACAAACTACACAATTTTGTAGATTTAGCCCAAAAACGGCTGCATTAAGCCCGAACCCGCACGTGCGGGTTCTCGCTTGTCATAACCTGACATAGGGTATTTTTTTTAATATTTTTTTTTCAATCAAATATGGTCCGATCGATAAGGGGAAACCACCCAAACGCTCAATTTCTACCAAAAAATCTACCGGTCTTAAAGGGTTATAGCTTTATTTAAAAGCATCTGTCAGCTGTTTGCACTGCTGATTAAAATTTGTAAAAGCATTTATCTCAATTTATATTTTGTTTAAACTTTATTAACTGATATGGAACTCGTACTGACTTATTATAATTATGCAATTAAGTGGATATTTAACTAATTTATGTTATATACAATTCGTTTGTATGTTATATATACATATGTATGTATGAGATTTATGTGAATATGTATTGCTTAATCCAAACTGATATTCTTCAAACTGTGAATATGTATAAAAAAGGTTTAATAGATCATCAAACACACAACTTAACATTCAAATAACATTGCACCATTGAACAATAGTTACCGCAAACAGCTTCCCTGAACCTTGCCTTAAAAAATCACCAACCACAACTAGGGCTGAAATCTATAGAAGAACCACATCTCTCTCTCCTCTTTTCACTTCACTTTTTACGAGTCTCCCTTGAGATATCACGTTCATTAGACCCTTGAGTCTATTATCTTTTATTGTTCCACACTTTATCTTTTATACCCCCATATACATATGTATGTATGTTCCGGCATAAATTTTGGACGAATGCTCCAATTTAGAATTTTTTTTTTCGAAATGGATATTTTTGAAGGTGGTTTTGAAGGTGGAAATTATCACAAATTTGATCTAGATACATCGTATGTTTATTTGCTTGTGTGTTTTAACACTTTCCAACATAGGTGAAAACTGTTTATGACTTTGGTTTGTATGCCTGGCACCTGCCATCTGTATTTGTCCGTGATCTAACTCGGATTATTATTATAATACAAACATTTACTGGGTATTACATACCAAGGTTGTTTGTAATTTCAAATATGATGAAATTGATATGCATTTCTGGGGTTCACTAAAACATATTTTTGTAGAGTATGAAGTGCAAAGCATTAATCATTTATTTAGAGAGTCACACAAAATAATTAACACATTACAGCATAGTTGAAAAGCGTTCATGAATTCGATTTCTCTGTCCGTCTGTCTGTCCTTCTGTCCATGTTCTAACTCGGATTTTTATTATAATACGCATATACTGAGAGACACAGTGTAATAAAGCTATCTATGGGGTTGAAGTGCTTAAAATATTCTCCGTTTTTCATGAAATTGATATATGTTATTGAGGTTTACCATGGCATGTTCAGTATTAAAATTAAAGTGTGTAGCATTCATAGTTCGTTTACAGGAACACTCAAAACAATTCCGCTACATTGTGATCTATAAAGAAAAATCGTTCGCCGTGTATTCCAGTAATAATACGCGATTTCAAGCACAATAAAATTTATATAATTATTGAGGTGCACTAGAAGATGCTTCCTATAGAATATGTTATGTGTAGCACTTACAAAAAGTGGACACGAGGTTGGGGACACAAAATCCGGTGACCCTTTGTGCAATGATAGAGTATAATTAGTAGATAAACATATCACAAGGATAAAGCGCAATATGCATAGGGTTCTTAAACAACAAGCCCCAAAGTCAGCTAAATTTGACTCTTTAGTACATAATTAAATAAATTACACGCATGTCTGAGTGGCCGAATAGCACAGTTGGCAGAGTGCCAGACTTCTAAATTTTCACTTTCGGAACTTTGTGGGTTCGATACCCCGACCAGAATTTTTTTTTTCTCGATGAATTGAGTCTTCTGAATAGCATTCTTCAATATTTGTAAATTTAAAAACTTCTTCACTAGACATGTTTTTTCATTTTAATTGCGACACTACACTAAAGAACTACGTCTAATCTCCGCAAAACTTTAAAAACAAAATGCCTTACTTATTCGGTCTGCAGCAGATGGCTGTTAAAACGTTAACAACTTTATTTTCAATAGCGTACATATTTTGCTAAAAAACACCTGCAAATCTACGTAATTAATAAATACTAATGCCCATGAAGAGATTTTTTACTGTCGAATAAACAGTTGTTCTAATTCCAGTCATAACGATAAAAAATCCTTCATTGGCTCGTGGATATCCACGAGTCAATGAATGATTTCTTTTCTTTATTTTGCCTGCTTTGTGTGACGTTTTCCTGACGCGTGTCAAGGTTTTCTCAAATATTTAGGGGGCGATGGTATCACCTGGAGGTGACAATAATCAGTGGCGGGTTAAAAGAGATGTAATGACAATTGTATTGGAAACGCTGATGATAGAAATACAGTGTTGAATCCAGACCTTTACCTCCGGGGGGGGGGAATTTTGATCCCTGGGGGGGACACTAGTATTCCAACATGAAATTTTCTCTGATTTCATTAATATACCAAAACCTGCTAAAGCGGAATCTCCGAGGATCAGAAAAAGTTTCTGTCTTAACAAGTATCCCTCCAGTCGGGATTTTGAAAATCTTCTCTTTCCATAGATTATGCTATATATAAGTTTCTATTTTTTAATTTCAAATTGAAAATTTAAAAAACTTTTAAAAATTCTATTCAATTTAAGATACTATTGTACTTTATTGTGCCCAAACCATTATTGAAAAGATAAAAAGTAAGTGTGGCCTTCTTAGGTTACTGTCACTCCCCCCGTAGCAGAAATTTCTCCAGGTGTCTGCGACAGATAATTCAGGGGCAAAAAATAATCTGCAGGTAAAATATTTTTATAAATGGAGCGTTAATTAATCAAACAATCACTTACCTGTAGCGTTTTTAGGCATTTTATAAATTTTCAAAACTTCGTATCCAATATCAGCTTTTAAAATGAAAGAAGCGACATCTGTACTGGTATCATCTAAATTACTGTGTGCAACGTACTTAAAAGAACGGAGATCTGCCACTGCTGCATCCTCTTCCTGAATTCCAAAAAGATGGCACAGCTCCTTACACTGCTTTTCATTTATTTTTACAAATTCTCCAAAGCTTCGAAAAAATGCACATAGTTCTATTAAGCGCAGTGCTTTATCATTAAATCTTTCTTTAACTTGATGAATCATTTTTTCTATAAAAGTTTTTGCACTTTTTAAGCAATTTTTTTTTCGTGTCATTAAAATTTATGCTCTTAATTTCTGATGCATCACTCTCGAGACCTTTAATTTTAATGTGCAATTCGTTATTATCATTGTCAGTATCACAAAAGTTGGCAATTTCTTGCAAGTGATCAACTGTCCCAGAAACAAGTTGAGGAAGAAATGAAATGCTAAGAGTTTTCTTTTGAAGAATTTTGCTTAAATTCGATACAGCATTAAGTGTTTCATCCATAACGACTAAACTGATTATAAAACTAATATTAATCATTTCCAAGAGAATACCACCAGCTAAACTTGCTAAATCAGCACCATCCTTGTGTATGTGTTCGCATGCAATCATAATCGATTTAAAGGATAAAAATACAGCATGAACAGTACGGTAATTGCTAAGCCAGCGTATATCCGTTGCCTCAGGTATGATTTGAACGGGTTCTTCTAAAGCTTTCTGTATTTCGTGCAAAACTTTTCCTCTCTTAGAAGAACTATGAAAAAGTTTATAAATATCTTTAACTGTGTGAAAAAATCGTTTAATCATTATAGTCTTGTTTCTTGAATTAGTGACAGCTAATGATAGAATATGGGATCTGCAATGAATGTAAGGCACTTCGCATTGTTTAGCTTCTGAAATACGAGCACGAACACCAGTTATACTACCACTAAAGTTCGCTGCACCATCAAAAGAATATGAAACCAATTTATCATATGACATATTTCTTTTTTTTAAAGCATCATCTATAGCTAAAAATATTGATTCAGCATCAGTTCTTTCTAAGTATATTATGCACAAAAGTCTTTCTCTTACTTCGCAAACTGGATCATGGACGACGTGCCGCACCATTAGTGATAATTCACTTTGATTGTTTATGTTCGTCGACTCATCTCCCATTATAGAATAATACTTACCATTAAGTATTTTGTCATCTGCTTTGTCTAAGATTGTGCCTATTGAGCTTAATATTTCAGAAGCAGTTGATTTACTTATGTAAGTCGATCTTTCACTTTGAGACTTAACCCAGTCGCGAAGAGTTTCATTTTCTCTCATTAAAATTCTTTGAACTAAGGGTTCATATTTTGTAGTATGGGGTATCTCCTCTTTAGCTAAAAAATACACGCTCCTAATTAATGAAGATAAAGCTTGTCTATTTTTATCTCTTTCGTCTTCGCTGTATTGGATTATTTGTGTGTGTATAGGAGCATTTAAATTCTGTAATCTTTCATTTTCCATAAAAACAGATTTGCAATGTTTGTCTGATTTTGAGTGTTTTTAAAGTTTTCCTGTACTGCCAGTTGCTTTCCTAAAATTTGTGAAGGGCACTGATATTAATACTCCACTTGTTTTTTGGAATACCTCTACATCATTTTTTAAATGCTTTTCACACAGCTTGCAAAATGCACCACCACGAGTTCGATCAAAATACAGCCATTCATATTTATCTTCCCACTGTTTTTGATATTCGAACTTGCGTCCAACATTTTTATCTTCCGGTTGAGGTTGTCCACTAACAGTACTACACGAAGGTATCGAGGGTGGAACTATCGCATTGCAGGTTTCACTTTCATTCAAAGTTAGTTGAGAATTATTATTTTGATTTTCAACAGATGACTGTACTAAAGGTTCTTCACTAAGTCTTCTTTTTTTTAATTTGGATATAAGAAAATAATTTCAACTGTTTTGACATAATTCAATATCAAGAATAATTCCTATCTAATATTCAATTTAAGCTGTAATTTTTATCTGTAACAATCAAGACAGAAAAGCGCAATAGATTAACCAGACACAGTGTCGTCTAGAACTAGCCTCACCTAATTGCTTATTGGTAGTCTTTGAAAATGAAATTTCCCTAGCATTCTACAATAAAATAAGAAAAATAAGATATTTTATGTTAGCGAACAAGTAAATACCGGATGTAATTTATAAAGTTTGCATAGAAATATTTAGACATTTTCAGTAACTAAATCTTTTTAAAACTATTAAGTATGAAAACATTTCTGTGCCTTTAATTCAGTTGTCCATACCCGCTCAAAATCTATTATAATAATGTTTTTGACAGCATAATCAATTTATTATTCGATAAATGAATTTGGTTTTTCCAAGAGAAAATTACAATTAGATAAAGCAGTCATTTGTGTAATAAGGGATAAACAAATGGATTATTACTGAAAGGATTAACTTTCAAGATATTTTATGAGTGAACGGAATAATAACAATATATCATATTTTAATTAAGAAACGCACAAATTTAGAATTTCACAATAAGGAAGTAATAATATTTATTTTATGGGCTAGTACTTTGTAACAGAAAAAGTTTTATTTATGATACATGAAATTAATATTATAACCTCAAAAATATAATGAATAAATATTTCACTGGATAGGAAAAACTTATTTAGATAAATTATTAGCGTGATATGATACATTCAATGAATTATTATGTTTATTGTTAAGATTGAATAATGGGTATTAAGCGAAAAAATACATTTTATGGTATAATTTAAATACATTTTAGAGAAATTGAGAGTCTAATTAAAAATATCTAAATAATTTAATAATTGATGCAATTAGAGTAAGTAAGCCAAAAATATGTGATTTGACATCACACCTGTCAATAATGGAATCTTCTCCTAACCAGAAAACTTTTACGGTCCCAATGAAAGCAATTGTAGTATATTAAACCGCAAATATAAAATTGAAAGGGGTGGAAGAAAAATTCCGTTACAGACACATTTCCGTCTTAGAAAGTATCACGCAGTGCACTATTTTTGCTGGAAACGTATTTTTTTTTTTGTTGTTTGTTTAAGAGAGGATTCCGCATTCCGCTATAGACAGGTTCTGTTTCCCAAACTTTACCGCATTTAATTTTTTCGAAAATGTTAATGAAATAAATTTATAGCAGTTATTTTATAATTTTACAAAAAAAAAAAAAAAAAAAAAAAAAAAAAAAAAATTGGAATTAGTATTTAACAACAATTTCTTACAGTTTAATCTCGTATATGGCACCAAAATTAAAATTTAAGTTTTACTACCGGTATGCTTTAAATAAATATTATGCAAGTATTAGCAGTATGCTAATTAATAATTATGTAATTTGTTTCTTCTTCTTCTTCTTCTTTAAAATCTTATAACTGCTATTGTACACAAAAATATGACAAACACCTATTGTTCAAAAAGTTAGCTGAAAGGTTAAATATTAATAAACAGAATAAACATTAATTTCGTAATTTTTTTTTAATTTGTACGATTTTTCGCATAGCTTGTAAGACTTACTTATACAAAGCTGTTATATGTCGTAAAAACTGAACCTATCTGTAACGGAATAATACCTTAGAAGGAACATTTCCTTGTAATTGACGACAAAAATGCTATGCAAGTATATCTGTTAAGACAGAATTTTTTAATGGTATCTTACGATTCCATCTTAACAGGTTTTTCGGGAGGATTCGAAGGAAAATATCACTACTAGGAAAAATAAGGAGAAAGTCAAAAATTTCCTCCGGGGGGGGGACATTTTTGAATCCCGGGGGGGAAATTCCCCCCCGGGCCACCCCCTGAAATCAACACTGTAGAAATATATTTCCATTTACGAAAAGTATATATATCAGTTAGAGCTTTTATTTTTAATCCGATCTTTACACATGTGTAGGCTTTATTTTTTTACCAGGTGTCCCAAAAATGACCGATGATTTTAAAATTCAATAACTTGCAAACGGTGACAGACATTAAAAAAAAATATTGCAGGAGGATTATGTGTGATGTCGGGAGTTTTTAGGTAGCTTTCATTACAAAAAGCTACCTATTGCAGCCGTTCGGAGGAAAGCGATTTCAAAAAATTTTGGTATATTTTCATCGATCATGACCCCCAGACCCCGAAACCACCCTCCGTTTAAAAGTTGATATATATATATATATATATATATATACATATATATATATCCATATATATATATATATATATGATCTTTGTCACACTGTAACTCTCGTATTTATGAACCGATTTGGATGAAACTCGGTGTGTACATAGTACATATAAATGTCTCGACCGAGTTCGTTGGCCAACTTCATCCGCCATCTTGTTTCAAAATGGCGGCCATTTAAAATTTTTAAAAAAATTTAAAGTCTAAAATGTGGTACCAAAAATTTAAAAATCGATTCGGGAGCACTTTTTGTTTCGTCTATATCTTAAAAAATGGCTGAGTTATAGCACTTTCAATTTCTAGCGTGGCTGATATTTTGAAACGTCCTGATATTTGTAACGCGATAACAGGCGTATTTATGAACCAATTCCGATGAAACTCGGTGTGTACATAGTACACACCAATGTATCGACCGAGTTCGTTGACCAGCTTCATCCGCCATCTTGTTTCAAAATAGCGGCCATTTAAAATTTTTTTAAAAATTTAAAATTTCAAATATCGTGCCAAAAAATTAAAAATCGAAAATTATTTTTTTCTTATGTGTTTAACCTTGATACAAAGATTCAGGAACAGTTTTTGTTTCGTCTATATCTTAAAAAATGGCTGAGTTATAGCACTTTGAATTTCTAGCGTGGCTGACATTTTGAAACGTCCTGATTTTTGTCACGAGATAACAGGCGTATTTTTGAACCGTTTTGGATGAAACTGGCTGTGTACATAGTACATACCAATGTCTCGACCGAGTTCGTTGGCCAGCTTCATCCGCCATCTTGTTACAAAATGGCGGACATTTAAAAATTTTAGAAAATTTTAAATTTGAAATGTTGTGCCAAAAAATTGAAAATCGAAAAATATTTTTTTTTATGTGTTTGACCTTGATACAAAGATTCCGGGGCAGTTTTTGATTCGTCTATATCTTAAAAAAGGGTTGAGTTACAGCACTTTGAATTTCTAGCATGGTTGACATTTTGAAACGATCTGATATTTGTCACGGGATAACACACGTATTTATTAACCTATTTGGATGTAAGAAGGCATGTGGATAGTATATAGCAATGTCTCAACTAAGTTCACTGCCCAGCTTCATCCGACATCTTGTTTCAAGATGGCGGCTATTAAATTAAAAATAAATTATATTTAAAGTGAGGCGCAAAAAAATTAGAAATTGAAAAAGATTTCTTTTTTAAGTATTTGACCTTGATATAAGGATTCCGGAGCATTTTTTGTTTCGTCTTTGTCTTTAAAAATGGCTGAGATATAGCAGTTTGAATTTCTTTATGTGGGTGACATTTTGAAAAATCTGATTTTCCGCCTGCGACAGCACTCGTATATGTCAACCGATTCCGATGTGAGTGAGCATGTGCACAGGAATTACTAAGGTCTCGACCAAGTTCACTAATTAGCATCATCAACCATGTTGTCTTAAAAGGGCAGGAAAGGGCAGATATCGCCGAATTTGGAAACCAAATATAAGTTACTATAATTAAAAGCAGCTTGAATAAAGCTGACTAATTTCGCGAAATTCTCATCCATAATGATTTAGTATTGATAAAAATTAATATTGAATCTTCTATAATCGGTTTCCAATAAATTGGGCTTCGTGTATTTGAATAATATAAGCTAGCTTTTTAAAAATAAGGAATATGAAAGCTACCTCTTCCTCCCGGTAATGGCCGGAAGGACTTTTTATTACTGTGATTGTTTATTTTAGGTCGAATTTTAAACAATAGATGGCGCTGAGAGCAATAGGTGCTCGCTCCAGACCCGATTTTTGGTACTTCGGGATCCATTCAGTACATTTTAATCTCCTTTTTTCGCATGGAAGAAGAGAGAGGTCGAAAACTCGAGCATGGATATTGCTTGCAGTGCCATCTATCGATGCTATTTGTAACTAAAACTGAGAATCGTAGCATACAAACTGCTGACATCTTACATAAACCTCATTCAAGATTTTTTTAATATCTGTCACCGTTTGCAAGTTATTGAATTTTAAAATCATCCGTAATTTTTGGGAAACCTGGTATTTGCAGCCCTTTTGAAAACTAATGCCACATGTAAAAACTATATCTGATTTTGTAATTGGAAGTTTATTTCTATCATCAGTATTTACGAGACAACTACCATTACTACATCTTTTTGAAATGAGAAATTATAACAATCGGTTAGAATCACAAATACAATAAAGATATATATATATATGTCTCCGCCGATCTATTGACCAATGGAAATGGAAATTAAGAAGATCGACGTAATGTATCTATATTAATAAAAGAAATACATTTCTCGCGATTACAATCGGCATAATCTTCTAATTGTATCATCTGCTATAATCTTGATGTTTTTCAAATAGCCAAAAGGTTGCTTTTAACTTTGATTTTTTGCCTCTTCTTCGGATTCAATTGATGCATTGTATTTTTGAAAATAATTAAAACAGACAAATTTTTTACTCTAATTCAATAAATGGTGTCCTAATAAGTGGATATACGTATGCGTATTTTCTTGTCCTAGAAAAGAAATTCTTAGCATACTTCTTGCGAAAAAGTGGCTCAATGCCAAACCATTAGAGAGCCTTCATCTTGTTGACGTGTTTAAGGAGGGAGGCCTTTGCCTTCACTGTCACGTCAATTGCACCATCAAAATTAAGATTATTTTCATCACTAAAATAATTTTAGACCAAATTCTTTGTTGCTTCAACTGCTTCTTTGCAAACTGAATGTTGTCTTTTTTATAGGAAAATGTTACAATGACATTGTTTTACTTATTTAGTGATTCTCCACCTTTTAATTAATTTTTTTAGTAGTCCATACTGGTGTCTCTATACATGTAGCTCTTCTCTGATTTTCAATTTCTTTTGTGGGCATTCTTTTATTTGCGATCATGCGAACAATCAATTCATGTCGTTTCGACAGAATTCTGCATGACTATAAATAGCTGCATTCCGCAGTAAATCAAAAATGATATTCTTTTAATATTTCATTTTATCAGCAATTGTATTAATTGATCATTCGATGGCATTATAAGATCAGATTTGGTCTTTATCGAAGTTAAAAAGCATTTTTTTCTCTTTCCATCTTCAAAATTTTTTGCGAAAGGCACAAATGCGACATGCATATCTATCTTTAAAACGATTTGCTAAAAACTACATGCAAAAATATCTAGCAATCAAGAGCCATAGTTTCGAAATATTTACGACATTCTTACAATTTTGCTCCTTAGAAAATTTCAAATAAAGCCTTAAAATGGAGTAAAAAATATATACATATTTTTTGAAACGATTGCTTTGATGTTAATTAGAATATCATGTATTTAACTTTTATGAAGAGACTTGCGCATTTGCATAACGAGAGCAGGTTGATTTCATTTGTTTTTGCGCCATTCCTCTTATTTTGCACTCTGCTGTAGATGGTGAAAGTGGGTTGAGATATTTTCCACTTGAACATGGTCAGGATAACAGTGGAATTTCTACTATTCTGTTCATTATATTGGTTTATAAGACAACTTTTAGAGCACTGTTAAAAATTTGCAGCATTCTGCCCAGTCATTTGACCGTTTTTATCAAAGACGGTTACACAACCGTAATTTAACACTATTTTGGCCATAATATTGGCCATTTTATGGTCAGAATATAGTTAAATTACGATTATGAAATCGTTTTTTCAAAAAAAACGGTCGAATGACTGGACAAAATGCTGCAAATTTTTAACAGTGAGCGTTACTTGTTACAAATTGTCATGATAATAGTATATATCTGTTTGAAGATAAGAATTTTTCCTTAATTTGTATCTTGAATGTTTCATTCTGACCATTATCACTTTAATGGAAAACTGTTAAATTAAAAAGAAAAAAATATATAATAATAATAACAATACATTATTTTCTGTTAGGTCGTATAGTCTTTGAATAATAATTTACAGAAATTTTGATTTTCACATTATTAGAAACATAAATTTGGCTTTGTTTTAAGGTTTGCGCGATAGTTTGTACTCATGAAATGGTATTGCTTTTTGATTATTTGTTTAGTGGGACAACAACATGCCTATCCTTGAAAACATCACTTGAAATGTTACTCCGCATTATACAATCACTGTGTTGTAATACAAATTAATTATGATATAACTTTTCCAAATCCTACAAACATTTTGAAAATTACAACTATAAAAAGTCACTATTAAAATTAATTAACCATAATAAAGGTAGTTTGAATCTGAAAACGCTATTGGGATTTTCCACCTGTTTATATATTTTATATTTCAAAAATATCAGTATAACATTACACGAATATTAGAAATATCTCTATTGATAATAGTTGCTCTAAAATTTCTAATATACCCTAATTTTATATCAAATATTTGAAATACACTAGTAGTAACTTTAAAATTTAATTAATAATGTCATTTGTACCTGCCTATAGGAGCGAAATAATAATTTTAAGTTTGCTTTCCTGAAATAATTTTCTATAAAACTTTGGCATATTACTTCATAAACATTTCATAATATCGACGCTGTTGAAGTTTTCAGAGCTTTAATCCCAAGGCAAGAAAATATTTTGTCGAAAATGGCTTTAATGAGATTTTTCAAAAGTTATTAAATAAAGGCGGTTCATGTATTTATTAAGTAAACAACTTGAAATGGTTATCAAAATTTGTAATCCAATTGGACGTAGAATTATTAGTAATTTCTGTAAAAATTAAAGGAAGTATTAAACTAAAATGACTTTTTTTTTTTTTAAGTCACGGAGAGTTGTCAATTTTAAACCATAAAAATATTAATTTTTGTTTTTTTGTATTTTTAAAAAGTTGCACAACTCACAAACGATGCGAAAAAATTCTAATTAGAACTAGGACAAATTTAAATTGAAAGTGTATACTTTAATAGCGAATTTAATTGATTTTTAACGCTGTATGGTTTTTATTTTCTTCTATGTTCAATAAAGAAAAGTATTGTAATCGACATTTTTTTCGACTTCCGGTTTTCAACGGTTTTACACGTTTTAGTGATCCCCAAAAACATATTTATACAAAATGACTGTTTGTCTGTCTGTCCGTGTGTCGCTATTGTACCATCGAAAAGTGTATGAAGTTATACATATAATTGAACCATATTTCTTATGTATCTTTTTATCTATGGTAAGCAGGTCTTCCCTTAATTTAAAAAAAAAAAAATGTGCCGGAAAGGGACACTTTAATAGCGATGTCTGTGCCATTTTCATTATTGTATCATCGAAAACTGTATAAAGTTATGCATAAAATTGAACCAAATTTTTGTGTATTTTTTTGTCTATGGCCAGCAATTTCTCCTTGAATTTCGATATATTCCGCGGGAAAGGGGCACTGTGATAGCGATTTTTGTATAATTATCTTGTTTTTTCGTAGTTCTATTGCCCATTGGCGGCTCGTGCAGCGACAGAAACTCGCGTCCTGCTAAGCAGGCTATTCGCAAACAGCTGATGACAACGGAATAACAAAAAACTATCGATTATTATAAATATCATGATCTAGATGAACTCGTTTTTACTCCAATTAATGGACTGAAGCAGAAATTTAAGATGAAAATCAAAGTTGGCATAGTATTGAACTAATAATATTGAAGGTATAAATAAGTATTATATAGACATACATACAATAAATACAATAAGCCCAACTGAAGTAAAAAATTAGCCAGAGCCAGGAATCACAGTATACAAGACTGCTGCTCTAACTACTGAGCTACTTAGGCCGATACCTGGGTCTGCAATTTCTCACTAATAAACCATGTTGGGGAAGTCACCAATCATCTATATGACAGTCTTGGATGACCAGACAACGATGAATAGATTTTACAATTACATCGATCTACGATAAATATAATAAAACACACATACTACAATATATATTAAAACACACATACACACATAAATAACGCCTGCATTCAACTATGTTTGATTTTCAACGGGTTCGATTCCTGGCTGTGGCTAATTTTTCACTCCAGTTGGGTTTATTGTATTTATTATATGTATGTCTGTATAATATTTATATATACCTTTAACTGTTGAATGCAGGCGTTATTTATGTGTGTACGTGTGTTTTAATATATATTGTAGTATGTGTGTTTTATTATAATAATATTGAAGTATTAATATGTGTAACTACTTTTTGAAATATTAAGATGTATGAGATATGAGAAAATTTTGGGATTGACAGATCCAACTAGCTTTTTAATTGTTTCTTGTACTCTCAGCAAAATTACTTCATTCGCGGACTTTGCATGGAATAATTTATCTTGCAATGGTACGTATAAAATGATTATACCTACAATTTATACCTACTTTTTTTTCAAATAAACGATATAAATGTAATTTGGGGGAAATATATAAAGTGCTATTTTATGTATTTCTGGGCAAAGCAAAACACGAAATGTCGTCGTCAGGTATTAATCAGTACTAATAGTTGTTTCTATGTAAGAAGACAGTTTAGTAACAATTTTTAAATGTTATCAACAATTCTCTATTGCATACTTTCGGTATCTGTCTCGGGCATGGACTTTCATATCACAAATTTTTTCATCCTTGAATTTCAAAATAGTGAGGCTCGGGCGGACTCCGGCTTCGACAAAAAGAATCCAAACTCATCTCTACTAAACAAACCTGAACACGCATAAACTATATGAAATGTTAAAAATTCTGTTTTGTCCCACCTATGTAACCTCGTGAAAGTTAAATTTGCCGGTAAATTTAAGGTAAAAGTTTTGTTCAAATTAAGTCTCTCAAAGTGTAAGATTTGTTCAGGCAGGGAATTTTAATTAAAGTTCAACAGAAACAGGTTTTTAAGACCGAAACCGATACTGAATTTCAATAACCTTCCTATGTTCGACCGAAGACGAAAATGTTTCGTTTAAGTAATTGACACATACATAAATATACATAATTATTAATTAATTATACGTGTGGTCCAAGTTCTGTGCCTCTGGCCAAAACTTTTTATTTTCATATAAATAAAATGTAATTAATCCATCGACGATACAGAATGATTTTCTAATTATACGAATTTCATCTAATTAAAAAAATGTATTAAGTATACATACCTTGATTTATCTTTTCTAATGATTTTTGTAAATGGTTATCTGTTATATTACAACTTCCTAAAATAGTATTCGAAAAACATCTGCGGTTTCAAACTGAAAATTTTCTGTTACTGTTAAGTCTGCAGTTTCTAATGAGCACATGGAAAGCGTCTTCAAAATGTAATCCTATACTCATTGCTTGTTTTGTAATTTCGACTCATGTCTTGAGCCAGTCATGACTGATAATTATAAACATTGAAGTTCATAGCAATAATTCAAGAGTGTCTCATTTGAGCCGATGCAACTCAAATAAATGAGTCATGTTGAAAATTCTGTTGGGAATATCGAGATTTTTGGGATACAGATAGTTTCGGTCTGGCCGAATTTCGCCGAAAATTCGTTTTCGGCGATACTCGGATTTTGTCTCGAAAAGGAAAACGAAACCGAATTTTCGGTGTATCTCTAATTTTAACGACTTGAAATTTAAACAAAAAATGACGCAGTCGCGGTTTATTTAAAGAAATGTGGAGAAAATCGCCGATAGACAACGCTGTATATCTTGTAAAAAGCGATTCGTACAAACGTAACTCCAGCAGAAATCTTGGAAATAAATATTAAAAACTAGTGGCGCACAGAAGAAGCTGAAGCATAATACCTCAGTTAAAAGAAATATTTCCTATTGGTAAAGCCGTTTTTCTAAAATAATGAGATCACTGTTGAACGGTTTGAGATTTTACCTTCTGACTGAAAACACCTTTACTTCTATGTTTTGTAATAAATATTTAGAGGATAATGTAAGATGTTGATTGTCCAATGTGTAGGGGATCCTAAAGAAAAAAAAACATTTTCCTCTTTTTGTGCGATTTAAGGGGTCTCAGGACTCTTAAAATTGGAAAAAATTAAAAAATTGATAATTTACAACATTTAATATCTTAAAATGTATATGATTTAAAAGCACAATTTTTATTGGTATGAAAGATATTAATATGTTCTTTCATTTCATGTATTTAAAAAATTTCAAGATGCAGAATTAGTATTTACAGGGGGCTCCAAACTGTCAGACATTTCTCGAGCAGAAAATTGGAATGACAGCTTACGCGCAGGATTACAAAATAAATTTTGGAACTAGAATGAATTTTTTTTTATATCTAATTATACTTCACATTACAATAATTAACCTGAACCTAAATAAATTTGTATTTAAAGCATTTTTATTTTTTTAATGCAAAGTTGTATGCAGCTAATACAAAATTTTGAAAAATTTCAAAGTACAGACACCTAAAAAAATAATTTTTTGAACAATAAAAATGAAATTTTAGGTTCAGTTTATACAGACTAAGATGAAAAATATTTTTTGAAAATTTCATGAACAAAATATTCAGAAGTTTTTGAGATATCCTCCGCATTATGCCCAAAAACGTCATTTGGACGAAAAATGAGTTCAAAGTTTCGGAAATGCCGCTTCGGCTATTGCGCGGGTATAACTCTAAAAACCATAACTTCTGTTCTAATAGGAATTTCAAGGAAATAATTATGTCAAAATGTTCAGAAAAGATATGAGTTTAACATCTAAAAAAATAAAAAAATTGAAAATTTTGAAGCTTTCAGAGACTTGAGACCCTTAAGTCGAGCCTACCCACAGAATAGCGTTGGATCCTCCTTCGGTGTAACTTGACATTAGATATTTTTTAAATATTAGTATCCATCATATATGATCTTACTAATTAGGGGAAACCACCAAAACTTTTTCCTTTCTGCCAAAAATCCTCCGGTCTCAAAGGGTTAGGTCATTATAATTAATTCCACGACCATACCGTCAAGGAAGTTTAATTTCGAAAAATCTATGTAATTAGAAATGATTAACAGAGATTAAATTATCTAATAAGCGACTATATTATTTCGACCTTACTCATCGTAAATTCTAGTGTAAATGAATTTCTTGTTGTAATAGGTTTATTTTTCCTTCAACTAATCTAAATTATTACATTAGATATTAGTGCTGTTCACAGAAATATACCTAAAAGAAATGACAACTTTTAAAGTTTAATTTTCTGACAATATAATCTTCCAGCTTCAGCTGATTACTTTACAGAAATTTCATTACAGTAACCTGTTAAAAATTTCATCAGTTGATACCAGAGTTAGGAAAATTATTTTCGTGTTTTTGAAGCCCTTTCGCCGAAAAGTATTTTAATAAGACTTTTCAAAACCTATTAAGCAAAATGGATGAATATGTTTAATGGGTAAACAAAACTAAAGGAGTATTATAATCCAATCGAATAAAGGTTCATCTAAATATGCGTTATAAAAAGGAAATATATTTTTTTATATTATGTAATTGATATTTTAATCATTAAACTATATTTTCAATCTAATAAAAATAATACGCATTACTTGTAGATACAAGATGCAATTTTCTTTAAAATTGTTTATATATATATATTAACCCTTCACTGCACCACGTGCCACATCTAACACATACCAAAAAACACTGTAATTCTTATTATGTGCCATGAATTTAGCCAATATGATCTCTATCCCTGATCAAGAACAGTCCAAAGAATGGAATAACACTTATTTCGCCCATGTCAGATGGCTGCAATTGACAAAAAATTAGAATTTGTTCTTCGGAAACAAAAAAAAAAAAAAAAAAAAAAAAAAAAAATTGATTAAGCTATTAAGGTAAAATTTACTTTCATTATTTTTACTGAATACTTAAAAATATTAATATAAAGAATGTTGCAGAGTGTTAAGCAGATAAAATTAATTAATTTGAACTCATTTAGTTGTAAATATAGTAATACAATATTTAAAAACCCTAATTATGTACATAGGATACACGCTATAAAATATCAAATTTTAGCTGAAAATTTGAAATTAATTTTTTTTACTATTTTCCCTATTATTAGACCGATGTATAGATTTCAAATAATTTTTTTCATAAAAATAGAAAAAATCGTTCAGTGAAGGATTACGTTATTTTAATTAACGGATCCATTAACCCTTTCACAGGTAAGTCCAGTCTGACTAGACATCATCTTTCTTTGCAAAATTTGTTTTAGGCACCAGTAATAAAGGAAAATAACATTTGCCTTATTTAATTAGAGCATTTGTGAAATTGTGTGCTTCAAGGAAACTTCTTTTCAAAAGTGGTGTCAATCGAATAAAATTTGTGTAATAGGCACCCGAGTCGAAAGGGTTAACTGGAGAATACATATCAAACACGAATTATAGAAAAAGTATGGCACTAGTTCGTAATAATTAATTAATATTTTATTGATTAGGTGCGATTAATGACGAACACCCGGGAAAACACTTGTGTATTTTGTACTTAAATGGAGTCAGTATGACGTAGATTTGCCAATGGTGTTATGAAAATCTAGACACTTCTGAGAAAATTTTCGAATTGGTTTCATTAGATATTGACATTATTATATTTTCCTTTTAGGTGCGTTCGTAATTATATTACGTGGCACCTATAATCGTCGTCTGGTCCTTTCGTCTGTCTGTTTGTCTGTCCGCATATAACAGCGCAAAAAATACAGAACCGGATGATTTGAAGTTTAATATATAAAATCGTTACAGAATTTTGTATAGACATTTCAAATTTTATGAAAATCGAATCAAAACTTAAAACGATATTAATTAAAAAAAATTCTCCTTCTATTAAATCCTATCATTCGAAATTAATTCAATGATATCCCATGATAGATCATGATTCTAATGTTGGTTGCATGTTGATGATGATGACGTCCTATTTAAGATGGGGTCATCATCATTTATTTTCGTGTTTTTGAAGACCTTTCGCCGAAAAGTATTTTAATAAGACTTTTCAAAACCTATTAAGCAAAATGGATGAATGTGTTTAATGGGTAAACAAAACTAAAGGAGTATTATAATCCAATCGAATAAAGGTTCGTCTAAATATGCGTTATAAAAAGGAAATGTATTTTTTATATTATGTAATTGATATTTTAATCATTAAACTATATTTTCAATCTAATAAAATTAATACGCATTACTTGTAGATACAAGATGCAATTTTCTTTAAAATTGTTTTTAGATGTATATTAAGCCTTCACTGCACCACGTACCACATCTAACACATACCTAAAAACACTGTAATTCTTATTATGTGCCATGAATTTGGCCAATATGATCTCTATCCCTGATCAAGAACAGTCCAAAGAATGGAATAATACTTATTTCGCCCATGTTAGATGGCTGCAATTGACAAAAAATTTGAATTTGTTCTTCGGAAACAAAAAAAAAAAAAAAAAAAAAAAATTCGATCAAGTTATTAAGGTAAAATTTACTTTCATTATTTTTACTGAATACTTAAAAATATTAATATAAAGAATGTTTCAGAGTGTTAAGCAGATAAAATTAATTAATTTGAACTCATTTAGTTGAAAATATAACAATACGATATTTTAAAACCCTAATTATGTACATAGGATACACGCCATAAAATATCAAATTTTAGCTGAAAATTTGAAATTAATTTTTTTTTTTTTTTTTTACTATTTTCCCTATTATTAGACCGATGTATAGATTTCAAATAATTTTTTTCATAAAAATAGAAAAAATCGTTCAGTGAAGGATTACGTTATTTTAATTATCGGATCCATTAACCCTTTCACAGGTAAGTCCAGTCTGACTAGACATCACCTTTCTTTGCAAAATTTGTTTTAGGCACCAGTAATAAGGGAAAATAAAATTTGCCTTATTTAATTAGAGCATTTATGAAATTGTGTACTTCAAGGAAACTTCTTTTCAAAAGTGGTGTCAATCGAATAAAATTTGCGTAAGAGGCACACGAGTCGAAAGGGTTAACTGGAGAATACATATCAAACACGAATTATAGAAAAAGTATGGCGCTAGTTAGTAATAATTAATTAATATTTTATTGATTAGGTGCGATTAATGACGAACACCCGGGAAAACACTTGTGTATTTTGTACTTAAATGGAGTCAGTATGACGTAGATTTGTCAATGGTGTTATGAGAATCTAGACACTTCTGAGAAAATTTTCGAATTGGTTTCATTAGATATTGACAATATATTTTCCTTTTAGGTGCGTTCGTAATTATATAAATACGTAGCACCTATAATCGTCGTCTGGTGCGTCCGTCTGTCCGCATATAACAGCGCAAAAATTACACAACCGGATGATTTGAAATTTATTATATAAAATCGTTGCACAATTTTGTATAGACATTTCAAATTTTATGAAAATCGAATCAAAACTTAAAACGATATTAATAAAAAAAATTCTCCCTTCTATTAAATCCAATCATTCGAAATTAATTCAATGATATCCCATGATAGATCATGATTCTAATGCTGGTTGCATGGTGATGATGATGACGTCCTATTTAAGATGGGGTCCTATTATTTCTGTATTACTGAATTTAATACATAGAATCGTAATAAATTTTGCATTCATGCCTTTTTTTGTAAGCATGGAATAGGTATTGCACAAAGATCTGACTATTTATAAAACTAGTTATAGCACGAATGTTCTTCATTTACAACGTTTGACGTACAATTTCAGACTTGTTTGTTTTTGTAACATTGTGAACGTTTTTTTATGGATGTAAAACTGTGTGATCTTGACCTCAACTGGCGCATCGTTACAACTCGTTTAAGAGCGGTTTAGTAAAGTTGACATCGGCGATTTTGACAGGCTGTCGAATTCTTCAACTTTATCTCCCGATACCTCACTGCAAGATGTTCCTCTTATGTACAGTCGTGAAAAAAAAAGTAAACACCCCCTACTAACTCCTCAACAAATTATAGTAGAATAAAGTTACTGGTACCAAACGCTTGGAAATAAAGTCTACTTTTAAATGATGTATATAAAATTTGCTTAGGGGGCCTCTACGTATTAAAACGAACCATAACTTTGTTTTTTTCAATAGCAGTACACAATTCTGACAGCATAAATGAACTGTACACCTTTCAATTAGTCTAAAAGCAAATTTTTATGCAATTCGCAAGATAAGTTTCTGAGAAATTAATTATTTTAAAACGCGCGTATTTTAAGGGCTGTATCCAAATTAAAGTTCGGTACTCGATTGTTAACCGAGAGAGCTTCCTTCTTGATCAAGACACCTTAAGCAGTCAATTAAGCCTGTTAGATTACAAGATAGCATAAGAAATTTCAAAATATTTAGTAACTTCTATCATAGACGGCCCCTTAAACCATCATTTTGCCGTTTTTTAAACATAATTTGAAAACTACTTGGAAGAAAAATGTGAAATTTTGGATTTCTATAAAGCAGGACTTCATAAATCTGAATCCATCAAAAAAATTGTAGGTTGCAATTCATAATTTTTTTTAATATTAATTTCATAATTCATAATTCACATCAGAAAATTATAAAAATTGCAAATTCAACGTATTTATGTTTGGGTAAATTAGTATTATTGCTACACAAAAAATTAGGACATTAGGATCATAATTTCAGAAGTTATAAATATAAATATGAAAATGTAATGTAACATTAGAAGCACTAAATTTTGAATGTTTATAATTCAAAAACTTATCATTCCAATGACTTGAAATTTGGTGTCTAGGCATAGTTTGAACCAAAGTTTTGAAATATCTCGTTAAAATTGGGTATTACAATTGAAAAAAATGAAGTTTGGATTCGTTTTAATATGTAGATGGCCCCTTAAGCAAATTTTATATACGTCATTTAAAAGTAGACTTTATTTCTAATCGTTCGGTACCAGTAACTTTTGTCTACGATAATTTGTTGATGAGTTAGTAGGGGGTGTTTACCTTTTTTTTTTTCCACGACTGTACATTGGCGTTCTGTTGAAATAGAAATCTACTAATACCAAACTGTTGCAAACGGATTAATACCATGAGTAGCCCACAATTATTTAGGACTACCTTATACACTTTGAACATTCGGAAGCATTTAGAGTACCCTTTAACATACACATTTCCTGGAACTAGTTTCCAGTTACCAAATCTAAACCATGATTTCTTCGACACCAAATTTCACTGTCGTATCGACTCTCGTCGTTGGAAAAATGATTGTAAAAACATTCTAGGAAATATAAGGACAAAATGTAAGGAACCCAGTTTATTTAATTAAAAAATAATAGAAATACACAGTTTTCAAAAATATACAAATTATAATTATTTAAATAATGACATATTTTAATTTCTGATACACTTTGTCATGGAAATAAGTGTAAGGGCGACTTTTTTAATGAATTTTTTAAGTCAATATCCTATAAATGCAGCTTTTTTAAAATACATTTATCAATCGATCTGTCAATGTTGCAGTAAGTTTACATACAGTTTCATTTTTTATAATATTCCAGGTAATCTTGATGCTATTGATGAGTTCACGTTTGTTTCGATACTGTCGAAATTCATTATAAACACACAACACTAAAATATCCCAAAGATTTATCATTGGATTCAGATCAGTACTATTGGAAGACCACGCAAGAATTTGGACGCCATTATCTTCGAACCGCGCTTTTGTTGACTCAGAAACATGGATAGTGGTGTTGTCTTGTTAAAATATCTTTTTTCCAGATATAACAAGTGGGGCATTTGGTAGCAAATGTTCCATCAATAAGTTTTTATACTTTTCTCCGTTCGTTTCATAATCAATTACGACAGTGGGTACGGTTCCATTTGCTTCAAATGCTCCCCATAACGATTCACCTCTGGAGTGGCCCTTAGAGAAGTAAAGCTTTACTTTTCGAATATCATGTCGGTACTTCGTAAATTCATTAGGCCTATCCAAATTTTTAAAAATGTCATCAGAAAAAAAACTTCTTTCCATGTATCTCCAAATGCAACACATTTTTCGACAATCTGCACACGACAAATTTATGCTGCTTTGTTAAAGGTAGAAAGGTCTCAATTTGACATACTTTGCCCTTCCATCTGAACTTAAAACATTGCGGACAGTTCGACTGATACACGGTAAGTTTAAATCGTTAAATATTTGAGACGAAATCATTTTTCTTCTCCATTGCCAATCGAAATACAGCTGATTTTTGGCGAATTGAAAGTAAGCAATGCCTACCTGTGCGGTTGCCTTTTCGATAATTTGAATGAACTTTTAGAAAATTATTGACAATAGTTTTTCACCGACCAACAGATCTTGCTATAGAAGCATCATTCATTTCACGTGCTTTCATGCCAAGAATTTTGCCACATTCTACGTCATAAAAATGCTTATGTTTCGGCATTTTTCTCAACAGCAAAAACATCCAAAGTAGCGAAACACTTAGTAATTCGAATTTTAAGATTTGGAGGATGCACAGAAACACATACATGTAAATTGAATAAGAGTCAAAAACGGTCGTGACCTTATACTTTTTTCCAACATAAAATACTGCAAAATTTAAATATATTAATGTTTTGGCCCTTTTTACATGATTTTTTAATAACATCACCTCACAGTTCGGAAATCGAGTGGCATCTTTCTTACATTAAATGATTTGTATTTGCAAAATTTGCATTACACAAACGTATGCTTTTTAATCGACCTTAAACATTTTTCCAGGGCCTTAACTTGATTCGTCAACGGTTGAAATATCCAGTCGTGTTTGCGTGTTTGATTCGATTATACATCCGAGATATTTCCGATTTTTATCAGATTATAATCGTAACTTCTGTGTCAGGTTTGTCATTTCAAAAGTTTTTAGGATAGGGGGAGGCACAAATGTAATTTGATCACTTTGTGCACAGCTGTGAAGTAATTGAATTACATATATTATACATTTTCTATATTCGCATACATTTTTCACATATTCTCACATATATAATTTAAACTGACCAAAGTAAGCATTGATGATAAGTGTTTTACTTAGTTGGTTGGTTGGTTGTGTTTATGACGGCCAATTAACAAAACGAGGGATATAGACCCTAAGGGGGTGGTGCCCTCAGTGGGGGTCTTTCTAAGGGAAACTAACCCGTATTTACGCAAGGAAATCCAAGGTTTGAAGAAAACCATGGAAAACTCGGGACGATTAGGCCGACCGGCGCGATTGGGTTAGAACCTAGCGCTTCCCGTCTACCAGCTTTCAGAGCAAGTATTTTACTTAGAAAACGCTACAATAACAAGGCTTTAGAAAATATTACTGATAATTATTAATTTCTGTGCTTAAATTTTTCTTTTCAAACTAATTTTTCTACTTTAATCAAATCGGACAAGTCATTTTACTTTATTTGTAATTTTCTAATTTTTTTTGGTCTGATCTCTGATGACTGCTACAGTCAGAAATACCATCCTTGAGGAATAAAATCACTCGCCCCAGATGGCACCTCTGTTCATGGTGGATTGAATTTTTACCACTCCCTCTCCTGACAGTTGCAAGAGTTAAAAATTGAAATTTTCGTAATTTTCGGCAAAATGAAGGATATCGAGTCCCTTCACGAGAGAACTTCAGTAATTTTAGATTTGAAACATAGATAAGTTGTCTATATTCCATGCAGTTGTAGATTATGTACGTTTTCCTTTTTATTATATATATATTTTTTTCTTACTTACTAAAGGGTATATAATGATTTCTATAGTTGTACGAGGGTTTTTTCGAAGAGTAAAGATACAATGCAACATGCATATTCAACGAACTTTTCATTGATAAAATGTCTAACAATTTATTTACTGGTATATGCTTTATTTTTCGACGTAGTTGTTGTCATTGTTCAAGCTTTTGATAAGTCTGGGTACAAGCTTTTGTTAAGTCTGGGTACAAGCTTTTGTTAAATCTAGGTACAAGCTTTTGCATCCTGCAGTCTTAGAAGTTCACCGTCTGTTGTCGAAACCACAATTCAACTTCGATTTTGATCTCATCATCGTCGTGAAAGTTTTGACCTGCACGATGTTTCTTCAGGTAAAGGAATAACTGAAAGTAGCTGGGTGCAAGGTCCGGGTTGTAAGGTTACTTACTTGTTCTGGGTTCGTCATGAACATTGGTCCTACTTCCAGAGAAAGCACGACTCCATTTCGTTACTCGTAATGTTCTCATAAACGGAAACAATTTCTTTGTGAATATCTGCTGGACGCTCACCTTTTGCATGAAGAAAACTTATGACGGAAGGCAGAGGTGTAGTGGAGAGTACACGGAGGTATACGCCGTGTACCTTCTGCATTTTTTAAGAAGTCTGTATACCCTCTGTTTCTCAAATAAAGCAAGAGCGTGTACCCTACCATGAACGTTCATGAATCTAACGTATACCCTCTGCCTACAGCGTATACTCTCTGCTTTTTTTACGATTACAACACTGATGGAAGGTACTTCACATTTGACGGGATTCTGAATTGACGCAATCAAAATATACACATGCTACACGAAACAGATTCACCGTACCAGGGTTGCCAATCGGCCTCCATTTTTATTTCAAAATTTCAAATCCACACCGGAGATTTTGCAAGAAGAATATTTACTTTAAGTAATCGCAAAGTTTCTGTCATTAAATAAAGCAAAAATACTATTTTTAATTTCTGGCGCGAATTCGGATTTTCTGATTAAAAATGGACGCCAAACTGGCAACCCTGCATCGTACAAATAAAGAAGGACTGCGACTGAAAACCAAATGTTCAAGGTTACAATATGTGTCGCCGACGCGCTCATTGAAACGTTCTCTCTCCTGACATCTGAGGTGTATCTTTATTTTTTGAAAACACCTCGTATAACTTTATTTTAAAATCTTTTGAGAAGTTCTTTCAGCATCTTTTTTTCAAATCTTCTTTCAAAATATTTTTATTTTAAAATCTTTTGAGATTCTCAGACATATTTAATAGTAAATTTTTAAATTGCCCATATTCTCTATCTTTATATCTTTCTATAAAGTATGAAAGTTCATTATGAAACGTACAAATAAAAATAAAATTCGTCGAATTTTTTACAAGTATATTTCAATTTTTATTCTACTCATAAAATGATGGATCATAAAAGTTTTTGAATGGTTCATATTTTAAAGTGCTCTTTTTTATAACTGGATCTAAATCAGCCATAAAAAGATCGAATAGCTTTTTCACGTAATGGAAGATTATCCACATTTCGGTTAAAAAAAAGAAATTCATATGGAATGCTGATTTTTTAGGCTACATTTTCAAAAGGATTAAGTTGAATCAACTGCCGTATTGCTGTATATTTCAGTTGATTTTATCATTTAAGTGCAGATTTAACTCAATTGGGATTATAGCATTTAAAAAAAAAAAGAATAAGTACTTTTACAATAACTGTTGCAGGGTGAGGCATAAGTAAGGGCTTTTGTTTGTACAGTTGAACCTCGTTATCCCGACACTCAAATGACCAGAAAAAAGTGTCGTCATAAGCGGGGTGTCGCGGTAACCGGAGTTGGGGAAAAATACGTTTATAAAAAGCTGTATTTTTAATTAATTTAAAACAATTTTAAATTAATAATTGAACCACCAATTGGAAGAAGGGAATAAACGCCACTTTTTGACACATTCATTTTTCTACATTTTTACATTCTTTAGACGTGTAGCGCTTAATTGGAAGTTCGAAGAAAATAACAAAAACCATTCGCTTCGTATGTTTTTATTTTTATTTTCTTCGAACTCACAACTAAGCGCTACGTCTAAAGAATGTAAAAGTGTAGAAAAATGAATATGTTAAAAAGTGGCGTTTATTCCCTTCTTCCAATTGGTGGTTCAATTGTTCTTGCAGTTTTACGCAAAAAAAAAACATTATTATTAAACAAAATAAACACAAAAACAAAATTGAAAAGAACACAAATCAGATTTATGATGAGTTGTTTTTTATTGTTACATGAAATATTGATGAAATAAGGTTTGCTTATCGCGAGATGTGCTTCCTACAAATCTTTTTTCAATATTATACATCGAATTGTAATCAATATTCGTTGTTTCAAAAATGGTTGTTAAATAATTTATGATCGTTTCAATCCAATGTAAATGCTTCGGTTTTAGTCGGATGAAAAATGCCGTGTAACCACAGGAAAGCGCCGCCTGACAAGAACGAAAAGACCGCAAGTAGACTCATACATTGTAAAAAAAAAATACGACCAGTTTCCTTCTAGGAATCGGAAAAATAGTTGCCCTTATCGTGCCGGAAAATTTGCCGACCCAGCTCGGAATAAAATCCGTAAAATACCGTTTTATTGACTATTTCCTATTATTTTACGGATTTTATTTCTAGCTGGATCAGAAAATTTTTCGGTACGATAAGGGCAACTATTTTTCCGATTCCTACAGGAAAACTGGTCGGATTTATTTTATAGTGTACGTCTATCTGGAGCTTAAGTGGGTCATTCATAGTGTGTGGTTTTATTTATTCAGATAAAGGATTGAGCAAAATTTCTCATTTAATCTCAATGGATATTTTAGACACTTTTGTGAAAAGTTTGGCTAAGACATTTCTTACCTCTTAATTTCCGTGCTTATAAGATGGGTTATGGAAAATGGACAATTTTCCTAAACCGTCGGGATATCCGGAGTGGAAAATTATTTAACGACGCAAAATCCGGAGTTTATTTACATTAAAATCATATACAGAAAATCGGGACATTGAAAAACTGTCGTGATAAGCGGAGGGGCGTGAAAACCGGGTGTCGGGATAACGAAGTCCGACTGTATTTATCGATTCGTTGATAGTTTCGTACGGCAAGACCCAAACTTATAAATCAGGAGGCATAAATCATCACCTCATCAAGTTGGCGGCTAAGATTTCAGGATTAGTTAAAACTCGATTCGCATATTAAAATGCACCTGATATGCCAGTTCTATCTTGATAGAAAACACCCGCAAACTCGATTTAAGTGGTAGACAGGTAGGTTTACCATTGTATTTTCCTGTTCCCAGTCCTCCATGTTTTCATAACTTTGGGTGCAAGAAAACACAATGATAAACATACCAACCAACCTCTAAAATCATGTCTGCCGGTGGTTCCCACGATGATATGATTTGACAGACGAGTTGCATTTTAATATGCGAATTCAGTATTAATTAATCCTAGA
Organism: Maratus speciosus; assembly: GCA_963932465.1. NCBI lineage: Eukaryota > Metazoa > Arthropoda > Arachnida > Araneae > Salticidae > Maratus > Maratus speciosus. Next base: position 619,667,255 of record OZ010788.1, on the reverse strand, counting down.
ATCACCAACTCGGTGAGGTGATGGTCTGTGCAGTCGCCTCTCAGCCTATTATGTACATCATAAGAACATGTACGAGATAGACCGGGAAGCGGCCGCACAGACACCTCATCGGGTTCACGGCTCAAATTCCAGAATTAGTTAAAACTCGATTCGCATATTAAAACGCAATTGGTCTGCCAAGTCATATCTTGGTGGAAAACACTTGAAAACCCGATTTTAGCGGTTGACTCATAGGTTTACTATTGTGTTTTCTTGCTCTCAGTCTTCCATATTTTCATTCTTTTGTGTTAGATTTTACACTGCGCAAAATACACGATAAAACTGGATTTTTTCTTTTTTTTTTCAGAATGTAGTGTTTTTTCAGTGCAGGTTTATGGAGAAAATACGGTTTTTGTTTTGGATAAGCCGAGTTTTGAAACTCAAGTCCTCATATATAATATATATTATCTCATAATATTATCTAAAAAAAAATATGTTAAAATATATGGTTTTTCTTTGAAATTTCAACATATTTCAAAATGCTTAGCTAACTCAGAATTCTAAATGTCATATTCGTTTTCCCCGTGCCCGAATTATATAGAAACAGCTATGTTCATGCAAGAAGCATTTTCACTGTTCGCTAGTGTAATTGGAGTAAGAAAAAAAATTACTTCAATAAGTAAATGCACTTTGTAAACTTCAAGTCTTTCATTTGAACTTCCACAGAATATGACTAAAATTTTCGAAATATTCTTAAATTTTGTTTTTACAAAGTTTTTCATAATGGAGTTATTAACTAAAAAATTCATATATGAATAAAACAAAAACAAGAAAGAAGGGAAAACACCTTGTGAAATGTCAGAGCTTTCAAAACACTATCTTCCCACAGAAAATCTAGACATTTAACACTTTAAAAAACTCCCACTTTGTTTACAGACTAATAGTGTCATCATCTTTTGTGAAGTATGTAAATTAAGACTACGTCTGATATGTTTTTGGAATACAAATAAATAAAAAACTAACGTGGTTTAGAGACATCTAAAACCGAAACATCTTATCATTACTTCTGAAGTCTGTGACGCTAGAAAAATAAATATTTAAGCCGCCTTCTCGTCGCTCTCTCGTTTTTAGTTTAAACTGAAGTTATATTTATGTGTCTCAAAGGAAAGGATTCTAAAATTTTAAATTTGACATATATATCACAAGGAATTTATTCTCTATTTTTGGTGTAAACCATTCCGTTATACTCAAAAATATTCAGACTATTTCAAATGTAATAATTTGAAATATTTTAAAGTGTGGCGTTCATTCATCCAAGTATATAAAAAGCAACAAGAAAAATTTATTTTAACAGCATATAATAAATATTTATGCTGAAGAAGCATTGAAAATGTGGAATGAGAACTGCAGAGGAATGGGACTTAATGCAAACGGAACATCACTTTTTACTCTGCAATTCCCAGATGACCAAGTTATGATTGCAAAAAGTAAAAATGATTTAGAGAAAACGACGATAAAAATGGAGGAAGAATATGAGAGATGGGACCTTTACAGAACGTTAGCAAGACTAAATACCTACACTTAAAAAAAAAAAAAATTGCTGATTTTATTGTATAATACTGGCAGCTGGTGGTGCCAGCTTGAAACAGTAAAATTAACAGTGATAAACCGTAAAATTAGCGAGTAATATACCCTTCAACAGTAATATACTTTTAAATTCATATATACGACGCTATATTACTGCTTTTTTATGGTTACAAACTGGCACCCTTGCTGCCAGCATTATACCATAAAATCAACATTTTATTTATTTATTTTGCAGTGGGTGTAAAGGAGTAAATAAGACAGGCCTAAATCTAAATAATAACATAAAAATAGAAAACTGTGAACATTATAGATTCCTTGATGTAGACGTAGACATTAATAGGGAAGCAGAGATTCACAGGAAATTAAATACAGAATTTGTCAGGAAAGAAAGGCTTTAAAACTATTAAATTAAATTTGGTGGAGTGAAGAGATCTCTAAGAAAAGAAACTATTATAGTAGATGCAAATCTATTGTAAAGATAATATTGTTATATGGAGAAGAAGAGTGGAAAATTAGGGAGACGGAAAAGAAATTATCGGCAGTGAAAACGGATGCCCTAAGAAGATCATGCAGGATACCAAGAATGGAAAGCATGAGAAATCAAAGAAATTATGAAAATAAAGGGAACCCTGCTAGATGATCTTAAAAAAAGCAAATCTGGTATGGTCATGTTAAAAGAATGAGTAATGAAAGACTACCCAAAATTGCATTTAATTATAAAACAAATCAAAAACAAACAAGGAAAGGGACTGGATGGACGATATTAAAAAAAAAGATGAGTGATAGAGTTCTGGAAGTGGAATAGACACTTGACCGGGAGAATGGAATGGACTCATAGATTTTTCGTATGGTGGCATTTGACGCCAAAAACCGAGTTTATATATTTACGATAACAATATTATTACCGTTATTGGAATTCATACTCGGCTTAATTCATTTATCTAGTTTAATAAAACCTACCAAGACGAAATTATAAAAGTGACAGGGGGAAAATTCCGTTTCAAACAGGCTTTCATCTTAGAAGGTATAATTATATGGTATTCATACCCAGGGCCGGCGCAATGTCGCGGGAGGCCCTAACAAATCAATTAACGTGGCCCATCTCTGACTGCAATATTCGACTATTAAAAATCATTTTTAAAAAACTGTATATAGTTAGAATATAATATAGAGTATAAAATGTATGAATAAAAACATGGAAATCCTTTCACATGTAAAATGTATAATCTTTTTTTATTTCTAAAAATCTCTTTGCGTTTACCGTTACTTTGAGGGACACGTATACATTCACCGACAATAGTATTAACTTTGGCTCTGAGAAATAAAGTTAATGCTAACTTGCGATAAAAAAATTTCGAAAAATTTCGATTAATAATATTATGATTTTACACAAAGTAACGTTATTTGAAATTGTATGCAGTGGCTCTGGTCCCCTAACAAGACTCCGACTGGCGCGGTCCGTTTGCCCGATGGTTGCGCCGGCCCTGTTCCTACAGTAAATATAATGGAATTTTTACGTTTAAGGCAGTATTTCCTTATACACAGGTTCTGTTTTCATAGGATTTTCTATATGTTCCGACTTTTATGTCCCGATTTAGAAGCCACTTTCCGCTTTTTTTCTCTCCTTCTCCCCCTTCTTGTGACACTGTTCCTCCCAGTGACTACGCATAATTTTTTTCACAGATCCTTCAAACACATTTTCATACTATTTAAAATAGATGCAATCATGCTACATAAACAAATCAAGTAAAATATGTGTTCTCTTGCATTAACTCAATTTTATCGGGACATTCATATACATTCACCGACAATTATATCAACTTTGGCTCTAAGAAATTAAGTTAATACTAACTTGAAAAAAAAAATAGACAAATTTAGAACAACAATATCATTATTTTACACAGGGTTATCTTATTTCTAAATCTGCTCGGGACCCCTAACGGACAATTATATCAACTTTGGCTGTAAGAAATAAAATTAATGCTAACTTGCGAAAAAAAATTTAAAGACAAATTTAGAGCAACAATATCTCTATTTTACACAGGATTACGTTATTTCGAATTGTATACAGAGATTCTACAGAGACTCGGGGCCCCTAACAAGACTTCAAATTTCGCGGTCCCATTTGCTCGATGGTTGCGTCGGATCTGTTACTACAGTAAAGATGATGAATTCTTTACGTTTAATTCAGAATTCCTTTATAGACAGGTTCTGTTTTCACGTGATTCACTATATTTTTATGTCCTGATTTAGAAGCTGATATCCCCCTTTTTTATTTATTTATTTATTTATTTTTTTGTCTCTCTGTCACGTTTATTATTTTTTCTTTTTTTTTGTGAAGCTGGGCTTGGTAACACTAGTGACTTACCCATCCTTTTATGCACATACCATTCAGACACATTTTCAAAATATTTAAAAAAGATGCAATTATGAAAATTGACAATTTTTAAAAAAAAAATTTAGGAAGGGAGTAAATTTTATTGAAAAACTGATAATTACAAGTTTTGTTTATTGCTTCAAGTATATAAAAATATTGTTTGTTGATAAATTTGGTCACATATTACGTCGGAAACCTGCATCCGCGTCGACTTGTACCGAAATATCCGGGTCGATAAGCAGCATTCTAACTTCCTGTATAAAAAATATATATATATATATTAAAATCCCAATTTCTAATTGTAAAATAAGGTCATGTGATTAATAATCAACCAGAAAAACTTGTGAACGAAACATAAAAGTATGAAAGTGTAACAAGAATAAATGCATCTACAGATTTAATTTTAAAAGAATAAAACACTGACATGATTAGTATTTGAATTTAAGGCATCATTAGTTTGAATCAAGTTTGAATCATTAAATATAATTCTCCCCATGTTGAAAAATGTAGTTTACAGAAAATCACATTTGCAGTTTTAGGATATAATATATTTTGATAGTATCTTTCATAATAATTGAGATATCACTTTAAATTTTTCGTAGCTAAGGGTCATTGGCTTAAATTTTGGAATTTTTGAAAAATAGAATTACTGTGCTATTTTGAAAAAAACAAACATTTTTCGTTTAAAATGTTGACTTTTAAACTTATTAAAAATATAAAAAAATAAAAATTTCAAAACATGGCACACTGGCCCTTAGACAAATTAATTATGCGTAGATAAGAACAAATTTTATCCAAAAATGTTAAAAATTGTTCAAGTTATGCTGTCCATGTTGAAAAATGTAGTTTTCAGAAATTCGCGTTTAACGTTTTCGGATTCAATATTTGATCGTGCGCGCATACATTTTTTGTTTATATCTTTCTTAATAATAGAGATATCACTTTAAATATTTTTGCCCATAATTATACACACTATAAGGGTTCAATTTCCACCAAAAATAAAAAATAGATTTTTTGAAAGTCGAGAACGTATGTAACACCTTAACACAATCTTATCAATGAATTCCTTACTTTAAAAGTTATCAACACCTCTATTTTTTTGTATTTGAGGATACTAAGATCGTCCATACACCTTATAGTACATCTCGCCATAAATTCAGAATAATAATCACACCACTATTTTATTCTTTTTTAAATTAAGTCTGTATACGCAGTTATCCATGTTACACAGTTTTTCTGACTGAATATTAAATAACATGCCACAGATGAAAGCTTTCTGGTTTATTAAAAAAATTATTACTTATTTATATAATTTAATATTTTTTATTAGAAAATAATGCCGTTAAACAAAATTCGACATTTATATTTAAAGGTTACATGGCCATTCACATAACACACACACACACAAAAAGAAGTAACAAATAATAAAAATAAAGCAACTTTAATTTTAAAAGTTCGTAGCAAACTTTTTACTTAAATTTTTTTTAAAATCTATTTCTTTTTAGCCGTCTGTCCGTCCATATATAACAGCGCAAAAATATACCCAACCGAATGATTTGAGATTTAATGTATATATAATCGTTGAAGAATTTTGTCGAGTCGTTTCAAATTTTATGAAAATCAAATCAAAACTTGAAAAGGTATTAACAAAAGTTTTCTTCATTCTATTAAATCCTATCATACGTAATTAATTCAGTGATATCCCATGATAGATAATGATTCTAGTGTTGATTGCATGGTGATGACGTCCTATTTATGATGAAGTTAAGATGAAGTTAAGATGAAGTTAAGATTCCGTATTACTGAATTTAATATATAGAATCGTAATAAATTTTGTATTGATGCATTTTTGCATAAGAGTGCAATAGCTATTGCACCAAGACCAGAATATTTATAAAACTAGTTATAATATTTTGAACAATTTCCGACTGTTTTTTTTAGTAAATTCTCTCTGCAACCAGTTTAATGAAAATAAAAATGTATATTAGAAACTTGTAATAAAATTTTTCTTCTGTTTTTGTATTTTTAAGAAAGTTATGTGAGAAACAGGTAATAATTTATTATCTAAAAAACATCTTTCTGAAAGCATAGAATAGCTGAGATTGTTTATAAACAAAAAGTATTCATTTTATATACTCTAAAATTTTGAATGGATTCTGGAGAATATTTTTGGCATCAAATGCAGATATTATCATCTCACGTATCGTATTTATGAAATGCTACTGTTATAGGGCGCAACAAAAAAAAATTATCTATTGTAGAAAAAAAAAAAAAAAAAGCAATTTAACAAATTACAACGACTATTTGGAAAAGGATTTTTTCGAAGACTAAAATTTAAGACATAAAAAATCGCACGTAGTTGATCATACATTACGTACGCCATGAATTAAACATTAATAGTGTACACAAATAGTGTAATAGTGTACACGTAAGAATTGAAAGCTACAAAAATCGCCTGCGACTCGTCAAATTTCCTGAAACTTACGTATTATCCACCTGAAACGTACGTATTATCCAAGCATTTCATTGGCTGTTCGGGAAAAGGCTTTTCCATCGTCAGAAATCTAACGACCAATTTTAAATGAAATTTCATTCTTAAACTTCTAAACATCCCACAATATTACTTTTTACATCGTCGTATTTAGAAAAAATGCACTTTTAAATGCAATTTGTTTGAAAGCTGTACCTCAATTTGTTTCTGAGTTATTAATTTTTTTTTATAGTTTTTATTACTTTTTTGTCATAGTGGCAACAAAAGTATCCATCTCTGTTGAAAGTAAAGGGAAGTACAGGTTACTGTATAGACCAATCAGAAAACGAATAAAATGCGGATTAAACCAATAAAAAGCTTCAGATATGCTTTTGATTTCCTAACCTGACGAGGACAATAACCATTTTTCCAAATGGTTAAAAAAAAAAAAAAACATGTTTCCTAATCTACAGGAAAATATAATATAACCACAAAACGAAGATATACATTACACAACTTCCTATTCCAAATTACCCACGATTCCAAAGAGTGCCATTTATCTTTAGAAACCTCGGAAACCAATATGTTTTCGAGATTTAAAGATGAATTTATAAAACAAAAATAAGTTTCTTTTGCTGCCATTGATTTTCGGAAATGTTTCCAAGTCGTTTTTATAGTGTATGTTAATTAGTTTTCTCAACCTAGAATATAGATTTTTCGGATACTATTTACTTACAAATAAACACTTCCAAGTTCAACAGACATGTTTTAAAGACAAACATGACAAATTAACAGCTTTAATAATAATATCAGTACACCCAAGCTAAGCTTTCACATTGCTATCTTTCAGTTTATTTTCTAATAATTTTTTTATTAATTTATAATTAACTGCGATTTTTTTTTAAATCAAAAGACTTGATTTAACAATTGAAGAGCGAAACAGGAAGAACATGTTAAGTAACAAAAATTACATTTGGATAAATTTGATGTGAAAGATTTTGTTCTTAATTTTAATGATTTATTTTCTATTTGATACCATGTGTTGAAAATATTAACAGGTGTGGTACTAAATTCTATCAAAAAAAACTTAATCATATTTAATTTTTAAATATTAAAAAATATTAAAATATTAAATATTAATGAATAATGTCTTAAATCTTCAAGGCTAAATACAACTTTGGTATTTCAGCTTTACCATCTGATAGAATACCTGATAAAAACTTCGTCCAAACGATGAAATCATTTTTAAGAAAATGTAGCATAGCATGTTCCTCCACTCAGCTCTTCAATTATCAATGTTCTACGACAAAATCCTGTTCAAAACCTTTCGTACCACCCTATTCATCGTTGCGCGATTTGTATGTGCATAGAAAAGGAAATATTGAAATCAGAAAAAAATATGTACGATAAACATAACCCAAAGGCAAGGTTCTCGCTGCCGCTCGCCATTGCGCCAAAAGATAAATTACTTCATTTGGCGAGTAAACGAACAATCAGATTCGTCAAATTGCGAGTGCTCAATTTCTGTTTTTTTAAGCGTATGCTAGTGAAGTCCAGATTCTTATCTGCGTTACGGAACGATTAATGTCGCTTTTCATGCTCAGTCGCACCGTGCCATTTACATTACTCTATCTATAGAGATGCTGACTAAACACCAATTCAGTCTAACAACAGCCAAAGATACAGAAAAGATTATGCGTTAGGTATTTCCCTATTGTCAGTTGATCACTATCTAAGCACCGGCATCGCGCAGGTAAGAACACAAACAAAATTACTTGCATCAAACGCCAAATAGAGAAAAAATTTGCTGGAATGCGGCTTTGAAATTAGCCATTTACCGTACTATTTATTAGTTGTGTGCAAAATATCAGTGGCGGGTCAATCTTTTCTATCTGTTAGACTAGAAATCTCATAGAAATTTTTTGTGTATATTTTCATAACGGTAAATCTAAGATCGTCGCTGTTTAGAATTTTTATTTAGACCGCTAAAAAAATATATGAAACATTTGCATATTTAGGAGACATTCAGAATGTACTTATTTTTAATTGTTTCTGTAGCGGATAGTCAAATAATCATAGGATAATAATCAAGGAGGATTAATACGTAAAAAGTGCATGCCCGAGAAAATCTCGGGCTGCGCAGCGAGAGGGTTAAGAGACCACCTCCCGGAGTGACCGATTTTTATTGGAACGGGTCGTGATCACTTTAGGGAGGTTTTACTGTAATATATATGATTAAAATTTATATTATTTTGTTATTTATGTATGAATAAATTTAGTTATGCAGGTGAAAATGTTCAATTTTACTTAAAAATGTGTTTAATAAAATTGACCCACACCGACAAGAACCGACTTTTTACGTCTTTATGATGCTTTTTCGCTTTATCAAAGTACAAATCCACAACTCCAAAGATTCTTTCAAGAACTCCTTAAAATTCAGGTACAACTTAAAATAGTGTTACAAATAATAATAATTCCATTTGCAACACTGTCTTTTGAAATTGTGCAAAGTAGCAGCTGAAACAAAAAATGCATATCAACAAAGAAAGTTAGGTACAATGTCTTACATAGAAATTTATTGTTAGGTTAACTAATATCAAATGTTAACTGCACGCTTAAAATCTGGAAAACAGCTTAAATTTGCAATTCATCTTTGTCGAAATTTTATTATCTAGAAAACTTTATTACCCTGCTTTAATGCTCTAGGTCTAGATATTTAGTATATGAAATAATAATCTCAACAATGCAATCCGGAAGTAAAGAAATGTTGCAACCAGAAATTCCGTAGCTTAAAATTTAAATTGAGTGAAGATTTACATTTATGATGATTAATGTAGTATAATTTTATTCTTTTAGATAAATATTATTAATCACAAACTACACAATGTGAACTTTAAAAGTTTACTTAAAAGGTAGCAAATAATAATAGAAATGTTAAAAGTTTAAAACACACATTAAAAAAAAAAAATCCGAGTATTTGCTGTCTGCATCCACAGCCTTCGTCACGGAATATTTTCATCAACTGCCGTTTCATTCATTCAAATACGTCACTTCGTTTTAAATGGAAGAGTCTATAATTCTTGGGGGTAGCTGGAAGTAGAAGTAGTAGTGCTTTCGATTAAACTAGCATATAGGAAAATATTTTCATTAATTGCCATTCCATTCATTCAAATACAACAATTTGTTCACAAAAGCCACTTCATTTTAAGTGGGTAGCTGAAACGTAGTAAAAGTAGTAGTGCTTCGTATTAAACTTACGTTTGAGGAACATTACTGAACGTTTAATTTTTCAGGACATTTAACCATGTATTGTGGATATTGTATGATAGTGCATCGTTACATGCTTGAAGATGAATAATGTTTAAGGTAGTAAAGAAATTTTATGCGTAGACATACACAAAACAAGGTGGAAATTGCACATCAAACGTGGCAAATTTGGTGCGTTCGTACTATAACTAGTTTTATAAATATTTTTTGCACCGCATATTGTATTGAATGTATATTTTAGCTCACTTCATATGTGCATATCAATTTCATTCTGCTCGAAAGACTGTAACATCATTAAAATGCAATTGAATTGCAATAATCTTTTCCCATTAGCCGTAATGTAACAGAAAAGTTATGACTGTCCCTGTAATTAAACTATGCATCCGATTTTCATAAAAATTTAAATGACTCGACGAAATTATGCAACAATTATATATTTTACATTTCAAACGATTCGGTTGGGTAGTTTTGCTCTGTTATATGCGGACCGACGGACGAACAGACAAACAGGCGGATAGAAGGACTACTATAGGTGCTACTTATTTATATAATTACGAACGCACCTAATGAGTTAGAATTAATAATACAGTAAACTCTATCCAAGGAGGAATCGATCGGGACCGAGAATACTTTCCGCCGTATCCTGTAAATAGGAGCAAAGGTTTCTGTATCTAAGAAAATATCACATAGCCACGGGCGAAAATAAATAATTGATTCTTTCCAATTACCCCAATTCCGAAAACCGTTCGTTATCATTAAAAATCTTCAAAACCAATCCATTTTCGAGATTTTAAAGAAACGTATATAAAAACAAAGTTTTTTTTTTACTGCAACTGATTTTTAAAAACGTCACCGAAAAGCTTTAATAGTGTAATATGAGTTTCCTCAATCTGAAATATAGGTTTTTCCGATGGTATCTATTTCCAATTAACCCGCGCGGAGTAATTCTGTTTATAAACTGATGAAATAATAGACTGACACCGCAATTTATAAATGAATTTATTAGAAAATACGAACTTGCTTATTTTCATGTATATTATAATAGTAAAATTTTAGTTAAATGTTCTCGGTGCCGTTTGTCAGTTTTGGAATTAAAATTAGGTGTCCTTTTTTAAGTACACCGCGCCGATAAGGGTTAAATATGTTCAGCTGCATAACTGAACTTATACATGCAAGAGTACAAAATAATGTTAAAGTTCATGTTAATGTTGGTGCTGTTAATGTATCATGTTTATCTGTAAAACATGTTCGTTGAGCATGAAAATGTTTGCACTGTAAGCTTAACGTATATGCCAATCCAAAAACTTTCTTCTATGACATACATGTTAATATTTGAAAAATCGAAATCACACTGCCAAATTTAAATAGCAATCTGTGCCCATCATGAGGATTCTACAGCTATGAAATTAGGTGCGTTAGTTCTTAAGATAAGACTATCGCTAAAATCGTGTAAATACTGCAAAATGAAGCATAACAGTGCCACCTGTCGGATGCTTCACACTAAAACCTAATCAGCGACAACTTTTAACAATGTTTAACTGAATCTGAAGTTTGATGAAAATTGGTGCGTTAGTTTTTGAGATAGAGCTATTGGGAAATCGTGAAAAATCCATTATAGCAGCGCCGACTATTGCGAAATTAACACCAAAACTTATTCAGTAACAACTGGTGTCAACGTTTTACTGAATCGGAAATTAGAGAAAATTAGTGCATTAGTTCTTGAGATGGAGCTATTGCGAAAATCGTGGAAAATACAGCATAGCAACGCCCAGTTTGATGAAAACCCATGCATTAATTCTTGAGATAGAGCTATTGTGGAAATCATGAAAAATGCAACATAGAAGCGCCCAGTTTGATGAAATTCCGTGCATTAGTTCTTGAGATAGAGCTATTGTGGAAATCATGAAAAATGTAGCATAGAGTTGTAGGAGAAACTTTTTGGGCGATTGACACCAAAAACTAATCAGCGTCAATTTATATCAGGGACTAACTGAATATAATTTTTTATTAAATTCGGTGCATTACTTCTTCAGTTAGAGCGCCCGTAAAATTTGTATAACATACAGACAAACAGACAGTATCACAGACTCAAAAACAGACATTTTCTAAAAATTGTCAAATCGCGTTGAGGACCTGAAAAAACATATAAATCCGTCGAAAACCGGAAGTCGAAAGTTTTCGCGAATCCAATACTTTCTTCTTAGGTACATCGGTAGATTAAAGTTAAAAGAAAGACAAACGTTTCTTAACCTAGGATAATGAATTATAATTACGAACGAAAATATATAATTACCTCTTCCGAGACACCCATGCTTCCAAAATCCGTTCCTTTATCTTTAGAAACCTCAGAAACTAATATATTTCCGAGATTTCAAGAAGCCTTTATAAAAATAAAGTTTATTTAGCTGTCCATAATTTTCGAAAACGTTTAGGAGTATCTTTAAAAGTGCATTAATCAGTTTTCTTTACCCGAAATATGGATTTTTCGGATGCTTTTAATCGGATCCTCCCGAATAAAAAAAAAGAAAAGCTAAATCACGTTTTTCTCTTTTATCAATTTAACAGAAACAATAAGATAATGCCCTATTTCTAAAGACAAAGCCCAATCGATTTCTATTTCGCAGAGGTCGACGCCAAATTCACAAACAATAATGGCATGTCGTTCTTTAATTAAACATTTGATTTGTTCTTTCCTGATGCATTTTTATGTGTGTTTGTTCTCAGAGGAGATTATGCTTATTTTCATTGCATAAATCAATAATAGAATAAAAACTCGGCACCTCGTATTGTTTTTGCGTTTTGTTCCTTCAAGTCAATAGTAATTAATTTTAGTTTTACGATTTAAGACTTTCGAGATCGATAAGCCGTGAATAATTTGAAATAAATCGTATTAGTTACACAGTTTTGAAAATTAAGACAAACCTCCTGCAATTCAAGTAAATCAGATAAAGATAAGGTTCTGTGTATTACCATATTTATTCTTCTATTTCCCCAGTTTTGTAAACAAGCTCAAAACAAGAAAAACAAGAAAGAAAAGGTCATGCGTCAAGCATAGATTATGAAACGCTTTCCAACATATTCAGAATAATGTAATAAAACTTTACTGCTTAATAATTTGAAATTTGATGTCTAATTCAAACATTTGGAATTGCATAACACATTTGAAAACACAATTTCAGCAATTCCCATATCTACAGTCGGAAAATTATCCGAATTCTTTCAGCGGCCCTGTATATGATATATAGATTTGTATATACTGGGTGTCCCACAAATGATGGATTTTAAAATTCCATAACTTGCAAACGGTGACAGATATAAAAAAAATCTTGCAGGACTGTTATGTAAGGTGTCTGGAATTTTTATGCTGCGATTCTCAATTTCAGTTACAAATTTCATCGATAGATGGCGCTGCAAGTAATAACCGCTCAATCCAGGCTGGAATTTTCGGCCTCTTTCTTCTTCCATGCGAAAAAAGGAGATTAAAATGTATTGAATGGATCCCGAAGTACCAGAAATCGAGTCTGGACTGAGCGCCTGTTCCTCTCAACACCATCTATTGTTTGAAATTCGAACTAAAATCAAGAATCACAGTACAAAAACTCCTGACATCATACGTAACCCTCCTGCAAGAATATTTTTAATATCTGTCACTGTTTGGAAGTTATTGAATTTTAAAATACGTCAGTCATTTTTGGGACACTCTGTATAAACTTCATGCATGCAAAATTTTAGTTCAGTAAGGAAATACAGACGTCTATGGGAAATACATATTATAATTCAAAATTGCCTTTCAGCAATTTCCGCTAAATAAAGAGAATGGTGTGTGAATTCTTTCGTGGGACCCTATATACGAGACATAGAATTTATATACAAAGAATAACATGCAAAAAATTAGTTACATTTAAAAGCGCATACCGAAATTGAAAACGCACTTCCACCAATTACTGCTCAAAGACAGCATTGTAACCGATCTTTGTATGCGCCCGTGTAAATGAATGATAAATGCTATAAATGTCCTACAGTAATAATCTTCAGTGCCATATGCATTTCAGTACATATGAAATAGCGTTATATCATTAAAATACACTGCAAACGATTTTTTCCCATTTATTCTAATGTAACGGAATTGTTTAGAGTGCCCCTGTAAATAAACTATTGATCCTACAGACTGTATTTTCATACCAAACATGCCATGGTAAACAACATTAACATATATTTTAACACAATCAAACTGACTGGTTAAAATAATAGTTCATCTATGTATCCCTCGTTTATATGGAGGTCCTCTACCTGCGGTTTGTCTACATGGCAGACCAGATGTTCCTACCAATAAGGTTATCTGAGCGAAATATGCCTGCTGTATGTCGGCCCAGTTAGCTTAAACGGAAAAGCATTGTCCTTGTAAGCCAAGGATCTGGGTTCGATTCCAAGCCTGGGCATTTTTTAGCTCAGTTCGAAATACAAAATTCGAAATACACTCAATTCGTATAACATTAACATATATCAATTGCATGAAAATCCGAGTTTATTTCTGCGAATTAGAGCGTTGGCAGACAGAAGGACAGGCGAACCGAATTCATAAATTCTGAAAGTGTTAAAAAGCAAAATCACATTTTTGCCTTTCATCATTTTATCGTAAACAATAAGATATATGGATTTATATTTCGCAGAAATGGGCGCCAAATTGACAAACAATAATGACATGCCGTTCTTTAATTAAAGATTTGATTTGTTGTTTCGTGATTTATTTGTGTGTGTGTGGTCTTCTGATGAAATTATGCCTATTTTTCTTGCATAAATCAATAATAGAATAAAAAACGACTCCTCATATTCTTTTTGCTTTTCGTTCTTTGAAGTCAATAGCAATTAACTTTTGTTTCGCGATTTAAGACAATGCCAGGAGAAAGAGGTTATTGAAGAACGATAAAGCGCGAATAACTATGTATAATTTGAACTAAATCGTGTTAGTTACACAGTTTTGAAACTTTAGACAAACCTCCATGTAATTCAAATAAATCAGTTAAAGATGAGTTTCTATTTATTACCATAAGTATTCTTCTTTGTTCTGAGTTTTGTAAACAAACTCAAAACAATAAAAACAAGAAAGAAAAGGACATGCGTCAAACATGTATTACGAGACACTTTCCAACACATTCAGAATAATATAACAAAACTTCACTGGTTAATAAATGGAAATAGGATGTTTAATTGAAACATTTGGAAACGCATAACTCGTTTGAAAACCAATTTCAGCAATTCCCTTCTACTGTCAAAAGATTATCCGAATTCTTTGTGCAGCCCTGTATATGACATATAGATTTCTATCTATTAACTATATTCATGGAACATTTTAGTTCAGTTAGGAAATACATACACCAGTTGAAATATCCACTTTAGCAATTTCTTATAATAAACTCTTCGGTCCCTTGGTCCCTAAACGGGGACCTCTGTTCTTTTCCTTATAAAAACTAAAATGTCTGATTTTTTTACATTTTCACATCCCTTCTTAATAGCTGAATGGTTTATACGTTCAAAGCAAACGAATAAATGGCAATATTATAGCTGATTCCCACGTAAAATAAATGTTATTTTCATCTGAGTTTGCAAAATGCCTAAAAATTCCCAAAAGATTGTATGACCAAGAAAGTGAGAAATTTTCATAAGTATTTAAGTTAAATCTTTTTCAATAAAAAATTTTGAGGATTTGTAGATTATTTACTTGTTTAAAGCTCTTAAATTTGTGATTGCATTAATTTAGGTTAATGGTTATTAAATTGATGTTTTAAGTGGGTTTGTAATTTTAGATCCCTGTTTTTTAACCTAAATTACTAAACGCCTGAAAGGTCCATTTCAGAAAAGATATTTTTTCTGTCATTTACAATGTCATTTTGATTGGAAAAAAACAATGAATAAACATTTGTATTATTATTTTAGCTTCGGAGCTGAAGCGGATAAGGAAAATGTTGCGCGAATTCTTTTGCACAGTCCTGTACACGAGGTAGAATTTATACACAACCAGTAACAGGTAAAAAATTAGTTCAATTTAAAAGCGCATACAGAAATTGAAAAACGTACTTCCAGCAATTATTGTTTAAAGACAGTAGCGTAACTGGTTTCTTTTGTGGGCTCTGTAAATGAACGGCAAATGCTACGAATGCCCTATTCTGCAGTAATCATCTTGAAGTGAATTTCAGTGATTTATATCCATTTCATTGCATATGAATTAGAGTTATTTCATTAAAGTACACTGCAAACAATTTCTCGCCTTTGACTATAATGTAACGAAATTATTTTGAGTTCCCCTGTGAATAAACTATTAATGCTACACACTTTGTATTCAATACTAAATATGCCATGGTAAACACCATTAACTTATATCAATTTCATGAAAATGCAAGCATATTTACGCGAGTTATAGGACGTAGACAGACCGAATTAATAAACACTTTTAAACTACGTTGGATAATGTTAAAAAGCAAAATCACATTTTTATCTTTTATCATTTTATCGGAAACAATAAGACAATGCCCCGTTCCTAAAGACAAAGTACAATCGATTTATTTCGCAAAAGTCGGCGCCAAATTGACAAATAATAATGTCATGCCATTCTTTAATTAAAGATTTGATTTGTTCTTTCCTGATTTATTTTTGTGTGTGTGGTCTTCTGATGAAATTGGGCCTATTTTCATTGCATATATCAATAATAGAATAAAAAACGTCTCCTCATATTCTTTTTGCTTTTCGTTTTTTCAAGACAATAGCAATTAATTTTAGTTTCACGATTTAAGACAATGCCAGGAGAAAGAGGTTATTGAAGACCGATAAAGTGCGCATAAATGTGAATAATTTGAACTAAATCGTGTTAGTTACTCAGTTTTGCAGCTTAAAGACAAACCTCATGAAATTCAAATAAATCAGTTAAAGATGAGGTTCTATCTATTACCATAATTACTCTTCTTGTTCTGAGTTTTGTAAACAAACTCAAAACAATAAAAGCAAGAAAGAAAAGGACATGCGTTAAGCATAGATTACGAGACACTTTCCAACACATTCAGAATAATATAACAAAACTTCACTGCTTAATAAGTGGAAATAGGATGTCTAATTAAAACATTTGGAAACGCATAACTCGTTTGAAAACCAATTTCAGTAATTCCCATCTACTGTCAGAAGATTATCCGAATTCTTTGAGCAGCCCTGTATATGACATATAGATTTGTATCTATAAACTGTATTCATGGAAAATTTTAGTTCAGTTAGGAAATACATACCCCAGTTGAAATATCCACTTCAGCAATTTCTTATAATAAGGAAAATAGTGCGCAAATTCTTCTGCACAGCCCTGTACACGAGGTATAGAATTTATACACAACCAGTAACAGACAATAAATTAGTTCAATTTTAAAGAGCTTACAGAAATTGAATAAACAGTCAAGTGCTAGTATTACTCGCGCACAGAGGATTCCGTACAATAAATATATGAATTAGGAACTGCATTAAAAAAATCCGTTGCTAAAAGTGTACTAAGACTTTGTAAAAAAAACTATACAACGTAGGGTTGGGTATATACTACATGTTCTGTATATACTACAAAAGAATAAAAGTGTATAACATAAAAGTCCAAAGAGATATGGAGCCTAAATAATATCAAATATTCTGTATAACTCTTTTTTAAATCTTATCCTAATTTGTTTTTGATAAACTTGATTCGGTGACAGCAAAAGTACTGCATATTTAAACTTCATTTGGCATTTCATAAGACAAAATTCAGAGTTGTATTAATCTTTTCTCTTACAGCGCACCTAAAGCAAAACCATTATTCAAAATTTGAACTTAGCATTGTCCTAAGCACGCTTCGAAAGAGGTCGCAAAGTTGCAACGCCGCTTTGGTCCGAGCCACGTTTTTCCAGATAGGTTTTTATTAAAACTTTAAAGATACGGGAGGTGTATTGAGAGAGTCACTCAATGCAAACTAGTCACGAATCCCAGAGTATTTATGGGATTTATTCTAATTAAATTAGTCTGTTTTTAACAATTTGACGTTTATTGATTTTATACTTCTAATGGGAATTTCATTACGCAAATATATCCTTAAAATTGTTATATAGGCATTAAAAGTCTATGGAGCATAGGGTACGCCACCCCTGTTTTTATGTATGTCCAAACTGTCTGTGTCTTTAAAGGTTAATATCTCGGCTAATTACCGACGCTTTATTACGAAAATCATTATCAATAATGCTTTTATACTTCTGCTACGATAGGTACCTCCAGCGCTGCTCAACACTTTTGCGAAATGCCGGTAAATCGAAATTTGTGTGTAACGGAAAAAGGCGATTTTCTCATAAAATATTTTACCCAAGGTAATCTCTATAATTTTCCTGCAAGATTTGAATTAAGGTCTACTACCTCTGATTTTTTCAGAATTTTATTTTCAGTAGATTCGAAATTAGATAGGGGGAAACATATTTTTGCACTTCATTTTCGACGATAACTTTGAAAATGTAATACCTAAAATTAAATGAAATGTGTTTTTGAGTTCAGCGTTACGAAAGCTTTCACACGATATACATAGAAAAGATTTTTTATTTTCAAGTAACCTAATTAGCCCCTCTACATTTTTTCTAAACATATTTATGAATGTTTAATAATCCGTAAATATGTGGGTTTATAATCTTTATTACTTCACCGAATTTGAGCTTTTCACGTCCAATAGTTTACGAGTAAAGTGGCTGTGACAGAGAGACAGACAGACAGACACAGGAGTGATCTTATAATGGTTCCGTTTTCACTTTTTAAGTACGGAACCCTAAAAACGTACTACTTCCAGCAATTATTGTTTAAAGACAGTAGCGTAACCGGTTTCTTTTGTGGGCTATGTAAATGAACGGTAAATGCTACGAATGCCCTATTCTGCAGTAATCATCTTGAAGTGAAATTCAGTGATTTATACCAATTTCATTGCATATGAATTAGCGTTACTTCATTAAAGTACACTTCAAACAATTTTTCGCCTTTGACTATAATGTAACGAAATTGTTTTGAGTGCACCTGTAAATAAACTATTAATGTTACATACTTCATATTCAATACCAAACATGCCATGGTAAACATCATTAACTTATATCAATTTCATGAAAATGCAAGCATATTTACGTGAGTTAGGACGTAGACAGACCGAATTAATAAACACTTTTAAACTACGTTGGATAGAGTTAAAAAGCAAAATCACATTTTTATCTTTTACTATTTTATCGGAAACAATAAGACAATGCCCCGTTCCTAAAGAGAAAGTACAATCGATTTATTTCGCAAAAGTCGGCGCCAAAATGACAAACAATACTGTCATGCCATTCTTTAATTAAAGATTTGATTTGTTCTTTCCTGATTTATTTGTGTGTGTGTGTGTGGTCTTTAGCGGAAATTATGCCAATTTTCCTTGCATAAATCAATAATAGAATAAAATCCCGCTCCTCAAATTGTCTTTGCTTTTCGTTGTTCAATTCTACAGTAATCATCCTGTAGTGAAATTCGGTGATTTACATCAATTTTAATGCATGTGAATTAGCGTTATTTCATTAAAATACATTGCAAACGATTTCTCCCCTTTGACTATAGTGTGCTTTTATGTGATTGTCTCGAATTTTTGTAGTTCTGTTGTACATCGGCGTCTCATGAAGTGACGGGAACTTCGCATTCTGCTATGCCGGCTATTCGCAAACAGCTGATTTACAGCAGAATAACAAAAAAACTTTTGATTTTAATAATTATCATGATCGAGATTAACTCGTTTTTACTCCGATTAATTTGCTGAAGCAAAGATGAAAATCAAAGTTGATGTACTATTGAACTAATTATATTGAACTATTAACATCTGTAACTACTTTTTGAAATATTAAGATGTATGAGTTAGAAGAAAGTTTCGGGATTGGCAGATCCAACTAGTTTTTTATTGAAACAAAAGGATGATTTTAATTCTTATTAAATCCAGCACAAATGTTAAATATTTCTAAAATCAAAATATTTATCAAAATCATTATTTAGAAACATTCTGAAATGTAAAGCCTTTTCATTATAATTAAAATGAAAGTGAAAATAAATTAGCATTTCGAAAGTTGATCGTTCTAAGTTTCTCATTAATATTATACAGATATAAATCGTATAATTAGACAGAACGTCAAAACTTTTAAAACTGCTAATTGCTGAATAAATTGTTTTAAAACTTGAGTTTCGGGAAAGTATTTGTTTTAATTAAAGTTAGAACTTTCTGCATTTCGTCCGTACGTTCGGCTGAAATATAAATCTAATTTTTATGCTACATGACACAAAGACCAGAAATAATGACTATATGTGCAAAATCAAATGCTAAATTATCAGACAATGTTCAGAAAATAAAAATTAAAAATAGAACTCTCTTTCAAAGTATTACAGTCTTTCAAATATTTATTGGCATCGTTTAAAGGTAACTAATTTACGGAAACTGATCTTAAGTTAACGTTAAAAGGAAATAACAAGAAATGAAGAAGGCTGACCATTTAGTTAATGTATTTATATACAGTGAAAACTCCCTGTGTGACCACCCCCATTAAGCGACCACTTCCCTGAACGACCATTTTTTGATGAAGCGAAATTTATTCCCATAGGCTCTATACTAATTTTACCTCTATTCAAAGGCAATTTTTAGGCAATGTATTTAACTCCGATGACAAATTAAGAATGGCGATCAATAAACTCCCCTGCCCTATTCTGTCGAAAAACTCTCAAAGAAATAGATAAATTGATGAAATCATCATCATTTATTCCGCCCCCCCCAAAAAAAAAAAATCATTTATTTACTGAACTTCGAAAGGACTTGGAAATAAAAGTCATAGAAGATAAAACCGTAAAATCAAAGCAAACGTCAATGCATTCATTTTTTAAACTGTGCACTAATTATGTAATTAACTTTTCTTTTGATACTTAAATTTTCATATTTTTCCTAATGCGATAAATAAATTTTAATAACATTAATTTTGTTACCTTTTTTTCAACAATTAAAATCTAAATTTAAACATTACCTCCATTAACAGACCTCCTCTCGGAGCGACCCATTTTTATTGGAACGGGACGTGGTCGCTTTAGGGAGGTTTTACTGTATATCTGTTTATACTCATTATACAGGGTGTCCGGTTATAAATTTTAGTTCAATTTAAATTTTCTCCCAGTTATAAATTTTAATAGTATTAGCTATAAATGTTGTAGAGTGTTGGTTCAAGGTCACAAATAAAGAGAAGTTCAAACAGTTTTACATAAGCGCATGCGCCAGTACTGCTTTGTTTTTGACTCGCTTGCAGCGCCACATACGCAAAATTGCGTTTCCTGTGCGTAAAGCATTATTTCTGTGCTGAAGATTTAATAGCTGTTAGAGCCATGCGATGTTTCCCTTTGGTGCTTTATAAAAGATCGTGTCTACGTTCCGCCGTTACCTAATCAGATTCCAGGGATGAGAGACAGAATGGAAGAGACTATTGCTTCCATGAATCCAGACTTTTTAATTGAAGTGTGCGAAGAATAGAATATAGGTGAAAACAATTTTTAATTCAAATCCGTCATATATTTCTTTTCATTAATGCATGTTTTATTTCTCACTAAAATCATTAAAAAGCATTTTCATTTGAAAATTTTCAATTATGTATACAAGTAAAGTTCCGAAATGCATTAAAAGCTTTGAAACTTCTCATATTAGTTGCACTCCAGAGCCGAAGCAATCGCAAAAGGTTTCACTGTTTACGGAAATTTTTCCTTTCTGATTATTTCATTGTTTAAACCTTTATGTACACCGTTAAAAATTTTGTTGTATGTTGAACCAATTTTTGGTGCTCCAGTAGCTGCCACCATAAGATGGTGAAATCTTGAACCAACATTTGGAGCTAAGGTTCAATCGCAGCTCCAAATCTTGGAGTGAGATTTCACCATCTTATGGTGGCAGCTATTGGAGCACCAAAAGTTGGTTCAACCTACTACAAAATTTTTAACAGTGTACTGAGTTATGAATTCATGAAAATGTTATCTTCTAAAGCATTTTTCGTGAATTTTTGAAACTATAATCATTCAATAAATTTTAGAAGGATTGAAGGATTTAGAAGGATTTATTAAATTTGAATTTGTAGGGATTTTGTGCAATATTTACAACCCCACTCAAATCTTTCATTTCAGATGTTTTTCTTAGTACTTTGTAGAATTAGGAAATGTACAAATATAATGTTCTTGCAATATAAATATAGAAATATTTCCGAATTGAAAATCCCCCCCCCCCCCCCAAACGCCAAGAAAGCTCAAAAGATGCAAAGGCAAAAGGAATTTAATTTTTTTTGCGTGTGTAATCCATAATGCTTTTGTAACAAGATAAAATAATGCATCTATAACTCATTACAAACGGTATTATTACAAATCTATGTACTGAATGAATTTTATAACAAGTTATTTTAATGAAGCTTATAAGTACCGTCTTTAGATAAAAGATTAAGTGCTTACTTCTATCAACACCACAGCTGTTAAAAATTATGTTTTATTTATTTTATTTTATTTATTTACTTACTGATTAAGTGTTAATTTCGTTCTAGAATATTAGCCGGAGAAAAATTATGAACTATTTATATGGTTTTATGTGAAAATAGGTAGTTAAATTTTCGTAATCAGGCTGCAAGCAATAGCGATTGATTTTTTAAAAATCTTTCTTGAAATTTTAAAATCATAAAAAATCAGTAGATTGCGATACTGTTTCCAAAGAAATTCCTTTTGAAAGTACATATTTTTTTTAAATTCGAAGATGTAAAAATTTAAATTGTGCGATGTTTAGATGTTTAAAAAGAATGCAGTAAAAGCGAAGTTAAATTGTCAGATCGGTGCCACAGGAAATGTGAGATATGACACCAGTAATGTTGTCAGGTGTGCCGATTTTCAGACTCTGCAAGACATGTACCGCGAAACCACTGTAAAGGATGCCGTATCACGGTTTTTCATGATCTATAAATTCTTCTAAATTCCTTTCAGTAGGGTAGACCGGGACTAGTATGCCGGCTTTTTCTTCTAATAATTTTTTTAAAAATTACAATTCAGCATCTTAAATTTATTTTTACGTTATCACTATCAGTGTATTTTCAGGAAGAAGTCAAAATAGTAAAACTTGAAAATATTAACTATAAGTATTAATTTAGAAGCTCAAACTGACACCAAGTCACTTGGGCCAACCTGCCCCGATCGCGGAGTAAGCTAGCCCACGTCGCTTTTTAATCTTCTGATAGTGT
The DNA here is from genome assembly GCA_963932465.1 of Maratus speciosus. NCBI lineage: Eukaryota > Metazoa > Arthropoda > Arachnida > Araneae > Salticidae > Maratus > Maratus speciosus. The sequence continues at coordinate 619,644,292 of OZ010788.1, read as the reverse complement.
AGAAGTTTAAGAAATGTTCAACATTTTACCAAATCTTAATTTTTATTTCGTGCGAACGAAAACGCAATATAGGCTAAATAAAATCTATCATACAACGTTCCTTTATGAAGCCATAAAATTATAAAAATGTAAAATTATTAATTCGAGAAAAAAGGACTAAAGTTTAAAAAAAAAATCAATTTATAGATATAAATAGAATTAATTGCTTAACTCGATATCATTTTCATCATTATGATGAAGACAAGCATAACATTTGTTATGTTTTTGATATGACCAACTGTTACAGCAAAAAGAAAAAAAAAGTGGGATGAAGATACTGTAACTCTAACCTTCACAGACATCTATAGGCCTCATCAAAACAGTGTTTATAGATGGGAACTAACAATTAAACACAACTTAAAAGTCATCAATACAAGTAAATAAAAAAAATAGGTATGTAATATGAAAACTAGTTTCGCACTGAAGAGAAATAATTAATTAGTTCGCTTTCTACGCAGTCGGGTCTTTTGATTTTTTAAATTTAATTAGAGATAATTATTCTAAATCGTTCAATCCTTCTAAAATCCTTCTAAAATTTATTAAATGATTATGAAAATCTTTTAACGTAGTTTCGAAAATTCCCGAAAAATGCTTTAGAAGATAAAATTTTCATGAATTCATAATTCAGTACACAAATGGTAAAAATATTGTTTGAAGTTTATTGAGTTTCCTTAAGCGACGTATTTACAATCGAAGTGCAACATGTGTCTCTTTATATCACATTTACGAAATGCAAATTCGGTAGGTTAATATATAACTTACTAAAGTGATTGTCTTTAATCCCTCTAGCTAGAATATAGACGGAGAAGCTTTCTATTCAATACAACTCGAATACCTACAATGTTTCTCTGTTAAGAATAACAAAGATTTGAATTTCAATGTTACTTGCGCATAGATGAAGTTTATAAGCTTTAGGAGATTTTTTGAATTTGAGTTAATGAAACTGTAAAATATTTTCAGCGGAAATAACATTGTATGAATATTTTCAAAGATGCAGTATTCACAAGTGAAAATAACCCTTGTACTTTGTGATAATACATTTGTGATAATAGTTGCAGTATTTATTCAATGTTTGGAACTTCTAAATACCCGGTTGATCCAAAAGTTACAAAAGAAATAAAAATTTACTAACTCAAAAATTAAAAATAATAGTCCATGCTGTTTTCACAATTGTGCATCAAAAGACATAGGATTTTTTTAATGACGAAAATTTTATAATCCTATTGTTCATTCGTGGTATTTCATTTGTGCAAGCAGTTTGTTCAGAGGCGCAGCACAGTTCGCAATACAACTGGGTCACACATGCTCAGTTTGACGAATATGTCTTTAGTGGGAATAGCTATCAGACGTAACAAAATACCCTGAGGGCATCGATAAAAGTTTATGTTGCAATTCTTCTCGCATGATGGCTTAAATTGCGGAATCTAGAAGCTTAGGATCCACAACATCGTTAACTTGATATGGCAATTTTGGGTATTCTGGCAAAAATACTTTTTTATTTGCCAATTGACTGCCCGTTGGCGTAGAGTGATTTGGTATAACACAATGCATTGGTGATAAACTTTCAAGTTATTCATATTCATTTTAAATAATAATGTTTACTAATGATTTTTCTGTCAAAAAATTCCATGTCTTTCTATTCATTTCTGTAGAATCCGCATCGATTTACTATCTATTATTTGCGAACTATTGAATTTTCACTTCTTTTGTGAATTTTAGATCACTCCGTATAAGTAACTAGTTCGGAATAATAAAAAAATTAACCTATCTCAAGTGGTTGTCTCTAACACACGGCATTTCATTGCTTATTTTTTAAAATTTGCAATTGCTTACCAATTGGCGTAGTTTAGCAAGAACGGTTTGGTAAAACAAAATATATTGGTGATAACCCTTCACAGCAATCCACATTTATTTTAAGGCAGTTTTCAAATACCCTACCCAACAGCGTAAAAATTATTTTCTGACTCATTTTTAAGCTTAAAGGCATAGAATTGACAGGTCTGACTATTGAAGCGATTTGGAATCGAAATGAGTTTTCCATTTTTTGATAAATAAATTACTTATCAAGTTAAAAGGAATTATGGTTACGTGATCACCGGTTTTTATACTTTCTCGTGGTGTCACGTGGAAAATTCTGTTTAGAATGCCCACTTTGACAGTATTTTCTGAAAGATCCTTTGCGTTTACCAAAAAATGGAAAACGTCTTTTAAGTACATAGTTTCTAAATAACAAGACCTACCTATTTTACGCGTTTCCGAATAAAAATTAATTTAAAACTGTGTCAGAAAGTATATAAACTTTTTGGATCTGAGAACAGCCTTAAATTATATTGTTTTCAGGATAGCTCATATTTAATACGATTCAGACGCTCCTATATCGACTTTTTTGGTCGGCTTTGTAAACAAAATGCATCTACACGAAATTATAACTATTGTTAGACTATTTTATTTAATTTGGTCCATGCATGTAATGATGGAATATTCTAATAGATTTTTAACTCGCATCCGGATAGGCTAGAATTACGAAAAATATATCCTCAGGTGTGTTTCCAATGATAATGTAACATTTTAATATTTTTAGAACATAATTCTAGAATAAGGTATTACAGATTAAGTTAATGCTATAAAGAGTGATAAAATATCTTTATTAAGATTGACGATCGTTTCCTCGCACACACGGCGACATTTTCAAAATCATTCACTATAGAAAATATTTTCACATAATTTAAAAACAATAAACATAGTAAACAATGTCACGAGACAGGATGCATAATGAAACATTGAAAACATAAAATTAAATTAAAATTAAATTAGCTACTGTATTATATTATATGAAAAACCTTTCACCAAAAAAGATGGAACAAAGCAGTTTTATATAGGTATGACAAGTAGAAAACTTAAAACTAGAATCAAAGAATATATAGTAGACATCAAATACAACAGAAGAACCACAGCTTTGAAAAGATTATGCAGCGAAGAACCTTTACAGATCGATTTTAAAAATAGCAAGTTGATTTATACATCAAGATTTTATTTACCATCCATAATCCGAGAATCAATAGAGATATTTTTACGCAACGAGAATATTTACAATGATTCAGTGTCCCTTGATTTACCTAAAATTTGGAAAGAAATGCTATGTAATTTTAGTAACAATAGTAAAAATTAATCCACGCTCGCAAATAGCCAAGATAATTTTATTTTTATTTTATGTTTTGCAATGTTTTTCATTATGCATGTTGTCTCGTGACATTGTTTACCATGTTATTGTTTAAAAAAAATCCACGCTCGCAAATAGTTAATTTAATTTTAATTTTGTTTTATGTTTTGCAGTGTTTTTCATTATGCATGTTGTCTCGTGACATTGTTTACCCTGTTAATGCTTTAAAAAAAAATCCATGCTCGCAAATAGCTAATTTAATTTTAATTTAATTTTATGTTTGCAATGTTTTTCATTATGCATCATGTCTCGTGACATTGTTTACTATGTTTATTGTTTTAAAATTATGTGAAAATATTTTCTATCGTAAATGATTTTGAAAATGTCGCCGTTTGTGCGACGAAACGATCGTCAATCTCAATAAAAATATTTTATCAATTTTTATAGCATTAACTTAATCTGTTTATGATTATTATACATGTTTTTATAAAGTATTGCTTTCAATCTATTTTTATCTTTTTTTTTTTTTTTTTATCTATTTTTTCCCTATCCGGACGCAGTCGATAAATCGCCACAATATTCTTTATGCTTATAACTGTATAGAATGGGAGTTACAACATTATGAGGCAAACCACGTTCGCTGTAATTGTCAATTAACTGTGAAAAAGCCACAGAGAAATATTTTAAGCACTAAACAGTAGAAAATAGTATATAAATAATAAAAAAAAGAGTGTAGTAATATATATATTTTTAAATACGCTTTTATTAAAATGTAAAATAGTATTTCAAATGAAAATCAAATTTCAAATTTCAGAGTAATTGCTTAAAAGGCGCAAAGGCCAACATAGTGAAAAAGATTCCAAGCCGGGACTTGAACCCGGGCCATCAGTATAGCGCACTGACGTTCTACCGACTAAACCACTTGGAACGATACCTAGCTCGGAAATCTTCTCACTATTATATGTTGGCAAGACTACAAACGCAGCACAAGATGGAATATTTATCGTGAGTCACCGACCTGGGACAAACACGAAACACAAATCCAGCATCGATAGAAATTATATTAATACATGGAAATTATTCCAGAGAGAAACATTCGCCTTGCATACAGTATTTCAAATGAAAATCAAATTTCAAATTTCAGAGTAATTGCTTAAAAGGCGCAAAGGCCAACATAGTGAAAAAGATTCCAAGCCGGGACTCGAACCCGGGCCATCAGTATAGCGCACACTATGTTGGTTTTTTCACTATGTTGGCCTTTGCGCCTTTTAAGTAATTTGAAATTTGATTTTCATTTGAAATATTGTATGCAAGGCGACTGTTTCTCTCTGGAATAATTTCCATGTATTAATGTAAAATAGTACGTCAACAGATTCACCTGAACAACAAATTCCAATTTCATGGCAGTTGGAAAATCTTAACAAATGTTGTAGATTGTAGTTTTATCATTTATTGTGTTGTAATTTTATCATTTTTCGAGAACTCTATATTCCAGGTTGAGAAAACCGATTAAAACACTATACAAACCACTCCGAAACGGGTTGAGTTGGGTTGATTTTTGACGGCCGATTATCTACTCGAGGGATATAGGCCCTAGGGGGAGTGCCCTCCGTGGGGGTCTTTCTAAGGGAACCCAACCCGTATCTCGGAAACGGAAACCAAGATCTATAGAAGAAGGAAAAAAGTGGTTTGTTTATTTTGAAAGCAGTAAAAAAATTTTATACAATAGTTTCAAAATTAGTTTACAAATTTTGTGGACAGGTGGCGCTGTACGGTGGATATGCAGTAGAGATCCTACATTAGAAAGAGATTGGACATTGACAAAATGCTCACCATTTCCGTTACAAAGTAGATGGAACGCCGTACAGCAATTTCGTCATCGTCTAACACTTTTTATTTTATTAAAATTATGAAAAATTTAATTTTATATGCCTTCTAAGAGTCTACCAGAACATAAATACGAGCACATTTCCATTATAATGAGTAAGAATTCTCAGAAAATGCATTTTTTTCATTCTGCTGAAATGCAGGTATAGCATTTCGAGTCTGCTCGGAGAGCAGACGAAATTTTTGGAAGCGGTTGCTATATTTTGGAATTTTCATTTAAAATAAACATATTTTAGTTTATGCATAAAACAAGAAATGCTAGAAATGTAATTATATGTAGCGTAGGTATCTATTTTTTACTTTCCTCTGTTTAAATGTTCATTACTATAGATAAATTAGGTATACTTTTCAAAATAAATAAATAAATAAAATGTATTAGAGGAAACTCTTTTTAAGTTTAAAAGAATTTTAAAAATATATCATTTAATAGCATTAAGAAATTTTAAAAACTATTACTGAAATATTCAGAAAAGTATAGATTTTTGAAATAGATTCCGTTGGTATTATAGTATATATTCACCATATATACGTTCTCTATTATAGTATTTGCATTAATAAATTTAGATAGCTTTAAAAGAACTGATTGGTTGTATGAAATTAAAAAGTTTCAATTTTCCAGCTTTAATACATTTTATAATACTAAGTGTAGCTAAATACCTGAAAAAAAAACATTCTGAGATAAACTTAAAATATTTACTCACATATGCTTAGTAATGTTTATTTATGAACTTAAAGGCTTTTTGCTTTAGAGTTTGTATATTGTGAATTTATATATTTTTGCAATTGTCAGAGTCTGCGACATTTTTATGTGGAAAATTGAAACTTCGAAATGCTTATGTCTTCTGTGTCCTTAAATTCAGCGGATTTTTAAAAAAGAAAATAATATTAAAAATGAATAGTTTAAATATTTACAATTTATAAAAATTTTCGTATTTTAAATAGAGTGCACTATATACAAATTTTTATTATAGATTACGTTTTTCAAATGAATATTTCAAAATGTAAAGAAAATTTATCAGCAGCAACGGATGCCAATTACCGCAAACTGTCAAACTCCGAAATTATTTACACGTTTTGCTTATTCACTACGCAAATAAATAAAAAACAGTTTTTAAATGCAAAACAACAGACACAGAAATGAAATTGCTCTTTTATGTTACTCGTTCAGACGCAGTCATTATAAGAAAACTGTTTAAAGTTGACCGGATACACAGCAACTGGCCTCAGACAATTTAAAATATGTTACAAAGTAAATAAACATTCCTAAATATTAAAAAAGTAACTCCAAAAACAAAAGCAACTTAGCTATAAACAGTATAGCAAGTCTTGATGCAATATTCAAAACGCTGTATCTTTCAAAATTCAAATTTTCTTCAGAGTGTATTAATGACGTATACGGAAGGCGTAACTTCAATGTCGTATTTGTCAGATCTGCCGGTGGCACAATGTCCAATCTCTCTCCAATGTAGGATCTCTAAATATGCAGTACAGAGTCAGAGAAATAGGCTGCAGACTGTACTTTGAAAGCAGTCGTTCCGACCGTCAGCCATTCTGACTGTTCACTGAAATTTCTCGAAAAGTTTTCAAATAGTTTTCTTAAGAGGAATTTTTTGCAACTTTCAATTGCTATTGAAAACTGCACCTTATTGCTGTAGGAATGCGATTTAACCGGCAATATTCGAGTACTAGAAAAACACGTTGCTTCACAGAACAGATGACTTCATTCATTTCCATCAGTAGGAAGATTGAGGACTTTGTGCTTCAGAATACTTTGTTTAGGGATACCCCATAGAGATCATACATTAGAGAGAGATTGGACATTGACGAAATGTCCGCCATTTTCGTTACAAAGTAGATAGGACACCGTACAACGCAATGCATTTTCATCAGCGTCTAACACTTTTTATTCTACTAAAATTATGAAAATTTTATTTTATATGCCTTCAAAGAGTCTTTCAGAACATAAATATGAGCACATTTCCATTTTAAAGAATAAGAATTTTCAGAAAATGCATTTTTTACTCTATTTTTTTTTACTAATTAAAATAGTGGGCAGAGGAAGATTGGGCACGTAAGAACTTTATTTTAGTTTCGCAACATTTTCGAAAATAATTTTTAATGATTATCAGATAGAAAATGAACTATAGAATTCAATTTTTTAAAACTATCTCTAATTTGTTACGCACTTTAAAACAACAGTAATTATTATAATTTTCACCATTGATAATTCATTGATAATTTCAGAAACAATAAAATGTGAACATATCATAATATCAGTCCTATATTTAACAATGTATGTGATTCAAAGTTAATTTAATATGTGCGTTGAAAATATTTTACGATAAGTTTCTATGTACTGCTACTTCTCTTTGATATTCTTTTTAAACACGGAAGTCTGGTAAATATATAGTATTATAATGAGACTTGTTATACAACATTAAATGAAAGTTTAGAAAAAAAATTAAATAGGGGCACTGTTGTTAAAAGAAACAAATAAAAAATATGAAAAATAAATTCTATAAATAAATGAAAATCCGATAACTAAGAAAAATCGTACTGTTGCGTAGCTTAAAACAGCTGAGTAAAAAAAAAAAAAAAAAAAAAAAAAAATGCATTTTCTGTTATTCATTAAAATAGAAAATTTCTTATATTTATGATCCGAAAGACTCTTTGAAAGCATATAAAATGAAATTTTCATAATTTTAATAGAATAAAAAGTGTTAGACGCTGATAAAAATGCATTGAGTTGTACGGCGTTCCGTCAACTTTGTAACGGAAATGGGGGTAATTTCTTCAATGTCCAATCTCTCTCTAATGTAGGATCTCTAATACTCCAGTGACTATAGCACCACCTGTCGAAAAATTTGTAAGTCATTTTGAAACTATTGCATCAGATATTTACCGCTTTCAAAATAAATGTACCACTTGTTTCCTTATTCTATCAACCTTAGTTTCCGATTTATTTAATTTTAAAATCAGGGAGTCCTTTGCTGGACACCCTGTAGAATATGTGACATTTCAGTTCGAATTCTAGATAAAGAATGTTTGATAAAAAAGTAAAATTTAAATTTAAAAAATCAAAAAAACCCGACGGCGTAGAAAGCGAACTTATTAATTATTTCTCATCAATGTGAAACTATTTTTTATATTACTTACCTATTTTTTTTTATTTACTTGTATTGAGGACGTTTAACTTGTGTTTAATTGTTAGTCCCTATCTATAAAACACTGTTTTGATGAGGCCTATAGATGTCTATGAAAGTTAGAGTTGCAGTAAAGCTAGAGATCCTACCTACACAACTTCCAGGTCGTGTAACATTTAAAAGGAGCGTCTGGCTGTAAAATAGTCAATGAAACATCGTCTTCATTTTGAAAGTCCTATCCAATGATATGTCACTCAATAGGGTGCGTAATTTTTTTTTTTTTGTCTCTACCGCCATTTTTATTTTATGGCCGCCATTTTGAATTTATAAAAACAAAACCTAGCCTCTAACCATCGGACGGTTAAGACGAATTGATGGAGACCTTGTCCACGATAGTTTCAGTTTGGACTGTATAAAATGCTTAAAGATACCAAATGAATTGTATTGCGTACTCAATGGATTATCTACATTTACAAAACTTAACAAAAACATTTATTGAAAAGCAAAAAAAAAAAAAAAAATTTATGAATTCCATTGATCCCTGCATTCAATTTACCTCTGAAATTGAGACCAATAACTGTCTTTCTTTCCTGGATGTCCTTGTTATTCGTTGTGAAAATGGCTTTCAGACTACCGTCTTTCGTAAACCTTTTGCTGTCAGTCTCCCACCTCACATATATTCTTCTCATCCCCCTAACCAGAAATTCGCTGCTTTCAATACTTTTGTTTTTCAGGCTACTAATATTTGTTCCACTCCTCAGTTACTTAGTGCTGAACTTAATTACCTCAAAGCTAATGCTGTTGATCGTGGTTATTCCTCTAATCTTATTGATTCTATTTATAAGAAATTGACGAAATCCGTCCATTCTGAAAAGCATTCTAATTCCAACTTTAATACTTCAGTTGTGTTACCGTTTTTTTCTAAAATCAGCCAGCAAGTTGCTAAAATCCTAAGAAGGTTTGATTTTAAAATTATTTTTTCTCCTGTTTAAATCCTGTTTTTCAAATCTCAAACACCCCGTTGATCGCCTGGATAATTGGGGCATTTACCAAATCTCTTGCCAGTGCGGCCTGTCTTATATTGGCCAGACTAAACATGCTCTTAGATTTCGTTTAAAAGAACATGAAGGTTATGTTAAAAATTAGGAGCTCAAACGTTCTTCTATTGCTCAACATTCTTGGTCTTCTCAACATGCAGTGGCGGTCAAAAGTTTCCGGCCAGCGTAAAATTTTTGGTTAATTTGTAAGTATACCCATATGAAGAGGAATCTCAAAGTGATACTTATACACTTTATTGGCATAACAGTTAAGAACTTATTTATGGAATAAAAATTAAATATTAATAAATTTAATTGACAAAATTAATTGCAAAAGAAAATGCATGTTCTCAAAAGTTTCCGGCCACCTTGGAAAGTTTGGAAAAAATGCTATTATAACAGAAAATAACAGTGATCAACAAGATTTACAATTAGTATTTTGTATTCATACATTTAGCAATAAGTACTGCGGCGCAGCAACGTGGCATCGATTCAATGAACGGATGTAGATCATCAATGTTAAGTTTTATCCACGGTTCTTGCAATTTTTGTGGAAATGCTGCTAAATTGGATTATTTATAATTCCACACACGTTTTCAAGTTAGTTTCAAAGATTTTCTATTATATTCAGATCGGATGATTGGGCTGTCCATTTCAAAAGCGAAGTTTTTTTTTGTGCGAAAGCCACTGCTTGACGAGCTTGCATGTATGCTTTTGGTAGTTATCATGATGAAACAAATAGTTGCGACCACAATTTTTCCTCCAATAATGCAGCAAATGATCTTGTAAGATATCCTTATGCATTGCACTATTCATCATGCCGCGGATTTCAAATAACGGACAGGCGTATTTTCCAGAAAATGTTCCCCACAGCATAACGTGTCCTCCAGCGTGCTTCATTGTAGGAATAATATATCTCGCATCTTATCTTTTGTTTTTAGGTCGTCGGTTGTAATGTTTTTTATCACTCACAAAAAGATTGAACGTGGATTCATCTGAAAATAGTACTTTTCTCCAGTTTTCACTTGACCAATCTTTGCATTCCTTGGCAAACGCCAGTCGGGCCCTCTGAATTTTTTTACTTATGTAAGGTTTTTTAGCACCGACTGTTCCATAAAGTTCTATGTCACATAAACGTCATGACACTGCAGATAGACTTGTTTCAGCAATAACCATAACACCATAAATCGCTTTTAACACCATAAATGGCGTGGAATTACAGCGGCATTTTTACGCGGGTCATCAACTGCTTTTCTTCTGATAATTCTGTTCACAAGAATAGTCGTTTTCCGGGGTCCCCAGGGACCGCGGCAAGTTCAGAAGGCCATGAACATCTTTATATTTTTTAAAAATATCGTTTACAGCAAATTTTCCGATCGACAACTTTGCCGCAATCTCACTAGAGGATTGTTCCTTTAGCGGCAAACAAATCACACATTTAGGAACAATAAATTGTTAAACTTTTCATTTTTGAATTTAAAATACATTATTCACGTTGATTAATTAACAAACATGGCCAAAAAACACTTTAGCGATAGCAAAAACTAATGAATGACGAATGGCCGGAAATTTTTGCACGCGCGAATTTTGAATTCCTTACCTTTGCATCAAGTATCTTAAGTAACCAATCGAAATGATCACGTGGTCAGAGGAAATTTGCTTATTCCTAACTTTTGGAGCAATTGAACTTCTTCTTCGCTAAAACGTTCTGTCATACAAAACAAAGAAACTAACTGGCCGGAAACTTTTGACCGCCACTGTAGGTTCGATTTTTCTTCAGCCATCATTATCCAAAAACGTTCTTCTAACCTTGATCTGGATTTTTGGGAAGCTTACCATATCATTAAAAATTCTCACTCTTTAGTCAATGACTTATCTAGTACTCCTGATTTTCCAAGTATTCGGAAAGCATTAATTTAATTCCCCCTTTCTTGGTTTCGTTTTCTCTCCTTCTCCGGTAGATGTCGCTACTTGTCCACCCAGTCGTTTCCACTGCTTCTCTCTCATTGGTGGTTTTGGTGCCTTCGCTACCCGCATATATAAGCGAGCGCGTCTCTGTCTATCATTTTGCTCAGCCTTGCTTTTTCTAGCATGCAGTTCCCTTTTCCTTATCTTGCACTGAAGAAGAATCTCGCTAGTAGATTCGAAACAGCTGTTTGCTGCTTTTCATATATTATTTGTGCATTTTAAACTTTTTTTTTGTTTTTTGTTTTTTGTTTGTTTTTAAATATTGTTGCACAAAGGCTTTATTTTCTATTTTTAAAAACATTTATTATTTACAAAAATATTCCGAAAGGACTGGAAGCGGTTGATGCACTGCGCTTACGTCTAAGAACTCATCATACTCGACTGGCGGGAAATTCTTGCCCATGCCCCGCCCCTTTCAGTCCACAGCGCTTGGAACGCCCTCTCAATATCAATTATGATGCACGGAGGAAACGCTCCCCCGGGGATTGAAATGCAATTTTCAATATAAATTAACATATAAATTTGCAAAAATTACTATACAAGAAAACATTATAAGATATAACAACTTACATACACAATAATAATATAAGAATAATTAAACTATAATACTAGATTAAATACAGAATAATATATACTTTAGAGTTCGCTTAAAGAAAGAATGGAAATTTGTTACTCAACTGCTAATGTACCAACATCTCTGATGTTTCTTTTAAAAATTCGCCCATCTGACAAGCGTAAATTCCCCGTTCAAATTATATTATCCCTTCCCTTAAAAACTTCAACTATTCTACCAATCAACCATTTGGTGGAAGGTAAATTTTCCTGCTTTATTAGTACCAAAGTTCCTTTCTGTACACCATCCTTTTTAAACTTCCATTTCCCTCTCTCTTGGAGATTATTCACATAGTCGCGCTTCCACAGTTTCCAAATTTGTTGGCTAAATTTGGTGATTCTCTGCCATTTTGCTAGTCGACTTTCATTAATCTCGTCTAGTTGAGGTTATCGAAGTGATTGGCCTACCGATAAGAAAATGTGATGGGGTCAAGGTTTCAAAATTTTCGAAATCTGGGGATAGTGGGGTAAGGGGGTGAGTGTTCAAAACATTCTCAATTTCCGCTAGTATGGTTAGAAATTCTTTTAGAGTTAATTTTTGATCATCTTATTACCCTTTTCAAATGAAACTTGAATGATTTTACTGCTGCCTCCCAGATGCCACCAAAATTCGGAGATTTGGGAGGATTAAATTCCCATTTGATACCTTCCTGGGTTAAAAAGTTACACAATTCCTCATCTGGGAAACTAACCAGTTTATGAAATTTTTTCAACTCAATATCAGCTCCCATGAACGTTTTTGCATTATCCGATAGGAGTTTGCACATTTCCCTCTTCTGCCAAAGAAACATTTTAGACTAGCTATAAAAGCCTGAGTTGTGAGATCTGAAACAAAGTCCAGGTGTATTGCTTTGGTGCATAAACATATATACACTACTACATAAACCTTATTCAATACGCCCTTCTTTTGATTTTTAATTTTAATAGAAAAGGGCCCACAGTAATCCAGGCCTGTCACCGAAAATACAAAATTTGGTGTCACAGGTTTCCTTGGCAGATCAGCCATCAACTGGGAGCTGACAACAGGCTTATTTTTGAAACATGTTACACATTTGTGGACAATTTTCCGGCAATTATTCCTGCCATTAAGTGGCCAAAACTTCTGTCTAACATGGAAAATTAAGGCTTGTGGCCCTAAATGAAAATACTTCAAATGGAAATAATTTAGGATAATATCCGTTAACGTATGATTGGCAGGTAACACAATTGGAAATTTAGAGTTAAGCGGCAAATCTGCATGCGATAAACGGCCGCCAACTCTAATTAACCCTTCATTTCCTAGGAATACATTTAAAGAAGATAATCTACTTTTGTGTTGAAATGGCTTACCTTTTTCGAGACATTTTATTTCGTCCTGAAACTCACCTTTTTGTGCTGACCGAATTAAAAATAATTCGGCTTGCCTCACCTCCTCAAGGCTTAACGCTCCACTTCTTCTTTTCTGGGGGTTACGACAATTATAAAAGAATCTAAAATAAAACTAATTATGCCTATTAATTTCATGAAATTATTAGTTAATGAAAAAATGTGTTCAATTATAGAAATGTCATTTGTAATAGATAAAGTGGTAAAGTCATGATTATTGTTCACTATATCTCTTTTTAGTTCAGTTATATAGATCTCCTGATCTGGAACTACTAGAGATTGTTCATTGTTGCACATATCTAATGAGTCCTTCAGAAATTCTCGACCAGTCCACCATTTGTGATTCTGAATAAGACTTTCAGATTTTATACCTCTAGTCAGCAGGTCTGCAGGATTCTCGGACCCTGCACAGTGAAACCACCTGGATGGGTCTGTCAGCGATTGAATCTCTTTTACACGGTTGGACACGAATCATTTCCACCTATTTGCAGACCCCTTGATCCAATAAAGGGCAATCTGTGAGTCTGTCTATAGAAACATAGGAGATGGTCCCTTGCGATCTAGCACCTTCTTCACCTCACAAGTTAAACGCGCTGCTAGTAACGCACCTAAGAGTTCTAGCCGGGATAATGACACCTTTTTCAAGGGTGCCACTCTGCTTTTTGATGTAAGCAAATTAATGGAAGATTGGGTCTTGGAATATGTTTGTATGCCAGCACCGTATGCCCTGGGACTGGCATCGGCAAAGGTGTGCAGTATTAATTTACATTCAGAATCTTCAGGGAAATGAAACACATTTCTAGGAATCTTTAGTTGTGCTAATTGGGGTAACTCGGAACACCATTGTTCCCACAGCTTTGAAATATCGGGGGTGGGGGGCAATTCTTCATCCCATGTTAAATTTCTACTCCATAGTTCTTGAAACAAACATGTTATTCGTATGGTAAATGGCGATATGAGACCCAAGGGATCAAAAATTCTTCCTGCTACTTGCACAACGGACCTCTTCGTATTTTTTGCCTTGCACAAAAATTCTAATAAATTATCGATTTCCATCATCAACATGTCCTGTTTAGGTTGCCACAACGGTCCTAATACCTTATGTGTTTTATTTTCCTCAAAGGCCTGAGGTAAAGTACTAAACCCGTTCTTCTCTCACGATTCCATTACTAATTAGTTGTTCGATATCCATTTTCGGAACGTCATACTAGCTTCCTTCATAATTCTGTGTGATTGTTGTGAAATGTTCAGTGCATCTTGTACAGTGTCGGTACCGGCTATCAGATCGTCCACGTAAATACAACTATTGAGTATTTCAGTTGCTACCGGATATTCCTTCTTAAATTTACTAAGATGTTGTTTGATGGTGGCTGATAATAAAAATGGGCTTGAGTTCAAACCAAATGTTAGACGTAAGAATCTGTACATAATAACCTTGAACTCATCACCGTTGATAGGATTGTCATCTATAAACAGGAATCTTAAAACGTCGCTGTCTTTTTTGTTGATCGAAATTTGTAAAAATGCCTTCTCTATGTCGGCCAAAACAGCAATTTTATTTAATCTAAAAAAAAAGAAATCAATAAATGGAAAATGTTCGGATTTAGGTTACTGCCTGCGTCCAAACAGTTATTTAGTGGTTACTGTCCCGCTTCATGGGAACTCGCATCAAAAACAATGCGACATTTCGTGTATATACTGTCTTGTTTGAATACCGCATGGTGGGGTAAATAAAAATTCGGGATGTTAGAATTTTCTTCTGACTCAGGAACAATTTCAATAATTTTCATTTCTAAGTATTCATCTAAAATTGTACGATAATTTTCATGTAAACTTGTGTCACGTTTCATTCTTTTACGAGAGTAGCGAGCCGTGTTTCAGCTATCTTGTAATTATTGTCTAGTTGTTCCCAATTCCATTTCCATGGGAGACAGATTTCATATCTGTTATTTGTAAACCGCACTTTTTCCCGAAATCCCTCTAGGATATCTTCATTTTTTACATTATCTGGATCATCCCTTATTCCTCGTGTCTCTAAATCCCTAAAGGCCTTCAAATTTAATTCATCTTCATTTTCTAATAAATGGCAATTATATTTAGTTTCATTTTTATCATGTATAACTCCACCTGCAATCTAGCCTAAATGAGAGTTTTGTAAAATCATAGAAGTGTCAGGAATTTTTATTTGACCAGCTAATAACAGAGAATCCCCCAATAACACCTGAATTCGCTGAGGTTCAAAACATCTTGGGTTCGCATACATTAAATTTTGTGGTAGGTGCAGATTAGAAATATCTACGCCACTCATAGGAGTTAAATCTGTTATTTTAGGAACTAAGAACATGTTAGATAATTTTTTAAATGTTCTATTATTTAATTTATTACACCGATTAACGTTATGATAAGATAAACAATTATAGCATAACTGTAATTTTGGTATTTGATTCATCTCTTTTGAACCGATAAATCTAAATATTTTTGACATCGAAAAATCAGATGCGGTTGTTTACAAAATGCGCAGTTAAGTTTGTCATTCTGTAAAACAAAACTTTTTTGCTTATGGGTAATTTCAAACCTAGGTTTCGTAACGATGTTGGTGTTTTGTACATTTTCTAAAGCTTGAGCTCTTTTCAGTAAAAAATCAATAAAAATATTTCATTCGGTCAATTCATTACAATTAAGAGACATTCCAAAAGCTTTTCTTGACTCGTCATCAATTCTTTGTAAAACAAAATACATTAGAATGGATTCCAATAAATTGTTATGTTCCAGTCCTAACTGTTTCAAGGCTCTTAAATGGCTCAATAAATTATCTACCAGATTGGGTATTTCTTTCGCGTTTTCAATTTTTATTTTGTTATTACTCAATAACTCTGAAATATGACTATTCACCAATAATCTTTTTTTTTTTTCAAATCGTTTTTTTTAAAGCTTCGAATAAGGAAGTATAAGAATCATCAATATTTTGTAATTGTTTCACAGGGCCAGATAAAGCTGATTGTAAATAATACAGCTTTTGCGCATCATTTAGCTCAACGTTATTATCAATTAAAGTGGTGAATTGTAACTTAAAATTCATCCACACTGTGTAACGACCCGAAAATTGGGGTAGATTAATTGACGGCAATTTGATTTTTGCCTCATTAGAACTGACTCTATCATTACTATTATTTTGACTTTCGACATTATAAATACCAGGCTTTATTAAATCAAGAAGACTTACTTCGATAGTTTCTAAGTGTTCTTCGATTTCGGTCAAGGAATTTTCAAACTCCTGTAAATCCTCATCGGCTATAATAGAATATGCTTCGTTTCGTATTTCATCAGTCTTCTTGTTTAACATTTGAAGAGAATTTAATTTCAAATCCAGTTCTTTAGGGCCGAGTTTCAATTTCAATGCATATGATATTCTTGTAACTTGGCTTCGTATATTTCCTCGTTTTCGATTCAGGACCACGGTTCCTTAAATCCCTGGAGTAGCAAAGGACATTATATATCTATAAATTCTATAACAAGGTAATTCGAGTAATCCAAGGGCGTTGATTCTTCAAATAGTGTTCTAAATAAGCGCTGCGGCTCGACGGGCTAAAATCTTTGTCCGCGATAGTTTCAGTTTGGACTATATAAAAAGCTTAAAGATAGTAAATGAATTGTATTGCGTACTCGATGGATTGCCCACATTTACAAAACTTAACAAAAACATTTATTATTTACAAAAATATTCCAAAGAGACTGGCTACGGTTCATGCACTGCGCTTACGTCTAAGAACACATCATACTCAACTGGTGGGGAATTCTCGCCCGCGCCCCTTTCAGCGCTTGCAGCGCCCTCTCGCTATCAATTATGATGCACGGAGGAAACAGACCTCATTCATTAAAATCCATCCAGCCACTGGGCTGTTTCGAGAGTATAAAGAAATTCACATACCCAGATACGCATGAAACACATAACCCTTTTTGGCAGTCGGGTAGAAAAGTATTTAACGCTTTATTCGAACAAACAAATCCATTTCTTTCAAAGAGCTTATATATCTGTAAATTTTCTTTTACTCTATGTTCCAAATGTGCAAAAAACATGATTTTTTTTTTTTACAGATGAACTTCCAGGTACTAGCTGTATGTTATTAGGATACTGCTATGGAAGAATACATTTCTAAAGGATACGTGATTTAGGAGTATTAACATTTAAAAAATCTAGCTGGTCATTGTTTACTAATCATGGCGGAAGTGTACGGCAGGATCGTGAATTTCTCCTCCGAACTTACGGACGACCAATGGACGAACGAATTAGCTTTTACTTTCTTTGAGTTGAAAGATTCTACTACAACAACTTCCAGCACGACAAAAGATGACTTGATTTTTACAGAAAAGGATTGTGCCGAAGAAAATGGATCTCATCTACAAGGTAAGGCAATTCAGTCACACATTTATGGGGCATTCTCACAATCTTTTGACATTCGGGAATACAAATCTGGTGAAATTAAACTTGCTAAAATAACATTTTAATCTGATAGACGAATGCCTTAATGATTCGAAATAAAGAAAAAATGGTCAGCAGCGAAAATTTTTTTATTTAACCCCTTCACTGACAAGCCCGTGTTAATACGTTCACTAAGCTCCAGGTTTCACTGCAATACAAGCAATATTTAAAGTAATATAATTCTATTGATTTAATGTATTTTTAATACATTGAACAATGATTAATACTTCCAAGGATTGCATTCATATTCCTTATTAAGTTTTTCTTATAAAATGTTCAAAGAATCAATTTTTTTTTAGCATTTAAAACAAAATGCAGAGAAAACAACATTACAAATTTGCCCTTTTCGAAGACAGTCGGAGGCTGAGGTTTATGTTAAACTTTCGAGTTTAATTTTCCTTACTATTTTACCACTAAAACTTTTTATTTTCTTCTAAATTTTTACTTATGATAAATTTGCATAGTACCCACAGACATTCAAATAAGAAATAATAACAGAATAGTATTTTTAGTACAAAATTTTGATATACATTGTCTTAAAAGGGTGTTAAAAAAGGGACGGTAAGGTAAAAAAAGGGGACGGTATAGGAAAAAGAGACGAAATGGGAAAAAAGGGATGCTGAGGATGAAACTGTAAAGAAAATTACCACCTATTTTAGGCAAATCATGTCAAGACTCAGTGGTAGCCACAATGTTCATAGATTTTTAGAAACAGATATTTACATTCGATTAAATAAAAAAAAATTAATTTACCTCGAAAAGTGCAGGAATAAACCTTGGGGACTGTAAGACTACAAATAAAGCCATGGAGCTTGAAATTGATATTTAAATGCTGATTTAAATTCTGCAGTAAATTTCTTGTCAAAGAATTTTAGACATTCTTTCTCTAGCATATTTTCTGCATGAGAAGAAACTTGAAAAAAATTCTGTGGTGATATATAATATCTGAAGTGATTTTCTGTATAATTTTAGAAGAGGGACGGTAAGGAATCTAAAACCCTGAGACAGAGTTTAAAAAATAATAACAACCCTAAAATTGTGTGCAGGTTAATTTTTTGCTACATATTTATATAAAACAATAGTTCCAGTTTCGGAAAAAGATTCCATTGGATTATTTTAATTGAAAGAGTTCTATAAGACAGCTCCAAACTTAAAAAGCATAGCATCAGGGACGCGAGACGGTACAGGAGTTTTCCTGGTATTTGGACCCCCAACATTCTCCAAAACTTATTTATCTCGTTAATATTGTTATGCAAACATGCGATGTGATGTTCCCCAGTATATCAAATTTAAAAAAAAAAACACAAGAATATGTACTAAAATAAAAATTATTATACAGGGACATAAAAGTCAAAATATTGTGAGAATGCCTCTTATCCCAAAAATCAAATTATGATATCTAAATAGTGGAGATTTTTTTAGTCTCCGATATGCTATATCTTTCGGGCAAGAATTTAAGTGTCGTCTCAAAAAATAACGTTACTTTACATAAACCAGCCGTAAAACAAAAGCAGATATATCCTTGTACGGTTAAATACTGATAATCTCTACTGGAAATTTTAACTTCTAAGCATTGCACATTTTAAATTTTTATACCGTTGTATAAAAAATATATATACTTTTAAATGCAATTGGTTTGAAAACTGCATCTCAATTTATTTTTGAAATATTATTATTATTATTATTATTTTAGATTTTAACGTAATTTCTGTAATGGTGACAACTGAAGTACTCCATTTCTGTAGAAAGTAAAGGAAAAATAATTGGAAAATAGTAGATTATTATATCTTTTTGTTGCTATTTTCTCATAGCAACTGAAAAAATTAATTTAATTTCTACTCATCGCACATTTTCAATATTTATATCGTTGTATTGGGGAAAAAAGTACTTTTAAATGCAATGTGTTTGAAAATTGCATCCCCATTTATTTTTGAGATATTAATTTTTTGTAGTTTTCAGCGTCATTTGTTTAATTTTGGCAACTCAAGTACTCCATTTCTTTAGAATGGAAAGGAAAATAGCAATTATATCTCATTGTTGCCATTTCCCCATAAAAGCTGAAAAAAAAAGTACTTAAGATACGTGCTATTTTGAAAAAATATAAATGAATGATTTCTGATAAAATATGGAGATATTATAAATTATGTTTAATTTTAAGTATTCATATTAATGTTACAAACAAAAGAAGGCATATGAATCATTAGATAGCCGATATTTTGTCGAGCTCCTTGAATGACGACATCGGTTTTTGCTGAGTTTGTGTGATATTATGCGATAGTGACGTCCTATGCATACCTTTCTGTACATGTTGTTTAAGACTGGATGATAAATGTGAAATTCTTCAGGGGATGCTTGTGACGTCATTTTATATAAAATAAAAGCGTGTGTTTTAAAAGCCATTATTTTGAAAATCAGAAAAGTGCGATAGTTGTATTTTTTGTTTTGCTTGATTTTTTTTTTATGTTGAAGTAGATCACATTTAATGAATAATGTGCAATTTTGAAGCCTTGAAAAAATTTTCCCTTCTCTGTAGAAAATGTCAAAATTCAAGGTTGTGACCGTTATTTTTCATGAAAAGTGAAATGCGAGTACGTTTGCAGTGCTAAAACTTGGGAAAGCAACGACATCCCAAAATTCTTTTGTGAAGAAATATTAGTATAACACAACCTGCTTAGTAAACTGTATTCGTTTCCATGGGGCATTGTTATTTTACATTGTTATGTTGCCTCAAAATGCAATGAAAATGCCGTTTTTGTCCGTTTTCCGCTCGTATTTTATTATTTAAGCAATAGTACCACAAACTTTTTCTTATAGAATATCGAAGTGTAGTACTAGGACAATCTAAATTATATAATACTTTACCGGGATATTGCTGCTGTTAGCAGAAATAGTTTGTTAAATATTCAAAAATTTCAAAATCGGCAACATTTCAATTAGTCTTTTCTCAAAACAGCGTCACGGTTCAATAAAACAAAATGTATCACGTGGTAGTTGAAAATATGTACAAACACATGGAAAAGAATAAAAAGTGGGTCCTCGTCATATTTTTAGAAAAAAAATAACAAAATTTACAAAAATTCACAGTCAAAATATCCCGTTTAAATTTCCCTTTTTTTCCATTTAGAAAAAGGAAGGGGAAAGAAAAAGGGGTATTTCATTTTTTCATAGGGAAAAACATAGCTAGCGGAAAGAGAAACAGGATGTTTCATTTTCTGATAGGGAAAAAGTATGATAAATGACAGTCTTTTTTGTGACTTTTGACATTTTTTTTTTCTAAAAATATGATCAGGTCCCACTTTTTTTTCTTTTCCATGTGTTTGTACATACTTCCAACTACTACGTGATATATTTCGTTTTATTGAACCGTGACGCTGTTTTGAGAAAAGACTTGAAGGGAAAATTTTTTCAGGGCTTCAAAATTGCACATTATTCATTAAATGTGATCTTCTTCCACATAAAAAAATATCAAGCAAATCAAAAAATACAACTATCACACTTGTCTGATTTTCAAAATAATGGCTCTGAAGTCTTAAAACTGAAATGTGTTTTGCACTATCTATATTTAGAAAAATTTTTTTTTTTTTTTTTTTTTTTTCATCGGGGGCGAAATTAAATTCTGGAAAAAGCAGAATTCCTGTGTTCAAGGTTTTTTTTTTTTTTTTTTTTTTTTTTTTACAGCGTTCCCTGAAACTAAGTAAGTCGCCCAGCGTTCGAAATGTATCACCAATTTTAGTTTGAAAATCTTGCCAAACGTCTGCATTAATACATACATAATCCTTTCTAGCTTCCAGATTTTCTGGCAGTTTGTTTCATTGACTTTCTGCCAGCCCATTGGCTGCTGAGGTTGGTCGTCAAATCCGAGCCGGTATTTTCTGTGATTTAGCTTTTCTATCAGTATTTTTCTTTTTTTCTATGCTTTTTATGATTTTATTTTATTAAATTTAAGTTATATTGTTGAAAATATAAATTATATAAAGAAAAAAATGTATCCCAATGCAGAGGAGTTTGTTTATCAAATTCCACCTTTTGTTGAAGTTCTATGCATCTTATCGCAACCGACTGATCACATCGGCAGTTGTTTAACGAAAGCATAACGTCTTTCGTAGCTACAATATCTTTCTACATTGGTACAATACATACATAATATACAGGGGGGGGGGGGGGAATTAAACTGACGGTACTCAGGTTCTTTAAAGCGATCTACTTGCAAGAATAAAGTCAAATTTTGTAGGAAGATTAAAAGAGACGGTTAAGGAAGGATTCCTCAAAAATGGTTCCAAAAGTTACCGATACGGGTCTACGTGGCACTTTTGTTTCGCGGAATCCTTCGTATCTCGTCTTGTCTTATTTATTCATCCTACAAAATTTGGCTGCATCCTCGCAATTAGATCTCACAACAGAACAGACTGAGTGCTGCCAATTTAATTATAATCATATTGTATGTATACATTATATAAACTCGTGTGTAAAGCTTGGTAACTGGTATGTTTAAATTTTTTTTCTTATTTTCATGTTAAGTTATTTAACTCCATTCTGAAAACCTTTTAAAAGTAACAATTTTATTTATTACGCAACAGGTGATCAGAGATAAATTTTAGATAAGTGCAACGAATTTTTGTTAGTAAAACCCAATCTACTTATATAAAATCCAAATACAGTGAAACCTCCCTATCCGACCACCTCCATTTAGCGACCACCTCTCTGAACGACAATTTTTTCATGGAACTAAATTTATTCCCATAGGCTCAATACTAATTTTACCTCTATTCAAAGACCACCCCAGTTGAACTCCCTCCATGAACGACCCATTTCTTCGAAGAAAATGAAACAAATTCCGTTTTTCCTGGTCGCTTGAAGAAGGTCTTATTAGAATAATAATTCTGGAGGAAAATATTATTCATCAAGCTTCTAACCTTAGTTTAGAATTTTTATTTATTCCGGTAACTTTTAAGTGTTTAAACCCCTTTTTGCCTTTTCAGGCAATGAATTTAAATCTGATGACAAAGTAATGATGGCGGTCAGTAAACTCCCCTGCACTATTCGGAAACTCTCAAAGAAATAGATAAATTAACGAAATCGTCATAATTTGTTCCCGTCCAAAAAAAAAAAAAAATGCATTTTTTTACTGAATTTTGAAAGGACTTGAAAATGAAAATTATAGAAGGTAAAACCGTAAAATCAAAGCAAACGTCAATGTATTCATTTTTTAAACTCTGCACTAATTAACTTATGTAATTAACTTTTGCTTTGATACTTAAATTTTCATATTTTTTCTTAATTGAAAAATAAATTTTAGAAATATTAATTGTTACTTTTTTTCAACAATTAAAATCTAGATTTTAACATGACCTCCATTAAGAGACCACTTCTCGGAACGACTAATTTCTATTGGAACGGAACGTGAGCACTTTATGGAGGTTTTACTGTATAAGAAAGTGTAGGTAACCATTCCGGGGCGAACTGTCCCATCTATATATTTAAAACACAATACCAACAGAGCGTATCGTGTGCAAAGTGTATGATATACATAGATGCTTTAGACCAATAGGAGCCTCGTAACAGTTTTATAAGATACGTATACAGTATAACCTCAAAAATCCGGCATCGTCGGGCCGAAACTAAGCCGGATTTTTGAAAATTCCGAATTTCTGAAGGAATATCAAAAGTACTTCCGATATTCTTAATGGCGACTTTATTTATAATTTAATTCATAACCAAGTGATAATTATGTGACAAAAAAAAGGAGAAAAATAAATATTTAAGTAATCTCAATTTAATTGATATTTTCTATTTTACAAGTAATAATTTAAAAGAAAAATCTAATAAACAGTAAAATCATTTCTTTCTCGTGTAATCGTTAAAGCTATTTACATCTTTTTTTTTTGGCCGCTCTTTAACCCTTTCCGGCACAGGCAATTTTTATTGTAAAATGATGAAATGATTGACTGACACAGGAATTTAAAAACGACCTTTTTAGAAATTAAAAACATGTTACTTTAAATGTTCATTGTAAAAGCAAAATTTTACTAAAATATTCTTGGTGCCGTTCGTAAGTTTGGAATTAAAATTAGATATCTCGACCCGGGCACACTGCGTCGGAAAGGGTTAACAAGTTTTTTCTTGTATTTTATACGAGTAAAGAATAAATACAGTTTTGTTTCTCTAAGAAAACACAGTTTTGTTTCTCTAAAGGGGATATTAATTCTCCAGTTAAATTTATGCATTTTTCAGTGATACCTTTTCTTCAGCCGATTCCTCGATCTCGTCCCTTGAGCTGCTACTAGCGTTATTGGCGGTTCTATTGTTGCTATATATTCCCAGCTCCAAGTTTTCTTGGCATTTCATTTGTTCGACGAACGATATAATACGATCATATAACGAAAACACACATTCTTCTTAATCAGTTATTTATTTTTCGCTCAAAGTTTTTAATTTGTAAACAACTGCTATTTTTTCTGTCCCGTAAGTTCAAAGTGTAAAAAAAAAAAAAAAAAAAAAAAAAAAAAAATAGGGAAGGAAAAATTGATTTTAATGCCGGATTTTTGAAGTTGCCGGATTTCTGAATGCCGGATTTTTGAGGTCATACTGTACTTTGAAAAAGTAATAAAAGAGATTTTTTTTATTTTTGTAATTGAGAAAATAATTTATTTAAATTATAAGTCTTAATGTATGTTCGGTTTTATTAAATTTCATTGTTGGAAATAAACGAAATCTTTGTTTGCGAAACCACCACCTCCTGTATACCAGGCCTGAGAACTGACAAAAAATTAGAGGTTGTCGTAGGTAGATTTCATTTCTTTAAACGTTTGTACGGTCCCGTAAATTTAGACACCAGTATTTTCCAAATGTTTTCTTTGACTTATTTATTTTCAGAAAAATAAAGCTGAGAAACTTATTAAAAAATTGTTGGTATTCAAATTCAAAGGAACGTACAGACACTGAAAAAAGTCTGTCTACGACATACGCCATTTTTGTGTAATCGCTCAGGCTTGGTGAAGCCTTCTATAGCAGCGGTCAGCATGCCTGTCTGCCATGCTGCAGGTCGGTAGTTCGACTCCCGGGAGAATATTTCAGACATGCATATGGCTAAGACAATTACAGCTTCTGAGCCAATCAGCGTGCGTCATCATCACGGTCACATACACGTCCACACAGTTTGATTGACAGTGAACACGTGGACGATGTGTGTTAATTATTTACTATGGTCACGATGAAAGTGAATTATTTTAATTATTTATTTATTTTTTTATTTTTTTTTTTTTCAGAATGACTTTGGATTTTATTTACTTCAATTAGAAGTTATATTTATGTTGGACTTAGAATTAAAATTTTATTTAAGTCGATGTATAGTCCTTATTACGTGTGATTAAAGCTGGCAGAGAAAAAGTCGTAGACAGAAAGCCTTAAATAATTTCTTTACAATTTATCTGCTGAATAAATAAATTTAAAAAAGTGAACTTTTTGCAATGTTTGACGTATTTTGCAGTCCCTAATTTTTTTAAATATTTGAATGAGATTAATACAATAATAATGAAATTCTAATTTTAATCTTTGTTAAAGAAAAACTGCTTTTGCTTTTCGAATTTCTTTTTTTTTTAACTGTTTTGTTTGAAAGCATTAAATCTTTTATCAAAAATAAATAATTAAAGATGTTTAGAAGAATAGTTTATTAGTAGTATAATAAATAGAAAAGAATATATTTTTTTGCAAAAGTGTTTTTATAAAATCAAGGGAATTTATTTAAATGGAAGCTCTAAAAACAAATACATTTTTAGAAACTTTGTAAAAAGTTTAAAAAGTACAAAATAAAAAAACTCGACTGCTTAAAAAGCGAACTAATTAATTATTTCTCATCAATGTGAAATTAGTTTTTATATTACTTACCTGTTTTTTTATTCACTTGATGACTTTTAAGTTGTGTTTAATTGTTAGTTCCTATCTATAAACACTGTTTTGGTGAGGCCTATAGATGTCTATGAAGGTTAAATTTGCAGTAAAGCTAGAGATCAAACCTACACAACTGCCAGGTTGTATAATATTTAAACGGAGCTTCTAACTGTAAAATAGTCAATGAAACATCGTCTTCATTTTGAAAGACCTATCCAATGATATGCCACTCAATAGGGTGCGTAAAAATGTTTTTTCGTCACTACCGCCATTCTGAATTTATAAAATCAAAAACTAGCCTATAACCATCGGACGGTTAAGACGAATTGATAAGGGCCGCATTCATTAAAATCCATCCAACCGTTGCGATGTTTAGAGGGTATAAAGAAATCCACATACCCAGATACGCGTGAAACACATAACCCTTCTTGGCAGTCGGGTAAAAAATTTCTGGTTTGGATCTATAAAAGAAAATGAGTAATACTTTACATTCTTTCTTTCGCAGTTCCCATGCAATATCGCTTGATGAATCTTTCTTCTGCAAGATAAACTGCAATATGTCTTACTGATAATTTCGTTCATGTTGGGTGATTTTTCGAAAGTTCGATTTTAAATTAAGAGATTTTAAATAAAGATTTCAGTTTATAACTTGTAAAATTTATTTTATTTTAAAAAATCTGGATCAAAAACGAAAATTTTTGTACGTGGCAAAATGAACGAATGATTTAATAATCACGAAAAATTTAATAATTTCCTTTAAAATAATAAAGACAAAAACATTTATTTAAATTTTGGAATTTTTTAGAAAAAAAAATGTTTTAAGAATAAATTGACTTTCACTCTTTTCTTCTTTTCGATTGCGTTCCTTGTAGTACTTAATAAAATTCCTAAACATGTTTTCAATTAATTTTAAAATGATCAAAATTATATTTAAACACGATATTAGATAAAATACCGACAAGTGCAGTTAAATAAATTTACAGTGAAATGTAACCCGTAAAAATATATGGGAAATATTTATTTAAAAACCCCGTTTGTACTTAAATATTTCTTTAGATATTTCTTAGAATATCTTTTACGTTTAAAATTTCTATGCCTGTTTTAAATTATT
This sequence comes from Maratus speciosus, assembly GCA_963932465.1. Lineage (NCBI taxonomy): Eukaryota > Metazoa > Arthropoda > Arachnida > Araneae > Salticidae > Maratus > Maratus speciosus. The sequence goes on along the minus strand of OZ010788.1, from coordinate 619,617,603 downwards.
CCCAGAATATTCCTTCTAAAATTATTTAATTCCGCTTATTTAGCTCTTGAAGACTTTTCCATAATTTTGCAAAGAGGCTTTTAGCATAATCACTTTGCTAATGTTTCATTGTTACATAAAGAACAGCTTTTGCTATTATTAATAAATGGTAAAGCATTTAACTATGCTAATAACTGCGCTAACTTTATAGTTTAATTATAACTATCTCAAGGAGATGATTTACTGAAATTGACAATGTATCTAAATAAACCCTTCAACTTTAAGAAGCTCTTCTTTCAAGAATAAATTAACCTTTCTAAAAAAATTATCTTGAAACGAATGGAACCGTTAGACTTACGTATATACCAATGAATTTTTCAACAAAGTATTATTTTGTGGTAAAATTCGTCACGGAGGTAGTTTGAACGTATGATTTTGCTATTTTTTAAACTTCTCCAATATGTAATCTGAATAAATAGAAAATGATTTTATACCCATTTTTCTATTTTACTTTTTTTTAAGTTTTCAAAAGGAACTGAAAATTTTAAATAATAGTTCTTTAATATTTTTATCTTACTTTTAAAATTTTAAATGCAGCTGTACACATTAAAAACTTTTACGTCAAAAAACGTAATAAGTACGGGCAACACCGTTTCATCTCCCTCCATAATTTGATAATATTTCCGTATTTTTATAAGATTGTTTCAGAAAATTTAAAGTTTGGTGAACTTTCTATGATTCGAGAGGAAAACGACGTACGCAAAAAAGGCGTGATTTGAACGACGAAATACAACTTAAAATTTCGGAAATTCATTTAAATTTTAGCTTCAATTGCTGAAGTTTTCGTGCTTTGAGTAAAAAATGGTTAAATGAAAACGAAAAATATTTGATAATTAACAGAAACACATGTCAAATCATGGTTTTTTTAGAGTGTACTTTTTTCTGTAAATTTCCTATGTTTTCAAGTATATTAATTTTTAAGAACAAAAAATCTTCTAAAAACACCATCAAAAATTTTTAAATGCGCTAGGCCTTTCGAAAGATCTGAGTCTTTCTTCGTCAGGCGCAAAGAAGACGTGCTTCTACTATGAAAGCAGCAGCAAGACTGAAATGCGAGATAAGGGAAAGGAAAAAAGCTGAAGAAACAGCCAATAGGAAATTAGAAATCAACAGCCAATAGGAAAGTAGAAGACAACAGCCAATCACAGAAGAGTATAATCAAAACAAAAGAACACAGAGTAGAAGGGGCTAAAATTGGGAGGGATAAAAAATAAAAATAAAAAAATACATATAATTAAATATTGGAACACATGAAATTAAAAAAATATAAATGAATAAAACATAAAAAACAGACTAATATTAATAAATACAAAAATAAATTAAAGAGTAGTACTGAAAAGGTTTTTTCAAGCTGCAGAGAGCATTGTGGAATCAGATTCATCCTTAACAATAACATCACGATTAAGATAAATAGCTAGATTTTCAAGAAAATCTAATTCAGAGATACTATTGGCATTAGAGATAATTTTAGCATTTTGAAAATTAAAATTATGCCCGGAATCCCAAGAGTGCTTGGCAATAGAAGATTTAGAAAATTCTTGATTGATTACATAACGAGAGTGTTCTTTTAAGCGGATTTAGAGATTTCTTTTAGTTTGACCAATATAAAATAAATCACAACCATTACAAGGAACTTTATAAATTCCCCCTTTACGAAGATGAGGAATAGGAGATTTAGTGGAAGAGAATTTGAATTTATTGACAGGTTTAAAGATAATGTTAAAATTGAAACGTCGTAAAACTTTAGCTAACTTGAAACATAAAGGAGGATAAAAGTGGAGGACAACCAAATTATCAGGTTTGCTTTTGACAGATTTGGAAAGAGTAGATTTATTAGATGGTCTATTGAATTTCCTCACAGCATTATTGAAAACAGAAGGATTAAAAGCTCTTTTGACAGCAACGGTCTTTCACGTTCTCAAAATATCGCTCTGAATGAGCTTAAGTCCAATGATAATCTTATTATTACTAAAGCTGATAGAGGTGGTCAAATTGTTCTTATGGATAAAAAAGATTATTCTGATAAGTCTATGATCTCTTATCTGAAGGTCCTTATGTTGAAGTTAAAAAAGATCCTACTAATTCGCATCTTTCCACTCTCAAAAAAGCTGTTAAGAATTCTGTTATTTTAAATGACAACACCAAACATAGTGTTATTCCTTCTTCAGCCATTTGTGCTCGTTTTTATGCTTTGCCAAAAGTTCATAAAACCAATGTCCACTTAAGACCTATCGTCTCTAATATTGGTACTGTTACTTATCCTTTTGCCAAATTTTTAACATCCATTTTTTCTCCTTTATGCATTTCTAATTCTCATACGATAAAAAATTCTTATGATTTTGTTAGTAAATTAAAAAAGGTATATTAACCCATCCAATTGTTCTATGCTTTCTCTTGATGTCAAATCTTTATTTACGAATGTTCCGATTGAAGGTGCTCTTTCTTGCTTGGAAAAAAGATTACGTGAATTTCATTTCTCTGATATTGAAGTCCAATATTTTGTTAATTTAACTAAAATTTGCATCACTCAAACTACTTTTGAATTTGATAATAATTTTTTCAAAAAATCAGACGGCTTAAGTATGGGTAATCCGTTATCTCCAATTCTTTGTGATATTTATATGCATTATTTTGAGGAAAAATTATTAAATCTGTTTAATTTTAAATGTTGGATGCGTTATGTCGACGATATTTTTGTTTTAGTTGATAATCCTTTTGATATTTCTACCATTCTTCATACTATCAATTCTATCGACCCACATATTCAGTTTACTTTGGAATTAGAAAATTGTAATAAACTTCCTTTCCTTGATGTTTTAGTTACCAAATGTGATTCTTCTTTCAAAACTTGTGTTTATAGAAAACCTTTTTCTGTTTCTACTAACCCACCTCATGCTCTCTCAAATCATTCTGTCAACCAAAAAATCGATGTTTACACGTATGTAAATCGTGCTCTCAAAATTTGCTCCGATTCTGCATACCTTAAGGAAGAACTTAATTACTTAAAAACCATTGCTGTCAAAAGAGCTTTAAATCCTTCTGTTATCAATAATGCTGTGAAGAAATTGAATAGACCATCTAATAAATCTACCCTTTCCAAATTTGTCAAAAGCAAACCTGATAATTTGGTGGTCCTCCCCTTTTATCCTCCTTTGTGTTTCAAGTTAGCTAAAGTTTTACGACGTTTCAATTTTAACATTATCTTTAAACCTGTCAACAAATTCCCCTAAACTAAATCTCCTATCCCTCATCTTCGTAAAGGGGGAATATATAAAGTTCTTGTAATGGTTGTGATTTATCTTATATTGGTCAAACTAAAAGAAATCTCTAAATCCGCTTAAAAGAACACTCTCGTTATGTAATCAATCAAGAATTTTCTAAATCTTCTATTGCCAAGCACTCTTGGGATTCCGGCCATAATTTTAATTTTCAAAATGCTAAAATTATCTCTAATGCCAATAGTATCTCTGAATTGGACTTTCTTGAAAATCTAGCTATTTATCTTAATCGTGATGTTATTGTTAATGATGAATCTTATTCCACAATGCTCTCTGCAGCTTGGAAAAACCTTTTCAGTACTACCATTTAATTTATTTTTGTATTTATTAATATTAGTCTGTTTTTTATGCTTTATTCATTTATTTTATTAATTTCATGTGTTCCCATATTTAATTATATGTATTTTTTTATTTTTATTCTTTTGCCCCTCCCAATTTTTGCCCCTCCTACTCTGTGTTCTTTTGTTTTGATTATACTCTTCTGTGATTGGCTGTTCTCTTCTACTTTCCTATTGGCTGTTGATTTCTAATTTCCTATTGGCTGTTTCTTCAGTTTGTTTCCTTTCCCTTAACTCTCATTTCAGTCTTGCTGCTGCTTTCATAGTAGAAGCATGTCTTCTTTACGCCTGACGAAGAAAAACTCAGATCTTTCGAAAGGCCTAGCGCATTTAAAAATTTTTGATGGTGTTTTAAGAAAAGTTTTGTTCTTATTCATTCACTCCAGTTTTAACTTATTTTCTTATACTAATTTTTACTAAAGTCATACTGCTCCACCTTTTTAAACAAATATTTCTGCTCTTGCAAATTTTTTATTTATAATTTTGTATACTTTACACAAAAATATTTTACATATGGATAAATGTTAACTTGAGAGAATGTATCGACTATTGTTGTCAATCGTAAGAATTTTTATATGTAAAGAAAAATTTGAAAAAGTTAAAAAATTAAAAAGTTTGTAAAAATGTTTGAAAAAGTAATTTAAGTATGAAGGATCTCTACCGGACACTTTCGAGCCGTCAACTAAATAATATGATGCATATCCGATATTTTCAAAATAGTCAACTTACTGCTGATAATGAATATTTTCAAGCATAATATAAATTAGAAACTAAAACATATTGCAATTAACATAAAAACTTAACCAAACAATAGTATTCTAAAAATGCAATTTCTCTTTTCTTTCTTTTTTTTCTTTCTTTTTTTCTTTTTTTTCTTTTTCTTTTTTTTTTTTTTTTTTTAACTTAGAACAAAATTGAAGATTTTTTTATACAGTCTGCTACAAAATTATAAGACCACTTATAATTTCACCTTTTTTCAACAAAGAAAATATTAGTTTGAATTTAAAAGTAGTTGAATATAAAGAAATAACTCTGTAATGTTTATTTAGCTCAGGGAAAAAAAGTTTGAATATATTTTTTGTTTGTTGCCAAACGATTTTACGCAAACCCGCTGTTTCATAATTATAAGACCACTCTTATATTATTATTAAAGCAGACGACTTTATTTTGAACTCAGATTTTAACTGTAATCTAAACAATCTGTAAAACTTAAAAAGAAGAATAAAATGGAGAAATACTGAATTGTATCTGATTCTTTGAATTTATTAGTAAAATGCCTCGTCGGAGTGAGCTGTCTGAAATAGAAGTGAGAAGAGTGTAGTTCTACAAAGGAAAAGGAAAGTCTGAACGTGAAATAAGTAAGATTCTTAATCGTTCTAAAACAGCGATTGATAATGTTTTAAGTAAAAAAGAATTGTATGGAACGCATAAACGATCTGTTCGTAAAAAGAAGTTATCAGATCGTGATAATAGGCGGATTGTCAAACTGGCAACGAAAAAATACCAGTCGACTCGTAAAATAGCACAACAGATAACTAAAAAGATATCACATGCAAACGTGTGACGAAGTTTGAAATCTAATACTGGTGTTATTCATCGCAAATTAAAAAGTAAACCACTACTACTGAAATGTCACAAAGAAGCTCGTCTTAAGTGGGCAAAAAATGTCATGTCCTGGAACTCTAGATGGAGAGATATATTGTTTTCAGACGAGAAAAAATTCCATCTTGATGGTCCCGACGGCATTAATTACTACTGGCATGATTTAAGGCAAATATCTCGTGAGTTCTTCAGTAGGAAGATCGGAGGCGGTTCCGTTATGGTTTGGGGCGCCTTTTCATATGCAGGAAAATGCAATCTCCAAAGAGTTGAAGGAAAATGAACTCGGACAGTTACCAACAAGTGCTATTTCAAAGTCTGGTACCCTTCGGACCACTTTTAGGAGGTGCAACATGGAAGTTTCAACAAGATAATTCTCCCAGTCATTCATCGAAATCAACAAAAGAGTGGCTTAAAAGAAAAAGATTGATATTTTACATTGGCCAAGTCGAAGCCCTGACCTAAACCCCATAGAAAACTTGTAGGATTATTTGTCCCGCCAAGTGTATGAAAATAACAAACAATATCATTCAACACATGAATTAGAAATAGGGATTATGGAAAAATGGGACAACATTCCTGAATCATTCCTTAAAAAATTAATTAACTCTATGTTTAAATCGTGTGTTTGAAGCTATTCAGAGAAATGGTGGAGAAGCATCTTACTAAATTTGAGAAAACTGTTCTTTTCCACAGGTGGTCCTATAATTTTTTAACAGTTCTTTTTTACACTTTTTTGTTATATTGATGTTTTATTTTTTCCAAATTAATTTCATTTGTGTAAGTTGCTACATTTTACTAAAAACTTGATGTACTAACATAAAATATTCTTTATTTTGATTGAAATATTTCTTTAATTATTTAAATAGCAAAATATTTTGTGGTCTTATACTTTTGAAACAGACTGTATACCTATATATGTATATAAACTAATAGGATTTGTATCAAGTATAGCGATAGTTTTATACTTTATAAAATAAGATTTTAAATACAAAATAGTTTTTTTTAATTAAAATTTTTTAACATAAATGTAAGCTTGTTTTATTTTTTATTCCCTAACCTGTTGTACAGTTTAGACTCAATTAAACAAAAATCCGAAGACTCTTTTCTAATGCTGTATATAAATCCTTATCTAAATTATAGTTTATCTTTCAATGGCTGTTCTGAATTAATTTTCTCGCATAATTATTAGTTCTACATTTAAAAATAAAAGTTTCAAACATAAAGGTTGGAAAAGATATTTGCTTTCTTCTTTGCCTAAAAAAGTCACTGCCAGAGACAAAAGTTCTTTATTTACAGAATGGCACAGTCAATAACAGTTGAAAATTTCATTTACACTTGTTTTGACTGAAGAAAATATCAAAATTATCTTGCACATTGATATTTTGAAAATAAATATCAAATATAAAACACATCAAACATCTTGATATTTTGAAAATAAATATCAAGAATTAGAAAATATCGAAAATATCAAAAATCTTGATATTTTAAAGATAAATATTGGATATATATCAAGATATATATCATGATATATATCAAGATATATATCATGATATATATCGACTAACCCTGTAAGTAGCCATAACTATTTAAAATCAGTATTAGATTAAGATGGCAGTAGAGCAGGGCGGCTAATTTAATGACGATCAAATTGAATGCTCAAGCAGTAAGATAATAAAAGGGGGAGATGTTATCCCCAGTCAAATTGCTAAATTCTATCACGGAAACTACTGGCCACGTTGATTGTCACTTGTAATTCAAAAAATAGCACTGGAATAAATAGACATATCACTTAAAGAAAACGTCACTAATAGGAAGGAAATCCCGTGGATCTCGATAAACTTTTACTTTTAGTATTCAACCCAACACCTTACAGATTAGGTAAACTTCTCAGTTGAAGAAAATTATTTCCAAACTCAATTAAATGGAATGTCACCACTAAAGGTACATGGCTGGCTTGAAAGAAGCTCTAAACCTATCATGATTATCCACGAGGGGCGATATCTGACGAAATCCGACTATAGTCACTTCTACCGTCGTATTTATACTAGCTAACCAACCACAGAAACCTACTTAACATATTATTGCGCAAAATAAATGCGACAATCAAATAGCCAGAGATTTATCCATACTTTGGGGAAGTAAAAGAAACGAGAGAATAGGCGACTTCTTCACGCACAAGTGATACAATCAGGACAATACGCTCACTTACAAATCTCAGCAATTCTTTTTACCCTAGACTTTATTTTCATAAGAGAGTAGATAACTACTATTGCTACAGAATAAGCTGACGTATAAAATACCATCCGAATGTAACTAAAAGAAAACAGAATTATAGTCATAATCAGAGGCGTCACGATGGGGGGTTATGGGGGGGGAACCTCCCCCTCCAATATATGTGAACTTGGGAAATTTGAGCTTAGAGTTGGGAAATTCTAGATTTTTGAAATACTTTTTCTTTTTTTTAAATAATAGTTAAATAAAAAAAAGAGTTTTTTATTGTTTTGCCGACTACCTTTCTGAGTTCTGTAACAGTAAATTAGTTATATTATCCAGAGAAATACAAAAAACAGTTAGACTCAATTTGTCATTGTATTTCTTTGTGCTACGAAAATATCATACATCTACCAGACCTGAATTTCCCTACTGTAGTCCATCAACAATGTCTGTAATCTATTTCCGCCAAAACTTTGTTCCTTTTTCAAATATCTCAATTTATCATGAGACTATTTTCATATGAAGTACAATTATGACTCCTACACATCAGAAGACAAAAACTTTCATTAAATGAACGAATAATTATAATTTTTATGTTTTTAGTTTCAATATTTTTCTTTGGAAATAATTTTTTTTAAGTATTAGTATCATTATCATTAAACACACATTGCACATTTCATTTCAGTTGGAAAATAGAGCAATTTGTTTCTAACTGGGAAATTTTTAAATTCTTCTCCCCGGAAAAATATCTGTAGCTACGCACCTGGTCATAATTTCAATTCTAAATGTCACAGAATAAAGCTGTTTGCTGAAATTCCTTATTTATTATTTTCTATCCTCTTGTTATAAAGAAATTTTCTTGAGGATAATATGCATATTATTTTTTAGATAAACTTTTAAAATCTCAATACGATTCTCTATATCTCATTACTTCATTTTTCATGATCTATTTATCTAAATACAAATTTTCATTTATGTATCTTAAAGAACGCTAAATATGAGTTACAAATGTGTTCGGGGGCTGTGTCAATACTGAGACACGCATTTTAAAAATTTAGTGAGAATGCAGATGAAGGTGTTAAATTAATGATGTAACAGTAACTTGTTAATGAAAATGACAATCAATACTTATTACGAAATTTATAAATAAACAGTTGAATTGCTGTACTTAGCATATACGAAATAGCAGAAATGGGATTTCCAAATTTAATAAAGAAAGGAACTTTATAGTTGCTATTTTTGCATATTTAGTGATAGTATCAAAGCCAGTGGAAATAATTAAACGGAAAGATATTTGAGGGATTTCTGAATATGCAGATAACAAAAAACGATCTAATGATAGCAAAAATGATATTTCTTTTCATGTATTTTTAATAAACGTTTTGTTAATGAATGTTTAATGTTTCAAAAACATATTTATCCAAAATATACATTCACGTTTGCTTGAACTTTTTCAATTTATTACATAAAACCAAAAGTGATTAAATCTATAAATTTTGCTTGAAATATGACTAATAAAGGAAAATGTATCTTTAACATTGATTGCTTCATTTTTCAATAATTGATATTTCATTTATATTTCAAAAAACTCATTTAAAAATGTACATTTCCATGGTTTTTTTTTTTTTTTTTTTTTTTTTTTTTTTTTTTTGTATTCTTCACGTACTACATATGTATGGAAATAGATACATTTCTATTGAATTAAAAGTTGTCTAATTTTAATATGCCGATGATAGTTCAGGACAATAAATCAAATACATTTTGTATGTATTATAATGTTTTTTTTTTCTTGCTATAATCAGAAATTATATCCATTGTTCGATTCTTTTTGGTCGTATTATACACGATACAATGAAGTATGTACATCTATACTATGTATCGTACACATAGAATATTGTCAGTGATGCGATTCAGTCGGTTCGCACAGGTTTGGTAAAACCGCTACCAATTCGTAAATTCAATTGGTAAAACCACTAAGATTTCGTTGAGTTCGGTCAACCGGTTGTTAAATTGGTACTTCTAATGCGTAATATTCATCTGTTCTGTATTCTAATCGCAATATGGAGAGAGTTTCTTATTCCAGGGCTATCTAATCGAGCGCCCACGGGTACTATGACGCCCTTTGAGGATTTTCTTGTCCCCCCCCCCCTCCTCCTTTTAGAATATTTCTTGTTACGACCTTTAAAAAAATCAATTTTAAACGATGTTTTATTTAAAATCAGTATTATTTATATGGTTTATTATTATTATTATTATTATTATTATTATTATTATTGTTGTAGTATAGGTACGATGAACATTCTGGTTCCTTGCCCTACAAACATTTTTGACGTATGTCCCTTCCCAGAAAAATATATTTCTAAATTTATTAAAATTTGCTTTTTCTGAAAATGTTCTTTTACATGCAGTCCCTGAAGTGTAAGCGCCTTATGGCTACCACTGTAAGATGTATTATGGGGCATTCTCACAATCTTTTGACTTTCATGTCCCTGAATAATAATTTTTCTTTTAATACACATTTTTGTGTTTTTTTTTTATTTATTTCATATACTGGGGAACATCCCATTGCATCATTGCACAACAGTATTTATGAGATAATTAAGTTTTGGACGATGTTGGGGGTCCAAACACCTGGAAAACTCCTACACCGTCCCGTGTCCCTGATGCTGATATTTAAGCTTGCAGCTGTCTGGATAAAATTGTTTCAATAAAAATAATTCGATGTAATTTTTTTCTGAAACTCGAACTATTGTTTTATATAAATATGTAGCTAAAAATTAACCTGCACACATTTTTAGGGTTGTTATTATTTTTTAAACTCTGTCCCTGGGTTTTAGATTATTTACCATCCCTCTTCTAAAATTATACAGAAAATCATTTCAGATGCAGCCACAGAATTTTGTTCCAGTTTTTTCTCATGCAGACGTATGCTAGAGAAATAATATCTAAAATTCTTTGGCAGGAAATTTACTGTAGAATTTAAATCAGCCTTTAAATATAAATTTCAAACATCGTGGCTTTATTGGTAGGGTCACCGTCCCCAAGGTTTATTCCTGCAATTTTCGAGGTAAATTAAAAAAAATAGTAATAATTTAATCCAATGTTAACAACTGTTTCTAAAAATCAATGAACATTGTGGCTATCACTTAGTCTTAACATGATTTTCCTAAAAATAGGTGGTAATTTTCCTTACCGTTCCATCCTTACCGTCCCTTTTTTTACCATTTCTTCCCTTTTTTCCAATACCATCTCCTTTTTTTAACTTACCGTTACTTCTTTAACACCCTTTTATGACAATGTTATACAAAAATTCTGTATTAAAAGTACTACATTGTTATTATTTCTTATTTGAATGTCCTGTGGTTACTATGCAAATTCATAATACGTAAAAATTTAGAAGAAAATAAAAAGTTCTAGGGGTAAAATGGTAAGGAAAATTAAACTCGCAAGTTTAATTTAAACCTCAGTTAAATAAAAAAATTTTCGCTGCTGACCATTTTTTCTTTATTTTGAATCATTAAGGCATTCGTCTGTCAGATTAAAATGTTATTTTAGCAAGTTTAATTTTTTCAGATTTTTTTCCCAAAAGTCAAAAGATTGTGAGAATGCCCCATATACAGGTTGTCTATAATAAAACTGTCTTCAAACGAAACTATTGTTCAGAATATTGTGAATTTTGACTTAATAAACGTATGGGAATTTGTATGAGCGAAAATATAAATTTACAAATTTTATTACAACCATGCATGTTCCACATGACTATCATAATCTGCATTATAAGATAGCATGTCCCACAGATGACCGCAGTGTATTGTGGGAAATACTAAGAACATGACGTGAATTACTGTCATTAAGGGGGCTGGTCACTCAGCTTCGGAATTCTCCTCCGTAATGTTAAGTCTATGAACTTTTGATGCATTCGTATATTTAAAATATCTTCTTGAGAAATTCATATTTTTAACATTTTTTTCTGTGTACTCTTCTTAAAGGATATCTCTTTTTTTTCTTAGTTTTCAAAATATTTCTAAAATGTCTGCTGAATTTAATATTTTTTGTGTTAAAAGTGGGCAAACTGTGAGTAAGATTTTAACACTTCCTATAAAATTTAGACTATCTTTTAGAAGTATTTTGAGAACTAAGAAAAAAAGAGAGATCTTTTAGGAAGTGTACACAAAAAATAGAAGTTAAAAATGTTAATTTCCCGAGGGAATATTTTAAATAGACGAATGCATCAAATGCCCATAGACTTTACATTAGTGAGGAGAAATTGGAAGCTGAGTGACAAGAACCCTTAAGATTAGGTAAAGTTAAATAACATTTCTAAATTATTGTAAATGTATTCTAAATGTGTAATTCATTAAAAAATGCCTTTTGCAGCGAGAAATTTCGGGCTACTTTTTTCTCTTAAGCTAACCCCCATCTCTTTATTGTGTCTTTTACTAAGTTTCACAACTTTAGGACCAACCGTTTCGTCTGTCGACACCTTTAAAGTAGGGTCGTTTAATTATGCATTATGGAAACCCTGTACGCCGTATGAGACGTGTGTCTGTTGCAACTGCTAGAGCGGGATTGTTGTACGTTCTGCGAGTCATGTAAATTATAGCGTCCATTATTATTTGCCATTAACGGACTCCCTGCTTACTGGATGGTTGGGAATGCCTGTTCTAATCTATGTGTGTCGCACCATTTTTCTTTCCTTTTTATACTTGAAAAAGACACTGGAATAAAGAGCCGATTGTTAAATTATTTGAATCCACCACTGTACGATACTTTATAAGGCATTCTCACAATCTTTCGACTTTCGGGAATAAAAATCTGGTGAAATTAAATTTGCTGAAATAACATTTTAATCTGATAGGCGAATGCCTTAATGACTCAAAATAAAGAAAAGATGGTCAGCAGCGAAGTTTTTTTTTTTTATTTCACTGAGGTATAAGTTAAACTTGCGAGTTTAATTTTACTTACCATTTTACAACTATATTTTTTTATTTTCTTCTAAATTTTTACTTATAATGAATTCGCATTGTGCCTACTGGACATTCACATAAGAAATAATAACAATGTAGTATTTTTAGTACAAAATTTTGGTATAACATTGTCTTAAAGGGATGTTAAAGAAGGGACGGTAAGAAAAATTACCACGATTTTTAGGCAAATCAAGTTAAGACTAAGTGATAGCCACAATGTTCGTTGATTTTTAGAAACAGTTATTTACATTGGATTAAATTAGAAAAAAAAATAATTTACCTCGAAAAGTGCGGGAATAAACCTTGGGGACGGTAAGACTACCAATAAAGTCACGACGCTTGAAATTGATATTCAAATTCTGCAGTAAATTTCCTGTCAAAACATTTTAGCGATTCTTTCTCTAGCATACTTCTGCATGAGAAAAAACTTGAAAAAAAATCTGTGGCTGCATCTGAAGTGATTTTCTGTATAAGTTTAGCAAGAGGGATAGTAAGGAATCTAAAACTCAGGTACAGGGTTTAAAAAATAATAACAACCCTAAAAATGTGTGCAGGTTAATTTTTAGCTACATATTTATATAAAACAATTGTCCCAGTTTCAGAAAACACTTACATCGAATTACTTTTATTGAAATAATTTTATACAGACAGCTCTAAACTTAAAAATCAGCATCAGGAACACGGGGCGGTATAGGAGTTTTCCTGGTATTTGGACCTTCAACATCATCCAAAACTTATTTATCTCGTTACTATTGTTATGCAATCATGCAGTGGGATCTTCTCCAGGATATGAAAAAAAAAACCCCAAGAATATGTACTAAAATAAAAATTATTATTCAGGGACATAAAAGTCAAAAGATTGTGAGATTACCCCTTTTAATGTACACATACGTACGTTAACATGTGACCGCGTAAATATGCCAAAATTATCTTAATTTACCTTTAACTTCTTGAGGGGCATGTAATTGTGTTTTTGTAATGTCGAATTCACACCGGAATCTTAAAAAAGGTTTATTGCAAAATAAGGGAAAGCAATTTTAGGAGTTTTTTCTATCAAATTTAGAAAAGTAAAATTTAATAAAATTTTTCTGGTGCAAATATTCATTAATCGTAAATGGGATAAAATATATCCCATCACCCCTCAAGGGGTTAAAATAAATTTTCAAGCGATATTGTCAGGATTATGTGTGAATTTATAGTATTATCGCATTAAGACCATCTGTGATTTTTAGCATGTAATAGATTTTGAGATTGAGATTGTACCTTTCAGGTGTAGTTTTTTATTGATGGAAACCGAAACACAATTCCTAAACAAGTAAAAATTAAATTTAAGAAATCAAAAAACCCGACTGCGTTAAAACCGAACTAATTTATTTTTTATCAATGTGAAACTATTTTTTATATTACTTACCTATTTTTTTTTATTTACTTGTATTGGTGTAAACACTGTTTCGATGAGGCCTATAGATGTCTATGATGGTTAGAGTTGCAGTAAAGCTAGAGATCCTATCCGCACAACTTCCAGGCAGTATAATATGTAAAGGAGCTTCTGACTGTAAAATAGTCAATGAAACATCGTCTTCATTTTGAAAGACCTATTCAATTATATGCACTCAATAGGATGCGTAAAATTTTTTTCGTCTCTACCGCCATTTTGTATTTTACGGCCGCCATTTTGGAATTTATAAAAACAAATCCTAGCCTATAACCATCGGACTGTTAAGACGAATTGATAGAGACCTCATTCATTAAACTCCATTCAGCCGTTGGGATGTTTCGAGGGTATAAAGAAATCCACATACCCAGATACGCGTGAAACACATAACCCTTCTTGGCAGTCGGGTAATAAAAAACTAAAGCTTATCAATCATTTTTAGCGAAATATTAGCTGCCGTGAAGAATTTAGGGGAATATTGGACTTGTATTTCCATCACATGAACATAAAAAGTCCCACCAACCTCTACCGGAAGATTTGAGATTCAATTAACGGTCTAAAAAGTGCAACATCTTCTCACCCCGGAACATGGTAATGTCCTCTCTCTTTCCAGATCTGGAGGAATCCATACCGGGAAAAAGAATGTCTGAATTCAGCACTTATTAACGCTGTATACGTATGTTTTTTTTTACTTTACCTGACATTTTAGACATTAAATGACGCAACAGTGTGTTCACAAATGCACTCGCGAAAAGGTTGTTAAATATATCTTTAATTATTTTTTTAAGAGAGAGATTAAGCCTTTATCTACTAATGGTAATTACCGGGTGTCCTAAAAAGGACTGACTGATTTTAAAATTCCATAACTTGCAAACGGTGATAGAAATTTAAAAATTCTTGCAGGAGGGTTAAGCATGAGGTCAAATTTTTTTTACAGTGATTTTCGATTTTAGTTCGAATTACAAACAATAAATGTCGCTGCAATCAATAGACTCTAAATTCAGGCTCGATTTTTGGTCCTTCGGGACCCACTAAATACATTTTAATCTACTTTTTCCGCATGGAAGAAGAGATCAGTCAAAAAATCGAACCTATATTTAGCGCCTATTGCTTACAGCGTCATCTATTGTTCTTTATTCGAACTAAAATCGAAAATCACTGTAAAAAAACTTTTGACCTTATGCATAACGCTCCTGCAAGATTTTTAAAAATATCTATCACCGTTTGCAAGTTATTGAATTTTAAAATCAGTCAGTCCTTTTTAGGACACCCGGTAAAAGGACCACTAAAATAACTCGTTATAAAATTCATTTAATACATCGATTAGTTGTAATACAGTTTAGAATGAGTTATAGATACATTACTTTAAGTTGTTCCAAAAGCATTATTGGTTACACAAAAGAAAACGTTTTTAAGAGGATGATTTCTTTTGCCGTTGCATCTTTTCAGCTGTCTTGGCGTTGTGTGTGTGTGTGGGGGGGGGGGGGTGAATTTTTCAATTCGGAAACATTTCTATATTTATATTGTAAGAACATTATATTTGTACATTTCCTAATTCTGCAAAATACTAAGAATTATATTTAAAATATAAGATTTGAGTGGGGTTATAATATTGCACAAAATCCCTATAAATTCAAATTTATTTAATCTTTCTAAATCCTTCAATCCTTCTAAAATCCTTCTAAAATTTATTAAATGATTATGTAAATCTTCTAATGTAGTTTAAACAATTCGCGAAAAATGCTTTAGAAGATACAATTTTCATTAATTCATAATTCAGTACATAAAGGGTTAACAACGATTTTATTTTTCCTGTTTGGCACTGGAAAGTCTTATTGTCTACAAACTGAAAAATAAACAGTTGGAATTTGTTTATGGGAATGGAAATACTTATTTAAATTTTATCTTGGGTTATAAGAGGTAGTTTCTGATTTATTAAACTTGGAAAGCAATTTGATTGCATACTAATAAAAGTTCTTAGCCACGTTTAAGACAGGTTATATTTCATTGCGATCGCGTCATAAATTGGGCTTAACAATACTTACTATAAGGGATCATTAAAAGTTTCATTTACAACTGAATATAAAGTATGAAATGTCAGAGTTTTCTCCTAATTGGACGTGCATAGCTATCAAGATAAATGCGGCAAAATGTTCATCATAAAGAGGATTAAATAAATTGTTTCCTTTAATGCAAAAAGGAAACGCTCATTATAGTAGAACATACTATTCTGAGTAAAATTTGTAGCTTTAAAATAATAAAGAAAATTAAACTAAGACTCGCATATTAATTAAACACTGCAGAATAGAAATGACGTTTATTAATTGACATTTATTTCTGACTTTCAATATAGGAGGTTTATGCAATAGATTTGCATTTTTGTAAATATCAGTAAAATAAGGTAAGAAACAATCCCATGCAGTCAGTTTTATTTTGTTTAAAAACTGCTTCTGTAGAAAACAAATTATATTAATAATATAAGATGAAACGCAATATTTCACCTTAATTCAAAATAAAACATATGTAAAAAAAATGTTAAACTAAAAAAACAATAACAAACATTTGAATAATGTATGATAAATTTAAATTTGCAAAACTTCTACGATATTAAATTTTTGTTATTGTTTTTTAGAATTTAACAATTTTTTTATTTACTTCTAATGGAACATAAAGTACAAAAAGAAGTAATTATCTAAGTTAATTACAGGCTTCGAAATCCATGATCAAACTTCATTGGATTATCGTCATTTAAAACTTTTCTGGTTCCCTTAAGTGATAAAACATGTTCAATTAAGTTTTTTTGCAATTTCTTTTATTTTATAATTGGAGGTACAATAAACTAATCTATTATGCGGTAAAGCTAAAATATAAAGATTCTAATTAGATCTGAGGCATAAGTTATTTTTAATATTTTAATATATTTTAAATTAAAAAATATTAATGATTTTTAATACTTTAAAATTATACGTTAACCCTTTATCTACTGAATTATGAATTAATGAAAATTTTATCTTCTAAAGACTTTTTCGTGAATTGTTGAAACTACATTAGAAAATTTACATAATCATTTAATAAATTTTAGAAGGATTTTAGAAGAATTGAAGGATTTAGATGGATTAATTAAATTTGAATTTATAGGGGTTTTGTACAATATTTAAAACTCCAATCAAATATTTTATTTAAAAAAAAATTTCTTAGTATTTTGTAGAAATAGGAAATGTACAAATATAATGTTCTTACAATATAAATATAGAAATATTTCCGAATTGAAAAATCCCCCCCCCCCCTCACCGCCAAGAAAGCTGAAAAGATGCAAAGACAAAAGAAATCCCCTTTTTAAAAATATTTTTGTTAAGTGTAACCAATAATGCTTTTGGGAAAAGATAAGGTAATGCATGTATAACTCATTCTAAACTGTATTACAACTAATCGATGTATTAAATGAATTTTATAACAAATTATTTTAATGGTATTTATAAGTACCGTCAGTAGATAAAGGGTTAATAAGTTTTTCTGAAACAGTTTTATATCCCGTCAACATGCTAAACATATGCTACAGAAATGAGAATAAAATAATAATATTTGCAAAAAAAGTTTCCTTTTCATTTTTCTTAAAATTTATTAGCCCCCGATATGCCATTTCTTTCGGTCAACAATTAAAATATCGTCTCTAAAAAATAACATTTCGTTAAATAAGCCAGCCGTAAAACAAAGCAGATGTATCGTTGTATGGTTAAATACAGATAATATCTACTGCAGATTTTTAACTTCTAAACATCGCACATTTTCAATTTTTACACCGTAGTATATGAAAAAATAAGGGCTTTTAAATGCAATTTGTTTGAAAACTGGATCTCTATTTATTTTTGAGATATTAGTTTTTTTTTTGTAGTTTTTATAGACATTTCTGAATGATGGCAACCGAAGTACACCATTTTTTAGAAAATTGTTGATTACTATATCTTTTTGTTGCCATTTTCTCAAAAAAAAACTGAAAAAAATGTAATTAAAATGCGTGCTATGACAAAAATATTGTCTGCTATAAAAATGTATTTTAAAGTAGTATATATATGTGGCTTTTTTCTCCGCATTTACTTATTTCCTATCAATAACATGAAAGAAAGCAATTTTATTAATCCGTGTGTAATAACATTTTATGAATTTAAAAAAATATATAAAAGAATGATTTCTGATAAAATATGGAGTATATTTTATACTAAAATATACTACATAAAATTTTATTCTAAAATATATATATAGATGGAAATAGAATCAGGTGTCTGCTTAGGAAAAATCCGGGTCTTTTAAAGGACCCTTCACAAACCTTTTTCCTTAAAACAGGACCCTTCACAAAAATTTTCACCTTAAAACAGGACCCTTCGCAAAACTCTTTGTCTTAAATACTGACTTCATAAAACTTTTCCATCTCCAAACTAAATTTTTCTCAAATTTAATTATTTTTCAATAAAATCTATATTTACAAAACAGCTGAAGTTGCCAAATAACCTACTTGGTTTCTTACACACGCAGAGCCTTACAAATAGATAAACAGGAACCTGCATACAAAGATAACTTCAAATTCACAAAATCATGACTTAGGTTTTTCACAAATAGAAAAAAACTTTTCACAATTTCACAAAAACAGGACCCTGTGAGAAAAATCCGGACAGACTGCGGGCAGTGGTAAGAACACAAAAATCAGTGTGATAATCAATAGAGAAATTAAAAAATGTTCTTTTGATATCAGAAATATGATGCCGGCAGCCCCCTTTATTTTATAAGTTAGAATTAAATGTAAACTTTATTTAATTTTCAGTATCCATATTAAAGCTGAAGGCTTATGAACTATCAGGCACCCATTTTTTTTTTGTCGAGTTTCTTGAATGACGACATCGCTTTTTGCTGGGTTTGTGTATTATTCCGAGATAGTGACGTCCTATACATACTTTTCTATAGATGTTTTCTAACCCATTGAGGGGCATTATATCCCACCTTCAATTAATGAAACTTTGCACCAGAAAAAATTGATTAAATTTCACTTTTCTAACTTTGGTGGAAAAAAGTTGTAAAATTGCTTTTCCTTCTTTTGCAATACATTTTTTTAAAAATTCCGGTGTGAATTCGACATTACAGAAACACAATTACATGCCCCTCAAAGGGTTAAGACTGGGTCGTCAATGTGGAATTCTTCAGCGGATGTAAATGATATCATTTAATATAAAATAAAAGTGTGTATTTTAAATCTTAAAACTGAAATATGTTTTGTACTAACTATATTTAATTTTTTTTTCATCGGGCGCGAAACTAAATTTTGAAACAGCAGAATTCCTTTTCTCTAGTTTAATATTATTATTTTTTTTTCTCATAACATCTTTAATTTTTTTTAATGCTTGGAAAAGTTTTATGCGTAAGAAGACTTCAGTTTTTACCCGACTGCCAAGAAGGGTTATGTGTTTCACGCGTATCTGGGTATGTGGATTTCTTAATACCCTCGAAATATCCCAAAGGCTGGATGGATTTTAATTGATGAGGTCTCTATCGATTCGTCTTAACCGTCCGATGGTTATAGGCTAGGTTTTGTTTTTATAAATTCAAAATGGCGGTAGAGACGAAAAAAATTACGCATCCTAATGAGTGGCATATCATTAGATTGGTCTTTCAAAATGAAGACGATGTTTCATTGACTATTTTACAGTCAGAAGTTCCGTTTAAATATTACACAACCTGGAAGTTGTGTAGGTAGGATCTCTAGCTTTACTGCAACTCTAACTATCATAGGCCTCATCAAAACAGTGTTTATAGATAGGAACTAACAATTAAACACAACTTAAAAGTCATCAATACAAGTAAATAAAAAATAGGTAAGTAATATAAAAAAAAGTTTAACATTGAGGAGAAAAATTAATTAGTTCGCTTTTTACGCAGTCGAGTTTTTGGATTTTTTAAATTAAATTTAATTATTGAACTGTTTCACTTTACAAATAAGGCTATGCTACAGGATAATGTTCTGTTACAACCACATAATAAATCGGATTCAGCGGTACTTAATGCATAAGACATCATTAAAAGTTTTATTTACAACTGAATTAACGTTGCGAAATATCGCTGTTTTCGCTTAATTAGATGAATATAGCATTCTAGATTAGATGAAGCAAAATATGCAATATAATGAATCGTTTCATATTATAGAACAGGGAAATGGTCATTATAAATGGAGATCTACACCCTGATTAAAATAAGTTGCAACAACTTTAAATAAATAAAAAGAAATGTGCCCAGTTAAACTGATGGCATTGAGCTCACAGGTTTTTCACACTAATTGTATATTATAATTTTATTTTATTGAATAATGTCCCTCGAAAAATAAATTAAGGGGGATTAGCCCCCCTGCGTTTCCCCTCTTTATACTTAACCAATGAGCCTCCAAATGTCACCAGGGAAGCGCCTTATCGAAAAAAACCGGTATACCAAATTTGAAGAAAATCGGATAGAAAAATCCATTTATCTAAATTAAGGGGTATTGGCCCCCGTTCCCCCCTTTAGACTTAAACAATGAACCTACAAATCTAATCAGGGAAGTGCCTTATCAGAATTAACCGGTATACCAAATTTGAAGAAAATCTGATAATTCTGCATGAAAAACACAGTTATCTAAGTTAGGGGTAGGATTAGCGCACTGTAAAAAAAACGACATTGTTACAGTACAAAGTACTGTTCATCTCGTGCACAAACTCGATCACTCGATCATACAGTTGAATGTACTGTATCTTTCTTTGTGTTCCTGACTATTTAAACATGGAAAATACAGTAGTTGCGTAAAATTAACAGCACAATGTACTGGCAATTTGGACGCCAGTAGTTTGTACTGTCGTCCAAATGCGTCCAAATTGCCAGTACATTGTACTGTTAATTTTACGCAACTACTGTATTTTTCATGTTTAAATAGTCAGGAACACAAAGAAGATACAGTACATTCAACTGTGATCTAGTTTGTGCTGGCCAATTTACAGTGGTTTTTTTACAGTGCGCCCCGTCCCCCCCCCCCTTTTGCACTTAACCAATGAACCCCCAAAACTAATCTAGGAAGCGTGTTATCAGAATAAAGCTAGAACAAAAAAGTAAATCGGATATTTCTATCAAGAGTTATCGCGTTACGTACATAATTACATACGTACGTGCATGCATACATACATATAGAATCGGCGGGTATATTAGCTCTCAGGCTTTGATAACCTGTGAGCTAAAAGAGAAACTAAATAATTAATTTCATAATCATTAAATCTTGCAGAATACAAATGCAATTCCTTCTCATGTATAAAAGTGTTGTTTGTTTATTTCTGTGTTCATTTGATTGCTATCTCATATTTTGTTTGATACACTGTTGTCTGAAATACTATTGGATATAAAAAATAAGTTTTAAAGCGTTTTAAACACATCCTACAAACGTATAGTTAAATGGCTTAAAGCTAGTCGGAAATTGTACGTCAAGCGTGGCAAATGAGATACGTTCGTACTATGGCTAGTTTTATAAATATTCTGGTCTTGGTGCAATAGCTGTTGCACTCTTATGCAAAAATGCATGAATACAAAATTTATTACGATTCTATGTATTAAATTCAGTCATACGGAAACAATAGGACTCCATCTTAAATAAGACGTCATCACCATGGGCACATAGAATCATTACCCTATCACAGGATATCATTTTATTAATTACGTATGATAGGATTTAATAGAGTGAAGAAAACTTTTATTAATATCTTTTTAAACTTTGATTCGATTTTCATCAAATCAGAAATTATTTGGAAAGATCCTGCGCGATTCTATACATTAACTTTCAAACCATTCTCTTGGGTACACTGCAAATTCCCAGCACACATTGAAAACACACGTGGAACACATTGATTTAAAAAAGTGTTCTAGTTGCCATAATATGTACTGAAATGTGTTTCGAATGTGCTCCGCTATAAAGAAAGTGTTCCGAAAGTGTTCTGTTCAGGATATTTATTAAATATAAACTTGGGAACATATTTGAGAACAGATTGAGAATACATTTGAGCACACTTGTGAAATCACGTGTTCTCAAAAGTGTTCAAAAGTGCTCTAGAATGTGTATTGAAATAAAATAAGAGTTCTCAGAAGTATTCTGAAAACTGTTCCAAAAGGTGCGCTCCAAAGTGTTCTAAAAAAGATGGCAAAATGAGTGTTCTAAAAAGTGTTCTGAAAAGTGTGTAAAGATTTGCAGTGTAGCTTTTGCGCTGTTATATGCGGACAGACGGACGCACCAGACGACGACTATAGGTGATGTGTATTTATATAATTAAGAAACGCACCTAAAAAGTAATTATTGACTACACTGCACAAACTGGGGTTATTTTGAATCATTTATAGAAACATTTTACTTTCCTATAAAGTGAATGATGCAGCAAACTATTTTTATTCATTTATCATATGCTCTAAATATGCGTGCTTAAAGCACGTAGAAAGTTATGTGCGCTCCTAAGGTATTTGAAACGATATATTTAAGTGATCCAAAAGATTTGAGATATCAATAATAAGCAATCTTTTCCAATCTTGTTATTTTGAAAATTATTAGATCCATTTGTACAAACTTTTAAAGAATTATTTAACTCTGTTTTTTTTCCTTCTCAAGAAATTAAATATAGTTGCATTAATTTTAAATCAGAAATGGCTGCGTCTTTTTTAAAGAATTGGTCCACTGAACGGAAAACACTCACGAACTCAAGTCGTTTAAACTAAATAAAATGATCTATTATTTAAAAAAATGTATTATTTTAATCATAGACAGAGTACTTGTTTTTTAAATCGTAAATTCGGAAAGTTTGATGATGCATAAATAGCTTATTTAAAGATAATGAGATACATTCATTTACTATACAATATGTTAAAGTTTCATAAAAAATCGGTTAATCTTTTTTCTAAAATCATCTGTGCAAGTAATAAGAAAACCGCTTTAAAAAAACGCGACCTAAAATATGAGCATTTAATACGCCATATATGAAGATATGTAATTTTTTTTAGTCATTTATTTTTTATGTAACTCAGAATTTTGAATGTGATTTTGTTTAAAATATTACAAATTTACTTAATTTAAATATAAATGAAACATTCAAATTTATTGTACCGCTTAAAATTACTTCCCGAATATCAAAAATCGCTGAATTTTATTCCCTATCAAACTAAATATTACTTTGTATAAAACCGCTGACAAAATTGACAAAAATTCCCATTTAATAAGTAACTGAACTGATTATAAAAAAACAACAATGTTGAACTCCATTTTATATATGACAGCTTTAGAAAATGTTAAAAGTAATATAGGTTTTATTACCATCATGTACTTTATATTTTCAGATAAAAATAAAGTTAGAATACAAAAGCAATCTCCGACGCTTAAATAAGCGGAAGCCTTTTCCTCTCCGGACCGTTGTTCATAAAAATAATGGTTCATTTATGTTTACTTTTGTCGGAATCAAATACATTAAGGTCTTTAATATCTACATTATTTTAACGATATTCTCTTACAAAATCCATGCAAATAATATGGTTTTCTGGAACTGTTTTTATCTTACAATAAATGTAGCATTTCCTTCCGTAAATATATTATACATACTATAAGTAGAAATGCCATCATTTAACATTTTTTTTATCAATATTAACTCAAGTACACAAATTTCCATTGCAAAAATTGAATGTAATAGGTTGAAATTATATTTTGTAAATTTATTTTCACCAGGAAATTTCTTGTTTGATTAATTTCTAAATTATACTCGCATCAACATATTTTTAATACTAGTCGGATGTGCCAATCTCGATACTTTCTTCTATCTCGGGCAATTCCGTCGTAACTGACGTAACATTTTATCATCGAATTTTGTTTTCAAAACTATTTAGAAAATTTACTAATAAAGTTAGAATAAATTTTTACAATTTAAAATATTTCTTACTAAGGACTTAATACCGAAATACCTGCAGATTATTTCAATCTCTGTTTTAGTCCCCAAAATTGCAATTCAAAATTTTGTAATTGACGTAACATAAAATAGACAAACATTTTTTCTGCCTTCATTGAAGTGTAAAAATTAACAAAACTATCCCGCTAAAAAATGTGATTTAATGTTCTCAACAATACTAAGTAATGCCAAGTTATAACAGTAACTTGCTTAATTAATTTCTGAGTAATAAAAAAGAAAAAAATGGCATTTACACGTGTAACTGACGTAACATTTATTGTGTAATTGACGTAACATTATGACTTTACAAAGACAATAATGGTACTAAACTCAGTTTGTAAAAAGTAATTTTTTTATTAGAATTTTATTATAGATTATAAAAATATCAAGTATTACCCTTAAATTAAACGTATTATGAATTTTATTTCCCCCCCAAAATGATAATTTTCTGTGGAATTGCCCTCTCATACTTTTTATTTATTTTAGCGGCATTCTCTTTCAAAATCCACACAAATGATATGGTTTTCTGGAACCTGTTTTTATATTACAATAAATGTAGTACACCAATCCCTTAACATTCGCGAGGGTTAGGTTCACGCAGAAACCACCGCGAATGTAAAAATCGCGATTGTTGAGACTATCTTCCCGTACATAAAAGAGGGTTAGGTTTTAAGATTTTTTAAATGGAAAAAAGAAGTTGAAATGTAAAAATATATTTATTAAAAATTAAAAAGTACATGCTGTAAATCAATTTGAATAATTATAAACAGATTGTACAAAGTTTAATTGCTAGTTGACGGTTGAAAAAAATTATTGATATACGATTGTTTGGAAGAACAGATCTTTTATTTATGAATTTCAGTAAAAGATGTGGTATCGATTTCTCTTTTAAATTTAAGGATCTGTTAAGGATCGCATTATATTGCTCTCTCAAAAAGTTGTTTTTGAAGTTTTAAAATTTCCCATACAATTTTTGCAGAAAAATTTACACTTGCAATACAATTTTGAATTTTTTTTTTTATTTTTAGCATCAAGTCATGTTTCGGGTTTCTCGGAATTACTGATCTATGTTTTACTTTAGGGATGCACAACCTGTGGCCCGCGATGGGCTAGCGTGTGCCCCGCGAATTTCGTCAATTTATAACAGGAAAAAATTGAAATTTTTGCTCCTAGGTCGCAGGAAAAAATCGTGAATTTCGTCAATTTGCCGCGGGAAATTTGAAAATTTCGCCAGTCAGTTAAGAATTTGCAAATTTCGTTGATTGGGCACGGAAAAATTGCGAATTTCATTGATCGGGTGCGGACAAATAGCAAATTTTGTCGATGAGGCTCGCAAAAATCCAGAATTTCGTTCATCGGGCGCGGAAAAATCGCGAAAATTGCGGATGAGGAGAGGAAAAAATCGCGAATTTCGTTTGTCGGTCAGGGGAAAATCACGAATTTTTCAATCGAAGTGCGGAAAAATCAATAGGGCACGGAAAATTCATCATTTTTGTTGATGATGTGCGGAAAAATTACAAATTTTGTTGATCAGCTGTGGAAAAATCGTCTATGTCCTCTGTTTATCGCGAGAAAAAAACGCGAATTTCGTTGATCGGGCGCGAAATAATCGTAATTTTCGCCGATTAGCTGCAGAAAAATCGTAAATTTCATCTATTAGGTGCGGAAAAATTGCAAGTTTCGTTTATCGGGTACACAAAAATCGCGAGTTTTTTTGATCGGACTTCGAAAAATTGCGAATTTCGTTGGTCGGGCACGAAAAAATCACGATTTTTTTGATCAGGCAAGAAAAAATCGCAAATTTCGTCGATCAAGCTCCGAAAAATCGCAAATGTTGTTGATCGGTCACGGAAAAATCGTGAATTTTGTCGATGATGTACGGAAAAATTGAAAATCTCTTTTATTGGCTGCGGAACAATCGTGAATTTCGTCAGTTTATCGTGAGAAAAAAATCGCGAATTTCGTCAATTTGCCGCGGGAAAAAATTACGAATTTCGTCAGAGTCAGTTAAGAATCGCGAATTTCGTCGAAAAATCGAAAATTTCGTCGATCAGGGGCGAAGAAATCGAAAATTTCATAGATCGGGCAGAGACAAATCGCGAGTTTTGTTGACTCCGAAAACTCGAAAATTTTATTGTTCGAGCACAAAAATATCGCAGATTTTGTAGATAACGCGCAAAAAAAAATATCAAAATTTGTAGATGAGCGCGGTAAAAAAATAGCAAATTTTGTTGATCGGCTACTCCTACCTCTTTCGTTCATAAAGTTCACATTTTTTTCGGCTCTAGCCACTTTCATGCGCATGTTTGATTTGTAGCACTTTCAATAAAACAAACTTCACTCTCCCGAATAAAGTCAATTAGTACTATCACTTCTTGAAAACAGTCCTTGCTATATCTGTTAATATACAAACGTAAACACTGTTGATATATCCTTACCAAGTGAATTGGATATGTTGACTGGGCAGGGGAACATAGAGGGGTAAAACTCCCCCTCCCTTTTAAAACCATATTTTTTATCTGATAAATAGGCCACAGATCCCCTCCTCGAAATAGAATTCTCTCCGCGTTACTGGTGTGGCCCTAGACAACCTAGACATTTTTGTAAGTGGCCCTTTTCTTAAAAAGGTTGTGCAGCCCTATTGTTCTTCAATATAACGATTGAAGTTTTCGGAATTTAGGTTATATAGTACAAAGAAGCAGCCCAGTGTCAAATAGCTTATGGAATTGGCAAAACAAAGCGAGTTCACTTTGTAAAAAACATTTTTTATAAACAGAATTCGCGAATAACCAAGTTGAGTATTCGCGAATGTTGAAATGTCTTTCATTTTTTATTTCGCGAATAATCAAAACTCGTGAATGTTAAATCCGCGAATGTTAAGGGATTCCTGTATTTCATTCCGTAAATACATTATACCGAGTGTCCCCAAAATGATTGATGAATTTTAAAATTTAATAACTTCCAAACGGTGACAGATATTAAAAAATTCTTACAGTAGGGTTATGTATGATGTCAGGAGTTTTTGTACTGTGATTCTTGATTTTAGTTCGAAATTCAAACAATAGATGGCGGTGAGAGCAATAGGCGCTCAGTCCAGACCCAATTTTTGGTACTTCGGGATCCATTCAATACATTTTAATCGCTTTTTTTCGCATAGAAGAAGAGAGAGGCCGAAAAGTCGAGCCTGGATTTAGCGGTTATTGATTGCAGCGCCTTCTATCGATGATATTTGTAACTAAAACTGAGAATCGCAGCATGAAAT
The DNA here is from genome assembly GCA_963932465.1 of Maratus speciosus. NCBI lineage: Eukaryota > Metazoa > Arthropoda > Arachnida > Araneae > Salticidae > Maratus > Maratus speciosus. The sequence goes on along the minus strand of OZ010788.1, from coordinate 619,590,494 downwards.
CTCCTGACATCTTACATAACACTCCTGGAAGAATGTTTTTAATATCTGTCACCGTTTGCAAGTTATGGAATTTTAAAGTCCATCAGTCATTTTTGGGACGTCCGGTACATACTATAGTACAAATGCCATCATTTAAAGTTTTTTATCCATATGAACTCAAGTACAGAAATTTTCATTACAAAAATTGAATGTAATAGGTTGAAATTATATTTTGTAATTTTTTTTTTCCACCAGTAAATTTCTTTTTTCATTTATTTCGAAATTATACTCGCATCAACATATTTTAAATGCTAGACGGATGTGCCAATTCCGAAACTTTCTTCTATCTCATACTTGTTAATACTTCAAAATTCGCTATCACCGTGTCAAAATCAAATGAAAATCAAGGACCATTATGAGGATTCTAAAGGTATCGGTTCGTTTGAAATTGTGCATTTAAAAAGGAGCTATAGGGGAGGGTAGTACACAGTGAGACGAAAATTATTATAACTTAACGACTAGCGACGATTTTTATTATTTTGAAAAAAAAAAACTGCTACATCTTTAAGCTACACAAATATGCTACACATTAATGTATAAATGGTTTTAAAAAAGTTATTTATAAAAGCACAGAAGCAGCATAACGGAGTGTTGGAAATTGTCTCAGTGTGTACCACAAGTGGTACACAGTGAGACAATGTATATATTTTCATAAATCATACATTTTTACACTCTATCAATAATTTTCTGCAGTTTATGATTTCTAATTAGTATTTCTAGATATTCAAAATATTAAAATATGAGCCTCGGATGGACAATGGCAGACCTTGGGCTACCGTCATGCAAATTTTCAGTCTTTTACGTTTAGTAGATTTCCCTAGCCATAGCACGCCCACACACACACACACGTACACACACAGAAAGAGAGAGAGAGAAAAAAAAACCTTCTTTTATTAATAAATAACTTTTTTTAACCTTTTACCCGCCGCACCATGAACTGCTTGTCAAATTAATTTGAAATACTTTTTGAGACGATTTAGATTAATTCTAAGGTATCGTGCCGAATTTTGGGATGTTATGTAAAATAGAAGTGGACTTACAGGTATGTTCCACTTCACTGTAAAAAAAAATCTGTAAAGTTACTAAAGTTTTTCTAGGAAACTGGGATTCCAAGAAATCTTTATGTATCGGCAACAAGAAAAATTCCTGTAACAGCGTCTGTTACAGGATTTTTTCTTGTTGCCGTTACATAAAAATTTCTTGGAATCCCAGTTTCCTAGAAAAACTTTAGTAACTTTACAGATTTTTTTTTACAGTGTTGTGGAACGTTGGCGGTACGAATAACATTTATACATTTTGGCGAATTTTCTTTCGAAATCATACCAGTACTGCACACATAACAAAACAAAGAAAATAAGGTAAAGTAAAAAATGTTTCTATTTTAGGAACATGTTAACTAGTCACTAACAGCAAAATTTTTATGAAAGGCCTGAAAACATTTTTCATGCATACACTTTCCATAATATTCACACCATTTATTCATGTTTTTCTGTCGACTTGAGAATCTTCTTGAGTAGTAGACGAAAAACAATAACTTCTGAATTAGGTGATAATGTCCATACTTACTGGAGCAGTAGGACTTTCTATTTCCTTTCTCAAACATCAAATCCAATTTTTATGACAACAGTCTCAATTTCACGACGAAACTCCAAATGGCTTAGGTTTTCTTTTGAACCTACTGCATTACAAGTAACAACAGCCATATTTAGTTCATTTACAAACAGATTTCGTCACCATTTTTATCATCGAAGTACTGGACGATATGTTCCAAGCAAATAATCCAAAAATTCTACACTACCCATATTCTAATTATGCAATCTAATCAATCGAGGTTATTTGATTGAAACTTCTTGCTTCAATTTTCGAGAATATCATGATCCACTTTGAGTTAGCGATGTGTTAGCTTCCCAATTTGATATAACAGTAATGACACTGTTGTCACTCCATCGTACACAAACAACTTTGCCATCACTATAATAATAAAAATATATTCCTTCTTGTTTTTTCAATTCTTTTGTACACTTCCTTGGCATTTATTGGTTCAAAAATATTTCACAGACACTTTGGCAACAGGTGCAAGAGATATATATCATAAAATGTATTTTATAATAATACTGGTACGAAAAATTAAAAAAATAATCGCCCGGGGGAGCCCAGTAAAAATGATCAAACTCCTAATAAAAGTAACAATAAGATAATTTTGTACTCTGAACCGCCAATGTTCCACATGTGGAACATTGACATTCAAATGATCATAAAACAAAAACGAAATAAAATAAAACATTCATTTGTGCATAAAACGTATTAAACAACAATAATAAGCAATACAATAATAATCATCACAGCACTCACATTTGAATTCTAAATTTATAGTTAGAGTAAAAAGCACAGTCTGCTACATTTACGTTTTTTGTTACATTTCAACAAGCTCCAAAATAGAAACCACAAAAAATTAGAAAAAAACAATTTTTAATCCATTAAAACACGTCTTTTAAAAAGATATATTAAAAATTTCAAACAGATTAAACAAATACTTAAAAACATACAGCACCGCATAGTTTATGTTCCACTTGTGGAACGTTGGCGGGTAAAAGGTTAATATCAGAACCACATAGTAGGTACACAATGAGACACATCCCACTGTGTACCACAACTGTGTTTCTCACTGTGTACTTTCGTTACGTTGTTACAAAATGGATGCTACATCTGCTACATCAATTTCATCGCTTTAAAAAGTTTATGTCGTTTTGTCGAAATAGTCTATTATTTGATATAGCTATGTTTGGTTAAGTAAATATGTGTCATATTGTAGGAAATAAACTCTAAAATAGACGTTTATGTAACTTTAACCACTATAAAATAAATAATTATTTACTATTTTGTCGGACGAGTAACTGAAGTGCCAAAACTACAGCCATGTGTTACAAAAGATGAGGTCGTTATGTGTGTGTGCCAGCTTGTAGAAAAAGTCACAACTATATGTCAAAATGGCTGCTGCCTCACTGTGTGTTACTCTCAGCTAAGCATCGCTTTTTTCAAACAAATCATTCAATTTCGGCACGTAACTTCTAAGATGTCCGTAACAAAAATTCCCAACCCAAAGAGCATATCAGCGACACCTGTTGGGCAGTATAAACCCCTGTTTAATTAGAATCCATTGTTGTGAAAGCGTAACAGAATATGAAGTTTGATTAAATTCCATGCATTAGTTTTTGAGATATAGTTATTCCGAAAATCGTGAGAAATAGAGCATAACAGTGCCACCTGTTGTATGATTTAAGCCTAATAAGCATCAACTTTTGTCAAGGTATAAATGAATATGAAGTTTGATGAAATTCCATGCATTAGTTTTTGAGATATGACTTTCAGTAAAATTGTGTAAATCCTTAAAAATTCAGCATAGCAGCACCACCTGTTGGATGATGTACTCTAAAACCTTATCATAAACAGTTATGTCAACGTCTAACTGAATCTGAAGTTTGTTGAATATCAATGCATTAGTTTATGAGATAGAGCTGTTGTGAAAATCGGGAAAATACAGCACTGCAGCGCCCCCTTTTGTATGATTTAAATAAAAGTCTAAACAGCATCAACTTTGTCAAGGTCTAAAATAATATGAAGTTTCATGAAATTCCCTGCATTAGCTTTTGAGATATGACGATCCATAAAATTCTGTGCTAAATCCTGAAAAATTCAGCATAGCAGCGCCACCTGTTGGATGATTTACTATAAAACTTTATCAACAACAACTTGTGTCAACATCTAACTGAATCTGAAGTTTGTTGAAAGTTCAGTCATTTAGTTCTGGAGCTATTGCGGAAATCGTAAAAAATGTAGCATTTCAGTGTCAGTTGTTGGTCGATTTACAACAGAAAATTATCAGCAATAACTTATGTCAACGTGTAACTGAATATGAAGTTCGATGAAAATCCATGTATTAGTTCTTGGGATAGAGCTATTACGGAAATCGTGCAAAAAGCATCATAGTAGCGCCACTTGTTGCGCGATTTATATCAAAACCTAATCAGCAACAATTTATATCAAGGTTTAATTAATGTAAAGTTTTACTAAATCCGGTGCATTATTTTGTGTGCTTCTCTATCTGAAGAACTTTTTGTCACCTACAGACAAACAGACTCACAGACAAACTCATAGACAGACAATTTTTAAAAACAGTCAAATCGTGTTCAAGACCTTCTAAAATGTATAAATTCATAGAAAACCAAAAGTCCAAATTTTTCACTAATCCAATACTCTCCTATTTTAAAGATAGAATAAAGTAATAATTTATACACGCATCACCATACATTAAAATATTTATCAGAAGTATTAAAAATTCTTTTTTCGCATGTGTTAGTATACATTTATTGACGCGAATTAAGCATCCAGAAATTGGATTAATATAATCTTCTGAATAAAATTTATGCGTTACTTATAATAATTACTTATATTACTTATATTAAACTTATAATTTATGCGTTACGTAAAATATTTTTTTATATTCTTAAACAGATGGATAAAAAAAAAATAACAAGAAAGAAAAATCATGCGTTTGGCGTCAATTACGAAGCACTTCTTAACACGCTCAGAAAGCTGTAACAAAAATTTCCCCTTTAATAAGGTGAAAGGTGAAAGATGTTTTCTAAAAACAAAAAGATTTGGAAAATATTTAGCCCAATTTAAAACTTAATTTCAATGTTTAAGAATTATTTTGTGTAGCCCTGTATATGATCTACAGAATTTATGCACACAACGTAGCACGAAAAATTTAGTTAAACTTAAAAATGCACTGTAAACTAGATTCTGTTGCGTGTCCCTGTAAATGAGCAATCGCTGTTATGCACGTCATATTCGATAGTAAGCATCTAGTTGAGTGCCTGAATGAAGTACATAAATTTAATTTTGTTTGAATATTATTAAAGTACGCTTCAAGCAATTTCCCCCGTAAACCATTATGTAACTCAATTCTTTTGTATGGCTCTGTAAAAGAATGAAAAGTGCTTTGCATTCCATGTTCTACAGAAAGCATGCTTATACTTCACCTGAAATACAGTAGCGTCCTTAAAATACCAGTAAACGATTTTTCCCTATAAACCACAATGTTGCGGAATTCTTATGTGTGTCCCTGTATATGAAAGGTTACATGCTTAATTTTTGTTAGAATATTGTAATCATCACGTTACACTGAACTGTTATTATTTCAGTTCAAACTACATTTTTATGCGGTCCCGTAGGGTAAAATTTTCAGTTAGGAATTTTTTCCTTATCCAATATCACGTCTCTCAGAGGTATGCTTAAGTGCTGTAAGCCACGAATTTTGGCATTTAACCCGTAACTGGAGACATGAATTTTCTTACGCGTTCAGAGATAAATTTTATTTTCCTTTTTTGTCTTTTGTAAACAGCATTGGAATTTTTTTTTAGAAGCGCAATATATTCTAGAAATCATGTAATGATAAAATAACTACTTGTTGGCACTGAGGAATGATTTTATACAAGAACAAAAAAACACATGATAATCAGAGGCAAAGAACAACGCGGAGTCATTCTGGCTCCCGTCTCCAGATACGGGTTAATGTCTCTGAGAGTTTCGCAGGGATTACGATGTAATTTTTTTTGTGTTTCATTGAGGAAAGAAAAAGGAAAAAAATCCTAATCGGAAATTTTACTTTACGGGGGCCGTATAAAAATTTAGTTTTTGCATTTTCTCAAATAGGCACCACCCTAGGAGGTTCAGCTTGTGTCATCAAACTTTGCACCCTTTATTATGAAACTTTGTAATTGTAAGTAATATGGACCGAGGTTCAATATTTAAGCAAATGTGGGCTCCATGCTCCATGTTTAAGGATCACTCTGTGTACATATTATTTACGAATATATAATTATTATCTTAAGAAATACATTGCGCTGTTGCTCACATTTATTTCTAAAAACAGAAATTTTTCAGAACAGAAAAATTTCATCTTCAAAATACGGGGTATACCAATATGGAAGTTCTGTGGCAAAAACGGAAAAGAGACGGCAACTTTTTACGCCCAATATGTTTTCGGTTTTTTCACAGAATTTTTTCTTTTACAATGTTGTTTTTCAGTTATAATTTCCGATTGGAAATAAATGACAATCCTACCCCCGTCCAAATTAAACATAAATGGTTTTAATTTAACGACATCAGGCCCCTCGAGAAATATTTTCGAAAATTTCCCGGTGCAATAGTAATACAGTGCAATATTGAAGTTGTGTGACAAAAATGGAGAAGAAACGGCGACTTAGTACGGCCGGTAAATTTTCCTTTTTTTTCACAGAATTTTTCTTTTACAATGCTGTTTTTCTGCTATAATAAAGCTGAAAATAAATGCTAATCCTCCCCCCGCCCCAGTCCAAATTCAACAGATATGTCGTTAATTTAACGACATCAGAAGTCTTAAGGAAAATATTTTCGAAAATTTCCGAGTGCAATAGTGAATACAGTGCAATATGCAAGTTCTATGACAAAAACGGACAAGAGACGGCAATTTTGTACGGCCAGTGCATTTTCCGTTTTTTCACAAAATTTTTCTTTTACAGTATAATGATGATTTCCGATTTTAAAAAAAGTGGTAATCCACCCTCAATCCCCTCCCGTCCGTCCAAATACAACAGAAATTGTGTTAATTTTCCATCATCAAAACCCTTAATAGAAATATTTTCGAAAATTTTCGAGACATTTCTTCAACTGGCAAGCAGTTCCTTCGTTAAAATGCTTTCCTTAAAATCGTTATATCATTATCATGTAAATAATGTTTGCTAGAAAGTAATTTAATAGCCCTATTCATAAATTTCACAGAGAATAGATATTAGCAAGAGCTATGTAGCATAAGTAATGTAATAATAAATGCATTTAGAGGAATAGTACAACGTAAAAATGGAAATGGAAAATAATGAGAGCAAAATGTTGCAAGATTTGGGGTATTAAATTCTTGTTTTGTGTGATTTTAGTTCGAGAAAGGTCGATTTATGGTGATTTCAACATTAATAATAATCTATTTTATAAATTTACGATACCAAATTTCTAAATAATTTTCCTTGTAACTGCTGTTTTCTTTCACAGTAATCCCATTAGACTGTTTCTTGTTGAAAAAATTCGCCATATTAGTGTGTAATAATTAAAATACACACAATAGAAATGAAGCCTTGAGGTTAAGGCGTATAATATAATTATTAAGACTTATGCTTAAAGGTATTTGTAAAGACAATGTATCCTTTGTGTTACATAAATATAATAAATACATTGTTTTACTTGGAATCAAGAAATAATTAATTTTTTATTAATTATTTGTTTTTCCATGCTCATTTGAAGAAATTAAAGTTTAGAAGTATATTTTCTGTAAAACTGTTTTATTTTATTCGAAAAAGAATGCACAAAAGTTAAAAAAAAATTCCTTGCAAGAAATTTCTTGTGTTACATAAATATTTTTGACTTGGTATCAAGAAATAAATAACGTTTTATAATTTATATTTTTTTTCTATGCACATTTCAAGAAATTAAAATTTAGGAAAATATTTTTTATAAAACTGTTTTATTTTATTCGAAAAAAAGGGCGCAAAAGTTTAAAAAAAAAAAAAATCGTTGTATGGAATTTCTTGTATTACATAAATATAATACCTCTTTTACCTTGGTAACAAGAAATAATTAACTTTTTATTATTTATATATTTTCCACGCACATTTGAAGAAATTAAAATTTAGGAAAATATTTTTTATAAAACTGTCTTATTTTATTCGAAAAAGAGTCACAAAAGTTAAAAAAAAAATTCATTGGTTGAAATTTCGTGCAAGATAACTACAAGGGAACTTCTGAACCTAATAAGAAAAGTTGGTTAATAAAGCCATTTAAAAATTATTCCTTCTTATTTGGAGTATTATTTGTTTATAAACGAAATGAAACCTCCTGGATCTCATTTTTGTTCCGAAACGACCAAAGAGCTTTTATGAATTATTTTTTCGATCTATCGATGAACATTTTAATTACCTTAAAGCAGCCACAGTATTAAACGCACCAACCACACCGAGTCCGCTGGCCGATGACAGAAATGGTGTTAATTTAACGACATCAGAAATCTTAAGAAAAATATTTTCGAAAATTTCCGAGTGCAATAGTGAATACAGTGCAATATGGAAGTTTTATGACAAAAACGGACAAGAGACGGCAAATTTGTACGGCTAGTGCATTTTCCGTTTTTTCACAAATTTTTTCTTTTACAGTATAATGATGATTTCCGATTTTAAAAAGTCCTTCCGGCCAGTGCCGGGAGGAAGAGGTAGCTTTCATATTCCTTATTTTTAAAAAGCCAGCTTATATTATTCGAACGCACAAAGCTCAATTTAGTGGAAACCGATTATAGGAGATTCAATACTAATTTTTATTAATACTAAATCATTATGAATGAGAATTTAGCGAAATTAGTCAGCTTTATCCAAGCTGCTTTTATTTAAAATAACTTATATTTGGTTGCCAAATTCGGCGATACATTGAAGTGCCTGCCATTTTAAGACAACAAGGTGGATGAGGCTAACCAGTGAACTTGGTCGAGACCTTAGTAATTCCCGTGCACATGCTCACTCACATCGGAATCGTTTGATATATACGAGTGCTGTCGGAGGCAAAAAATCAGATTTTTAAAAATGTCACCGGCATTAGAAATTCAAACTGCTATATCTGAGCCATTTTTTAAGATAAATTCAAAACAAAAAATGCGCTGGAATCCTTATATCAAGGTCAAATACTTAAGAAAGAAACCTTTTTCAATTTCTAATTTTTTTTTAACCTTACTTTAATTTTTTTTTTTTTTAATTTACTGGCCGCCATTTTGAAACAAGATGGCTGATAAAGCTGGCCAGCGAACTTGGGCAAGACATTGCTATATACTATCCACATGCCTTCTTACATCGAAATAGGTTAATAAATACACGTGTAATCGCGTGACAAATATCAGATCGTTTCAAAATGTCAGCCATGCTAGAAATTCAAAGTGCTATAATTTAACCATTTTTTAAGATATAGACGAAACAAAAACTGCTGCGGAATTTTCGTATCAAGGTCACACACATAAAAAAAAAAATATTTTTCATTTTCCAATTTTTTGATACTTCATTTTAAATTTTAAATTGTTTTTTAATGGCAGCCCTTTTCAAACAAGATGGCGAATGAAGTTGGCCAACGAACTCGATCCAGACATTGGTATGCACTATGTACACACCAAGTTATATCCAAATCGGTTCATAAATACGACTGCTATTGCGTGACAAAAATCAGGTCGATTCAAAATGTCAGCCACAATAGAAATTCAAAATGCTATAACTCAGCCATTTTTCTAGATATAGACGAAACAAAATCTGTTCCAGAATCTTTGTATTAAGGTCAAACGCATACAAAAAATATCTTTTTCATTTTCCAATTTTTTGATACCTCATTTTAAATTTTAAATTTAATTTTTTTTAAAATGACAGCCCTTTTGAAACAAGATGGCGAATGAAGCTGGCCAACAAACTCGGTCGAGACATTGGTATGTACTATGTATACACCAAGGTACATCCAAATCGGCTCATAAATACGCCTGCATAGCTTCCAACTTGTACGGATTGGCCGTACAATGTACGAATTTTGTTCTGAGTGTACGGTTGTACGGATGAACAGTATGATTGTACGGTTTTGCGCACGGAAAAAACGATCGTGGAAAAATTCGAATTTCATCAAAGATCGCGAAAAAAAATGCTAATTTTGTCAAAGGATGGCGTAAAAAACACTAATTTCGCCAAAGGATCGCGAAAAAAAGCTAATTTCTTCAAAGGATCGCACACAAAACGTTAATTTTGTCAAAGGATCGCGAAAAAAACGCGAATTTCGTTAAAAATCGCGGAGAAAAACACTAATTTCGTTGAAGGATCGTGAAAAAAAGGGAATTTCGTCAAGGATCGCGGGGAAAAAACATCACTTTCGTCAAAGGATTGTGAAAAGTACGCGAATTTCGTCAAAAATCGTGGGGATAAAACGTGAATTTCATCAAAGTTCGCTGGAAAAAACGCGAATTTCGTCGAAAGATTGTGAAAAAAACGCTAATTTTGTCAATGAATCGCAAAAAATCCGCGAATATCGTCAAAAATCGCGGGAAAAAACACGAATTTTATCACAGATATTTGAAAAAAAGGGCTAATTTTGTCAATGGATCGCGAAAGAAAAGCGCATTTCGTTAAAAAATCGCGCAGAAAAACACAATTTTTGTCGAAGGATCGTGGAAAGAACGCGAATTTTGTCAAAAATCGCAGGAGAAACACTAATTTTGGCAAAAGATCGTGAAAAGAACCCGAATTTCGTCAAAGATCGAGAGGAAAGAACACTAATTTCGTCAAGGGATCGTGAAAAGAACGCGAATTTCGTCAAAGATCGAGAGGAAAGAACACTAATTTCGTCAAGGGATCGTGAAAAGAACGCGAATTTCGTGAAGGGATCGTGAAAAGAACGCGAATTTTGTCAAAGTTCCCGGGAAAAAACGCGAATTTCGTCAGAAAGCTCGTAAAAACACTAATTTTGTCAAAGGATCGCGAAACAAAACGCGTATATCGTCAAAGATCGCCGGAAATAACTCGAATTTAGTCAAAGATCGCGGGAAATAACTCGAATTTCGTCAAAGATTGCGTAAAAAACTGCGAATTTTGTCATGGATCGCGTAAAAAAACCGCGAATTTTGTCAAAGATCGCGTAAAAAACTCTAATTTCGTCAAAAGATCGCAGAAAAAAACGCTAGTTTTCTTTAAGGATCGCGAAAAAACCGCACATTTCGCCGAAAGATTGCAGAAAAAACGCAAATTTCGTCAATTGATCGCGAAAAAAAAACACATTTCGTGAAAAGATCACGGAAAAAACAGTAATTTCGTCAAAGGATCGCGAAAAAAACGCGAATTTTTTACAGGATCATGGCAAAAACGCGAATTTCGTCAAAGGGTCTCGAAAAAACTCATAATTAGCACCTGCAGGGAATTACTTTCCTCCCCGATCCTTTTGCTGTAACCTTTCGGAAAATTTGCTGTGAATTTCAGATTTTTTTTTCTTTTATTACTTAGAATTTCCCATGCAAAAAAATTTTCTTATGAAATCTTACTTTTTTATTTTTTGGGGAAAAAAGACTATACATGAATATAGCATAGAAAATGTCATGAAATATTACTTTTTTCATTGCATGTGCATATGCTATGTATTTTTAAGCACGTAAGAATAAGTCATAAAAATTGTAAGGATTTCAAAATTGACATGTTGGCAGGTATGCGCCTGTTATCGCGTGACAAAAATCAGGTCATTTCAAAATGTCAGCCAAGCTAGAAATTCAAAGTGCTATACCTCAGCCATTTTTTAAGATATAAACGAAACAAAAACTGTTCCGGAATCTTTGTATCAAGGTCAAACACATAAGAAAAAAATATGTTTTAATTTTCAATTTTTTGGTACCACATTTCAAATTTTTAAATTTTTAAAAAAATTTAAATGGCCGCCATTTTGAAACAAGATGGCGGATGAAGCTGGCCAACGAACTCGGTCGAGACATTGGTCTGCACTATGTATACACGAAATTTCATCCAAATCGGTTCATAAATACGAGAGTCACAGTGTGACAAAGATCAGATATATACGAGTATATATATATATATATATATATATATATATATATCAACTTTTGAACGGAGGGTGGTTTCGGGGTCTGGGGGTCATGATCGATGAAAATATACCAAATTTTTTTGAAATCGCTTCCCTCCGAACGGCTGCAATAGGTAGCTTTTTGTAATGAAAGCTACCTAAAAAGTGGTAATCCGCCCTCAATCCCCTCCAGCCCGTCCAAATACAACAGAAATTGTATTAAATTTCCATCATCAAAACCCTTAATAGAAATATTTTCGAAATTTTTCGAGACATTTCTTCAACTGGCAAGCAGTTCCTTCGTTAAAATGCTTTCCTTAAAATCGTTATATCATTATCATGTAAATAATGTTTGCTAGAAAGTAATTTAATAGCTCTATTCATAAATTTTACAGAGAAGAGATATTAGCAAGAGCTATGTAGCATAAGTAATGAAATAATAAATGCATTTAGAGGAATAGTACAACGTAAAAATGGAAATGGAAAATAATGAGAACAAAATGTTGCAAGATTTGGGGTATTAAATTCTTGTTTTGTGTGATTTTAGTTCGGGAAAGGTCGATTTATGGTGATTTCAACATTAATAATAATCTATTTTATAAATTTACGATACCAAATTTCTAAATAATATTCCTTGTAACTGCTGTTTTCTTTACCAGTAATCACATTAGACTGTTTGATGTTGAAAAAAATCGCCATTTTAGTGTGTAATAATTAAAATACACACAATAGAAATGAAGCCTTGAGGTTAAGGCGTATAATATAATTATTAAGACTTATGCTTAAAGGTATTTGTAAAGACAATGTATTCTTTGTGTTACATAAATATAATACATTGTTTTAGTTGGAATCAAGAAATAATTAACTTTATATTAATTATTTGTTTTTCCACGCTCATTTGAAGAAATTAAAGTTTAGAAGTATATTTTCTGTAAAACTGTTTTATTTTATTCGAAAAAGAATGCACAAAAGTTAAAAAAAATATTCCTTGCATGAAATTTCTTATGTTACATAAATATTTTTGACTTGGTATCAAGAAATAATTAACGTTTTAGAATTTTTTTTTTTTTTTCTATGCACATTTCAAGAAGATAAAATTTAGGAAAATATTTTTTATGAAACTGTTTTATTTTATTCGAAAAAAACGGCGCAAAAGTAAAAAAAAGAAAAAAAATCATTATATGGATTTTCTTGTATTACATAAATATAATACCTCTTTTACCTTGGTAACAAGAAATAATTAACTTTTTATTATTTATGTATTTTCCACGCACATTTGAAGAAATTAAAATTTAGGAAAATAATTTTTTATAAAACTGTTTTATTTTATTCGAAAAAGAGTGCGCAAAAGTTAAAAAAAAATTCATTGGATGAAATTTCTTGCAAGATAGCTACAAGGGAACTTCTGAACCTAATAAGAAAAGTTGGTAATAAGGCCATTTAAAAAATATTCCTAATTATATGGAGTCTTATTTATTTATAAACGAAATGAAACCTCCTGGGTCTGATTTTTGTTCCGAAACTACCAGCGAGTTTTTATGAATTATTTTTTTTTTTTTTTATGCTTCGATGAACATTTTAATTACTTTTAAAAAGCCCGGTATTAAACGCACCAACCACACCGACCCCGCTAGCCAATGCCTTACACTTATTGACTTTAGCTTTTAAGTTGTTTCGGTGGAATCTTCCATGATCGGGTCTACTATTATAAAGGTATAAAAGGCGGCCATTTTGTTTACTTGGGAGATGACAAGAACGAGCATGGGGTGGCAAAGAAACAACGAAACTTTTGCGATAGAAGGATGTAGTGAAACCGGTTACAGTGCTAGTCACAAGCGTATCCAAAAATGGGAGAGAACTATTATTTTCGGTTTCATAAGTGAATTGAATATTGCTATCAGTAGAGTTCATGATGATAAGTTATGTTAATAATATGTTAAGTTCATAATGTAATGCTGATAATATTCTTAACATTATGAACTCTATTGATAGTAATATTCAATTCACTTATGAAACTGAAAATAATTGTTCTCTCCCATTTTTGGATACCCTTGTCACTCGCACTGTAACCGGTTTCACTACATCCGTCTATCGCAAAATCTTCGCTGTTTCTTTGCCACCCCATGCTCGTTCGGGTCTACTATTGTTCCAATAAGTAACTGAAAAAAAGGATATCCAATTCCACCTGGCTACCCGTTCCACGAAGCAGCGGCAGTCATCAAGATTGAATAAGTATCCAAAATTTCTTCTTTCAGTTATGAATTTTATGCAAAGGCCAAAAGTAGAGAATAACAATAACCGCCATTTTTATGAAAACAAAAGCAAAAACAAGTTAGAAATTAATAATCATATAGAATATTTAATTACTGTTTTCAATAAATTACTGTTGCTATACACGAATTACATTGTTGTTGTAGATAAATTAACTACTTATTTTCAAAGTTCGTGCGTTATTATATACATTATGCCAGTTAAAATTTAAAAACAAACTTTGATTTGTGGTTAAAATACGTGCAAAGAGAAGGCATTGGATTATTATGGTTATAACTAAGATTCAAAGTTAATGGTTAATAATGATTTTTTTTTTTTTTTAAGATTTTGGATTATCCAGCCAAGTTTTTAGTCTAAAAACAAAATACAAGATTCATTCAACTTATACAATATCACCAAGTTATACAATATCAGATTTTTGTTTATCTCTGCTCGTAATCTATTGTAAATCTATTTAATTTTTTGACTTTTATAGTAAGGTATATTTTGCAATAAAGTATAAGAAATGTTTCTCTGAAAAAGATTAGTTTAACAAGTTACTAGGAATATAAATTAACTGCTTAAAAAAAAAATTAAAGGCAGATTTAGAACATTGGTATATTATGAATGACAACAAAAGTGAAATGTTGCTATACAGTTTACATTGTCCATTCTAGAACTTCGAAATGAAGGTATATTAAGCGAAACATGCAAAGTTATTTACGGATTACTGAGCATATTTAATAGACATTAAATGCAATCTTACGGCATTCAAGTGGGGGAAATCAACATTAAAATATTATTGAATATTCGTATCTATAGGCATGCATTGAAATAACGGTAATGCTAGTATTTACAAGAAATAGGACAGTTTTCTCATACAATAGTCTATAATGAAAAGCTTCTTGCTTTATTGTATAACCTACGGATAAAGAAATGTAATATCAACAGATTTAACAAAAGTTTCGTAAAAACTAATTCAATAACTTGTTGAAATAAAAACGGGATTTTTTTTATAATTAGAATAATATTTTTCATTTAGTTTAATACTATTCAATGACGCGAGGGAATTACCTTTAAATAGGCAATTAAAACAAACAAACAAACAAAAAAACTTATTCTGATTTCTGAACACAGTGCAAAAACTGCATTTAAAAATTCGAGTTATTATGCCAGTTACAGTCCTTTCAGGCAAAACTCTTCCATCGTATAGCGTTAATAATTTGTTTAAGGCACCTCAGTGATATACAGGGTGTTCACTCTCAACGGTTTCCAATGGCTAATTTCTAAACCGTTAGTCATAGACATATAGTTCCAGTTTCAAAAATGTTTTAAATGAGGTAAAGAAATATTTTAAAAGCAATTTGGGTCAATAAAAACATTTCTTAAAAAATTAAGAAATTAAAATTTTTGTACGGTCCCCCGGTCCTATAAGTTATATTTAGTAAAATTTTACTGTTACACTTACAAGTAGACAAAACAAGTCCCGTTATTCTACGATTAAAATTGACTGAGCAATAACTGTTTAAAGTTGGAACATATTATTTGCTGCAAATTAGGGGTCATTTACAAATTTAGTAGAAATATAATTTCGTCAGATATATTTAAAATATGGTTGAGAGTAAAATTAACATTGCAATATAAATTTGAAATCTTTAATCATTTTGACATATTAATGGAAAGTATACAATTTGAAATAAACATATAAGAGGAAAAAAAAACAGAATTTTTGTTAAACGAAATGATGAAAATTAACATTTTTAGCTTTTGATAATTGATTCTTATGTATTCTGTATCGCTGAATCCGAAAATGATCTTCATTTTTTACCATCACGTAAAGAGTTTTTGCAAATTATAAATTTTAAAGTTAAAAAAAAGAAAAAATAGCGAAAATGTGATACTATAAAATAGATGTCATTGTTGAGTTTTTAACTTTTGATAATTAACTTTTATGTATTTTTTACCGCTGAATCAGTAAAGGACCTTCAGTTTTAACCATCACGTCAGGATTTTTCGCAAATCGTAAATTCCAAAGTTAAATTTGAACCTCCTCCCCCACCTCATCGGACCCCTAAGCTGTTTAGCTGTAAAAATCCCAGTATAAGCCAAAAAATTGAATAAATTATTAAATTAAATGAAATTAAATTAAATAAAAAAAGTTTTGCATCTCTTTTATAGTATCAGATTTTCGCTACGTTTTAACTTTGACTTTTACGATTTGCAAAAAAATTCTAACGTGATGGTTAAAAATGAAAGTCATTTTCGGATTCAGTGCTAAAAAGTGCATAAAATTCAATTACCAAAAGTTAAAAAATACAGTCATCTCCTCTATTTTATAGTATCCGATTTTTGTTATTTTTTAACTTTGGCAATTCATGGTTTGCGAAAAATCCTGACATGGTGGTTAACAATTAAGGTAATTTTCGGATTCAGTGCTAAAAATGCATAAAAGTTAAAAAAAAAAACACAACCGTCGCAGTCTTGTGTTATCTAATCTAAAACTTGTTCTTAACGTTCTTGGCTGTAATCTAACCGAAATTTTTTTTGTTATCCTGTAAAATAAGCATAAATGGTAACCAGTGAAAATCATAATATTAGATTGTAATCGGATTTACGTTAGTATGTAAAATTTAATCTCTATCATATATTTGAAAGTGACTTAGAGTTCGCGTACAATTTTTGAACTGGAAAAACATACATACGATCGTTGAAGTTAAATAAAAACTTATAAAAATAACATAATTTTTCTTAAAAGAAATCATGAAAGAAACAGTCTCAAATCCTTACAAAATAAAACATATGTTAAAATTCAATGATTTTAGTCAATCTGAAACTTAATAAAAGTTAACTCAATGCTTGTACGATTTTTTTCAACTCGCAGATACACATTCGAACTTACGTGTTAGAGTATTACTAATACGCTTACTAGTATTACTTGTACGCTTAGAGTGTTCTTCGAACACTCTAAGCACTTGATATATGACCCCTGAAAGCATGGCGGAACTCATCAGTGTTCATATGCAGAAAAGCGGTATAAGTCATACATTTTTAAAGTTTTATAACTCGGTCAATTTCAGTGTTATATGAACGGGGCTATTTTTTGTCTTACTTGTCAATGTAATAAGAAAATTTTACTAAATATAATTTATAGGATCGGGGGACCGTATAAAAATTTTTATTTCGCAATTTCTTAAGAATTGTCTGTATTGACTCAAATCGGTTTAAAAATATTTCTTTACCTGATTTAAAACATTTTTATAATTGGAACTATATGTCTATGACTAACGGTTTAGGAATTAGCCATTGGACACCGTTGAGAGTGGACAGCCTGTATATCAATTCCAACATGTTTGAAATAGTATAACGTCATTAAATTTTACTGCAAAAGATTTTTTTGCCATCGACCCTAATGTAACAGAACTGTTTTGAGCATCCACGAACTTTAAATATTTACTTCAACTTTTATTACTTCTAAATTTATATTTATACTTCAAACGTATTTGTATTTTATTATTTTTCTTTTTGGATCTATGTTTGGACAGTTGGCATGTTTAAACAAAAATATGTACAATATATTTTGACTATTATTTACAAGCATAATTTAAATATATATAACCTCTTCAGACCCGAAGCTAAAATAACACTGCGAAGATACATTTATTGATTTCGCACAAACAAAAAGACAGAGATGACAGACGGAGCACTTTTTCTGAAATTGATACTTTAGGGGGCTGGTCATTTAGGTTGAAAAATACGATTTAAAATTACTAACGCCCTTAAAATATCGATTTAATTATTGAAAACCTAAATTACGCAGTAAAAAATTGAACGCCTTTTTTAAATTGAATGGTCTACAAATCCTTTACTTTCTCTTATCTTTACAAGAAGAAATAGTCCAGGCATTAGGTGCTCAAAAAGGACAAATAGGGGAAAGTTTTGGTGTAGTTTTGATATTTGGCGCCTTTATGTTTTGTGGGTCGTTGAACACGAATCTGAAGTTTGCCAACAAAATTTATCCCGGGAAACACGTTTTTTTGGCAAAAAACGGGAAAAAAACAGGATTTTCTTTGTTTTTTTCCAAATAACTTCAAAATTATACATTTTACGTAAAAGTTTGCAGTGCATAAATTAAAGATGATAAAATTTCCTACATTTTATGCACTAAAAGTTTTTTTCTCTGATCAATAGTTTAGCCGTGACAATGCCACAAAAATGGGAGTGAAAATCAAAAAATTCAGAGAAAACGGGAATTACGCCGCTGTACGTAGATTTAACATGAAAACTGACCATTTTAGACAAGCATTGACTATAAATTATACTAAAGATTATATGAATGACTACATTTTACAATGAAGTTGCTGATAATAAATAAGACGACTCATTATGAATCATTATTTAATTATAAATAAACATGTACATTAGTAAGTACATTTATTTAAAAACAAAAAAATGTTATTTTCGCTTTCTTTTACTTGAGGGTCCCTGCTTTTCACCGACATCTACAGCATAGAAAATAGACGTATGGAATTAGTGGGTGTTTCTATTACTACCAACAGTATAAAATAAATGTTTTTTTAATAAAAAATATTTGATACCTTCTGGCATGACTTTTTCTTGACATTTTAGTTGAAGTACCATTTTTTTTTTTTTTTTTTTCTTACATCAGACAGCAGAATTTAACTTAGTCACATAAATAAACTTTTGCACCATTATGCAACGGCAACAAGATTTAAAATGTAACGAAAATGTGAATCTGGTTGAAAATATTTTGTTTATAGAGGAAAATTACAATGAAGAGCACATGAAGTTTTGCAAGAGCGAAATGTTTAACTTTATGACCAAATTTGGACAAAAATTGCCAGTTGTATGTAGATATAGCGGGATAAAATCATTTAAAATGTATTACTTGGCTGCAAATTCTGAGTGGTTACAAAATTGATCCAGACAAATTCTCCAAATTCAGATTTGATACAATGCAAATGCAAAACATAATGTAGGCATTTTCTCATGATATATTAATCATGATATCTTATGATTCCCTATCTTTACATAAGGTTCCTGTTAGGTTTCCTGTAAGGTTTGTGCAGAAATAAATATGAATATACCACAGAATATGCATCACAGCAATTTTCATTAATGCTGTCCAATGTTTGTCCCGTACCTTAAATTTTAGAAAAAGAAATTTTAGAATTTGTTATAATAATAAAAAAAAACAGTTTTATCACTTTAGCTTCCATACCCTTAACACAGTATCATTAAAATTATCAAGAAGAACGCAAAATCATGCGTCAATCAGGTTATGGAACATTTTTGAACGCGTTCGGGCTACTATAATAAAACTTCATAGTTTAATAACTTGAAAAACGATGTCTAAGTAATAATTTGTAAAACATATAACACGTTTGAAAACACAATTTCAACCAAAATCGAAAAAATAGCTGAAAATTTTGTACATCCCTGTATATGAACTATAGATTTATCATATAATTCACAATATGCTAAAATTTAGAACTGTTAATAAACGCATAGCGCAGCGTTAGAAATTTCCGGCAATAAGCGGGTATATAGATGTCTTGTGCAGCCCTATATATGATTCATAGAATTTATACACGCTAAATAGTATGCAATTTTTAAAATTTAAAAAAGTGTTCCACAACTGAAAACGCACTTCCATCAATTATTGCTCATACAAAGAAAAATATAACTGATTTATTTTGCGTGCCCCTGTATATGAAAGATCAATGGCACATCATATTCAATAGTAAGCATCTTATAGAGCACCTCAGCACCAATTTAAATACTTTTGAAAAGGTATAACATGAACAAAATACACCACAAACAATTTTTCTCCATAGACCGTAATGTAACATAATTACTTTTTACTGTCCCTGTAAATGATCGATAAATACTACCCATACCATATTCTATAAGAAATCATCTTGTAGTGCACTTCATAGATATGTATATAAATTTCAAAGTGTTTGAAATTATGAAACATTATTAAAAACCACCATAAACGATTTTCCCCCATAGGCCGTAATATAATGAAATACTTTTTGAATGTCCCTGTAACGAAATTATGACTGCTACACGCAACATTTTACAATACCTAACATTCAATAGTGAATATCAATAACATTTTTTAATTTCATGGCGATGCGACTATATTGACGCCAAAAATAATTTTGGACAGCTAGAATCGGTAAATCACCCAACGTGCACGGCCGTAATTCGCGTTTTTTCAGATTTTGCTTTTTTTCACACCAATTTTTGCGGCATTGTCACGGCTAAACCATTGATCAGAGAAAAAAACTTTTAATACGTAAAATGTAGGAAAATTTATCTTCTTTAATTTATGTATGGAGGACTTTTGCGTAAAATGCATAATTTTGAAGTTATTTTGAAAAAAAACAAAGAAAATCCCGTTTTTTCCAGTTTTTTGCCAAAAAAACATGTTTCCCGGGATAAATTTTGTTGGCAAACTTCAGATTCGTGTTCAGCGACCCAAAAAACATAAAGGCACCAAATATCAAAACTACACCAAAACTTTCCCCTATTTTCTACCAAATGACTGGACTAAAAGATTCGTGAAATTTTTCGAATACCGGCGTTCGACGGATTTACGCGTTTTAGGGGTTAGAGATTCCGAAAAACATGTTTTTACAAAATGTCTGCCCGTCTGTCTGCCTGTATGTGACACAAATTTTGTGAACGCTCTATCTCAAGAACTAATGCACGGAATTTAACTAAGATTTATATTGAATCAGTCCCTGATCTAAATGGTTGCTGATATGTAAATAGCTCAACAGGTGACGCTCCAAGCAGCATTTTTCGCGATTTCCGCGATAGTTCAATCTCCAGAACTAATGCACGGATTTTCATCAAACTCCAGATTCAGTTAGTCCTTAACATGAATTTACATTTTATGCATTGTGGTGTAAATCGCTCAACAGGTGAAGCTACTATGTTGCATTTTTTTTGCGATTTCCGCAATAGCTCTATTTCGAGAACTAATGCTTGGATTTTCAACAAACTTCAGATTCAGGTATACCTTGATATGAATTCGTTCTGTTTATGTTTTAGTACAAATCGCTCAACCTATGCATTGTGGTGTAAACGCTCAACAGGTGAAGCTGCTATGCTGCATTTTTCGGAATTTCCACCATAGCACTATCTCAAAAACTAATCCATGGATTTTCATCAAACTTGAAATTCAGGTATACCTTGATATCAACTAGTGCTGTTTATGTGATTTATATAGAAGAAAGTTTTGTGATGGCCACAACATACTAGTTTGTTGTAAAGCGTTTAAGTCAATTAATTCTGAAGATTTCTTACTTTCTTGGACACACTGTCTGGAATGCATTTTTTAAACTCAGATGATAATAACACTTATTTTATGAGTAAATAAGCCTCAGTGCTGCCATTTATTGGTTTTGATCCAAAGCTAAAAACTGTCAGCTCTATAGCAGTAAAGTAAAAATATAAAAAAGTCAAATAGTTTAGTTTATATCCTCCTCGATTTGGATATATCACATGTGATACTTGAGAACCGAGGAGGATAATCATATATATATATATGTATATATACATGCTCAATTTTTTTTAAATGAATATTTTTCACATGCATTTCTTTTTGGAGTAAACGTTTAGCTTTATAGAATGATGTTTTATTATAAAAATGTTCAAATATTGCACAGTTTTATAAAAATAATAAAAACTTGCTCCTATTTCATCCTTTAAGAAGTATTCCTGAAATCCATTTTGTAGTAAAGAAATGTGATACACATAATTATCCTCTTTATCTCTAGTATCATAATTATTATTTTGAAAGGAGTTACTGCAATTATGCAGCAAACTTTTTCCCACTTTAAAACGTCATTTATCACTGCTTTATGCCTGGATAATGTAACATTAGAAAGGCCAAGTTCTGCAAAAATTATGCGTGAAGCTGCAGACAAGATTAATAAAGGAACGAAGACGAGCGAACATTTCGAAGAACTTTGCCAAAAGAAAATAAAACAAGAATGAAAAATCAAGCTTCAAGCATACATTATAAAACATTTTCGAACACATTCTGAATACTTTAATAAAACTTCACCTTTTAATAAATTGAATGCGATGTCTAATTAACTATTTGGAATTCCAATTTCAGTAATTACCATCTACAGTCAGAAAATTATACGAATTCTTTGAGAAGCCCTGTATATGATACATATATTTGTATTTATTAACTACATGCATGAAATATTGAGTTCAGTTAAGAAATACATACCTCAGTTGAAAAGTCCTTTTCATCAATTTCCGCTGATAAGGAGAATGGTTACGTGAATTCTTTTGTGCAGCTCTGTATACGAAGTATAGAACTTCCACACATGGAGTAACATGCAAATCATTTGTTAAATTTAAAAGCGAATAACGAAATTGAAAACGCATTTCCAGCAATCATTGCACAAAGACAGTACTGTAACCGATTTCTTTTGTACGTACCTCTAAGTGAACGGCAATTGCTATTAATGCCCTACTCTGTAGTAATAATATTGTAGTGAAATTCAGTGATTTATATCAATTTCAATATATTTGAAATAGCGTAATGTCATTAAAATACTCTGCAAACAATTTTTCTCCGTTGACTGTAATGTAACGGACCTCTTTTGCGCGGCCCTGTAAATGAACTGTTAATGCTAAACACTTCATATTCGACACCGTACATGCCATGGTAAACAGCATTAACATTTATAGCATTTATTGTATGTATGTCTGTATAATATTTATATATACTGGGATTTATTCGAAAGTGTTAAAAACCATGCTTCAAGCATGGATTATAAAGCATTTTCCAACACATTCAGAATACTTTAATAAAACTTCACTGTTTAAGAAGGTGAAATAGGATGTATAAGTAAACAATTTGGAAAACGTATAGCATATGGGAACGTCCATTCGCTAATCTTCTGACCATTACAGCCATTTTTCCAAAATACATCCAATTATTTTATTAAAAATGTAATTAAGATAAAAAATTGATATAACCAGCTAAATACCATTGTTTTCTACACACGTAACATATATCTAATTTGTAACAAAAAGCATTTTTATTGTTTATATATTAAATCAAAGTTTTGTTACTCTTGTGACACTCTGCCAACAAGAGCAATAAAATTTTGATTTATGATATAAAGCAAAATGCTTTTTGCTACAAATTATATCAATTTTTATCTTAATTATATTTTGTAATAAAATAATCGGAAGTAGTTATGAAAAATTTCTCTAACGGTCACAAGAGTAACAATGCACTGAAAAAAAAATAATGCCAGTTTTCCGGTAGGAATCGGAAAAATAGTTGCCCTTATCGTACCGGAATAATTTCCAACCCAGCTCGGAATAAAATCCGTAAAATACCGTTTTACTGACTATTTCCTTATTTTTACGGATTTTATTCTGAGCTGGTCGGAAATTATTTCGGTGCGATAAGGGCAACTATTTTTCAGATTCCTACCGGAAAACTGGCAGTATTTTTTTTACAGTGTGGACGTTCCCACATTTGAAAACTCAATTTCAGGAATTACCATTTGTAGTCGAAACAGAAATCAATTTTTTTTTTTGTGATTCTGTGTATATAATCAATTGGTTTGTTTATATACTAGATATATGCTAAAATTTAGTTCAGTTAACGTTTAACAGAGTCTAAAATTCCCTTTCAGCAATTTCTGTCAATAAACGGAAATGTATTCGAATTTTATTTTTTATACAGCCATGTATATGATCAGCAGTGGTGGCTAAAATTGTGGACACTTTTTGAAATTTTCATATTTTATAACTTCGTTTGCTTGAAGAACATAATAAATTTCACTTAAATACAAATGTTTGTATATCAAATTCAAGGAAATTTAATGTAGAATTTAATTAAAAAATAATTATAATATCTACATTACAAAAAAAAGTTACGCTTACAAAAAATGAGATCTATCTTAGATTTCATTGTATTTTAAAGTTACACGTACACATTCAGTATTTAGTAGGATAACCCTTGCTTTTTATGACAGCTTCACAGCGTCTTTTCGTTGAGAGAACTAGTGTTTGAGTCCATCCTTTTTAATCACATGATGCCAAGAATGAATTATAGTTTCAATAAGTTACGTTTTATTAGTTGAACGCTTTTTTGTACAAGGATTTTCAAACGCCGCCACAAATTTTCTATAGGATTTAGATCAGACTATTTCCTGGCCAGGGTAATAATTGTATGCTTTTATTTTTAAACCATTCTTTGCATATTTTTGCCGTATGGCATGGAGCTGAATTCTGCTCAAAGATAAATGTTGCTTTATTGGGGAAGAAATCCCTGATGGAAGGTACCAAGTTTGGTTCCAGAACTGTTTAGATGTATTTTTAACCATTTGGAAAAATGGTTATTGTTCTCGTCAGGGTGGGAAATCAAAAGCATATCTGAAGGTTTTTATTGGTTTAATCCGCATTTTATTCGTTTTCTGATTGGTCTATACAGTAATCTGTATTTCTCTTTACTTTCAACAGAGATGGATACCTACTGTGGCCACTATGACAAAAAAGTAATAAAAACTACAAAAAAAATTAATAACTCAGAAACAAATTGAGATACAGCTTTGAAACAAATTGCATTTAAAAGTACATTTTTTTCTCTATACTACGGTGTAAAAAGTAATATGTAAAGTAAAGTATAAAGTGGGATGTTTAGAAGTTTAAGAATGAAATTTCATTTAAAATGGGTCGTCAGATTTCTTGGAAATCTGACGATGGAAAAGCTTTTTCCAGAACAGCCAATGAAATGCTTGGATAATACATAAGTTTCAGGTGGATAAAACGTACGAGTCGCAGGCGATTTTTGTCACTTAGAATTTTTACGTGTAATAACACTATTAATGTTTAATTCATGGCGTACGTAATGTAGGATCAACTCCGTGCGATTTTTTATGTCTTAAATTTTAGTCTTCGAAAAAATCATTTTCCAAATGGTCGTTGTAATTTGATAAATTGCTTTTTTTTCTGCAATCGGAATGCTATCAATCACTTGAGCCCATACCATCTGCAGACATGTATGCCCAAATCATGACATTTGTTGGGTTCTTTCTAGTTGCTTCAATGCAGTCAGGATGCAGGTCTTCCCCTACTCTACGTCTCACATATTTTCGTCCATCACTACTAAAGAGCGATATTTTATTCTCATCGTTCCTGATTATTTGCTTCCACTGATTTTTTGACCAATTAATGTATTTTTTTGCTCACTGAACTCATTTCTTGCGTTACTGAAGAAAGATTTAAGAATGGTTTTTTCCTCGGAATTCTACCTTTCAGTCCAAAACTTGCTAATCTTCTCCTTATTGTTCTTGAACTAACTGAAATACCCATTGCATTCATTTCACATCTAACAGCCTCTGATGAAATTATTTTATCTTTGAGGCATATCCTTTTTATCTTTCTATATTCAGAAGCACTCGTGCATTTTTTTTTGGCCTGATTTTGCCTTATTTATCACTGATTTAGTTTCTTCATAACATAAGCACAACCTTCGTAAGCCAGATAAAGTGACTGATCTACCAACCTGTCTTGCAATTTCAACATAAGAGAGACGATTTTCTCTCAATATAACAGTTCTGCTTCTTTTTGTAGGTGTCCATTCAGTGCTTGTTGCTTGACATTGTTTTAAATTATTTGCATTCAGAAAAAAAAACAAAAAAAAACATTATTCTATATACCGGGTGTCCCAAAATGGACTGACTGATTTTAAAATTCAATAACTTCCAAACGGTGACAGATATTTAAAAAATTCTTGCAGGAGGGTTATGTATAAAGTCAAAAGTTTTATTACAGTGATTTTCGATTTTAGTTCGAATTACAAACAATAGATGGCGCTGTAAGCAATAGTCGCTAAATACAGGCTCGATTTTTGGTCCTTTCTGTTGTTCCATGCAGAAAAAGGAGATGGAAATGTATTATCCGGGCCACGAAGTACCAAAAGTCGAACCTGAATTTAGCCTCTATTGATCGCAGCGCCATCTATTGTTTGTAATTCGAACTAAAATCGAAAATCACTGTAATAAAACTTTTGACTTTATGCATAACCCTCCTGCAAGAATTTTTTTAATATCTGTCACCGTTTGGAAGTTATTGAATTTTAAAATCAATCAGTCCTTTTTGGGACACCCGGTAGTTACACTAGTATTCACCCTTCTGCAAAATTACTTCCAGCAAAATACCGCTTTGAGAAATCAAAACATACTACAGTTTAGTTATTGATATTTGATTGGTTTCAAAACATTAATTGTGATTGGCTTAGGAGCTTTTATTACAATACGCTTCAGCATTCATGACTAATTGTGTTTGTATTTTAGACTAAAGTAACTTTTTTTGTAATGTAGATGTTTCAATTCTGTTCTCCTTTTTAAATTAAATTCTACATTAAATTTCCTTGAATTTGATATGTAAACATTTGTATTTAAGTGAAAATTAATATATTCTATAAGCACACAAAGTTATAAAACATGAACATTTCAAAAAATGTTCACAGTTTCCGCCACGACTGTATTGAATTTATATGAACCACGTCATATGCAAAAGAATTGTTACATTTAAAAACACATTCGATAACTGAAAACTCACTTCCAACAATAATCGCTAATAGACAGCACTGTAAACTATCACTTTTGTGAGTCCCTGTGTGTGAACGTTGAATGATATGCACAACCTATTCTATACTAAGCTTCTTGTAGTGTACCTCAGTGATATACATAAATTTAAACATGTTTTAAATAGTGTAACATCATTAAAATTCACTGCAAAAGACTTTTCTCCATAGACCCTAATGTAACGTAATACTTTTGAGCGTCCCTGTAAACAAACCATAACACTTCATTTTTAGTATAGAACATGTCATAGTAAATCTCAGTAACATATGTCAATTAGCATGACAGTCCGATTATATTTACGCAAGTTAGATAACGAACTGACAGACAAATAAATTTCTTAAACACTTTTTAACTTTGTTGGACAGTGTTAAAAAGTATGAAGCTAGTATATTTTATTTAACATTTCAAACATTTTCTCTATATATATACATGCATAAACAAACATATACAGGGTGTCCGGTCTCAACGGTGTCGAATGGCTAATTCCTAAACCGTTAGTCATAGACATATAGTTCCAATTACAAAAATGTTTTAAATCAAGTAAAGATATATTTTAAAAGCGATTTGGGTCAATAAACACATTTCTTAAAAAATTAGGAAATTTAAATTTTTATACGGTCCTTTGTATATTATAAGGTCCCCCGGTCCTATAAGTTATATTTAGTAAAATTTTCCTATTACACTGACAAATAAGACAAACAAAGTCCCATTCATATAACACTAAAATTGAGCAAGTTATGAAACTTTAAAAATGCATGACTTATGCCACTTTTCTGCTCTGAAAACAAATGAGTTCGGTTTGGCTTTGAGGGATCACATACCAAGTTCTTAAAGTATTCGAAGATCTTATTTCATGTGTATCTGCGCTTTGAAAAAAATCGTACAAGTATTATGATTAAGTTAACATTTATTAAGTTTCAGATTGGTTAAAATAACATATGTTTTATTTTGTCAGGATTTGAGACTGTTTCTTTTATGATTTCTTTTAACAAAAATTATGTAATTTTTGTAAGTTTTTATATTACTTCAATGATCGTATGTATGTTTTTCCACTTCAAATTTTGTACTAGAACTTTAACTCACTTTCAAATATCCGATCGAGAATACATTTTACATAGTGGCACAAATCCGATAACAATCGAATATTATTATCATTTTCGGTAGTTACCATTTATACTTATTTTAGAGGATAACATAAAAAATTTCGGATAGATTACCGCCAAGAAGTTTAAGAAAAAGTTTTAGATTAGATAATGCAAAACTGCGATTTCTGGGGTTTTTTATGTATTTTTTAGCACTGAATCCGAAAATTACCTTTTAACTATCATGTCAGGATATTTCGCAAATCATAATTTGTCAAATTTAAAGAATAACAAAAATCGGATACTATAAAGTAGAGGAGATGGTTATGTTTTTTAACTTTTGATAATTGATTTTCACGTAATTTTTAGCACTGAATCTGAAAATGACCTTCATTTTTAACCATCACGTTGGAATTTTTTCGCAAATCGGAAATGTGTAAGTTAAAATATAGCGAAAATCTCATACTATAAAACATATGTAAACTTTTTTTATTTTATTTTATTCAATAATTTATTCGATATTTTTGCTTATCCTGGGATTCTTACAGCTAAACAGCTGAGTGGTCCGATGAGATGGAGGAGGAGATTCAATTTTAACTTTGAACTTTTTAACTTTGAAATTTACAATTTGCGAAAAATCTTGAGTTGATGGTTAAAAATGAAGGTCAACTTCGGATTCAGCGGTACAGAATACATAAGAATCAATTATCAAAAGCTAAAAAACATGACATAACGCAATTTTTGCAGGCTAGTGCAATCTAATAATACTTTAAAATACGTATCATTTTGTAAAGAATTGAGGCTGTTAATTTAGCATAATTTTATTTAACAAAAATTCTGTTTTTTTTTCTTTTTAAATGTTTATTACAAATTGTATATTTTGCATTAATATGTCAGAATGATTAAAGATTTCAAATTTATATTGAAACGTTAATTTTACTCTCAAGCATTTTTTAATATATCTGACGAAATTATATTTCGACTAAATTTGTGAATGACCCCCAATTTGCAGCAAAAAATATGCTCCATCTTTAAACAGCTATTACTCGGTCAATTTTAATCGTAGAATAACGGGACTTTTTTTGTATTACTTGTCAGTGTAAAAGGAAAATTTTACTAAATATAACTTATAGGACCGGGGGACCGTATAAAAATTTAAATTTCGTAATTTTTTAAGAAATGTTTTTATTGACCCAAATCGCTTTTAAAATATTTCTTTACCTGATTTAAAACATATTTGTAATTGGAACTATATGTCTATAACTAACGGTTTAGGAATTAGCCATTGGACACCGTTGAGACCGGACACCCTGTATATCATATGTATAAAGGGCGTTCAAAAAGACTTTTTTTACAATTTCAAACTTTTATTACAAATAGGAATAAACAGATACATGCATGGAAATCAGTTATATTATATTAGAAGCATATTTTGAAGTTTTGTTAGCATTAATTAAGGGTTCTCAGGACTCTTAAAGCTTCAAAATATTCGATTTTCTTTTAGATGTTAAACGCCTATCTTTTCTGAACATTTTGATATAATTGTTTCCTTGAAATTCCCATTAGAACCGAAGTTATGCCTTTTAGTATTATACCCGCTCAATAGCTGAAGCGGCGTTTCCGAAACTTTGAAGTCATTTGTCTCCTAATGACGTTTTTGTACACAATGCTCACGATAACTCAAAAACTTCTGAATATTTTTTCATGAAATTTTCGAAACATATATTTCATCTTAGTCTGTATAAAACGAACCTAAAATCTCATTTTTATTGTTCAAAAAAATAATTTTTAGGTGATTATACTGTTTAAATTTTCAAACTTTTCTATTAGCTAAATACAACTTTGTATTAAAAGTATAAAAATGCTTTAAATGCAAATTTGTTTAGGTTCAGGGTCATTATTACAATTTGTTATAATGACAGATTGTAATGACAGACTGTAATAATTACAATCATTATTACAGCATAAAAATGTCATTCTAGTTGCAAAATTTATTTTGTAATTCTCCGCGTAAGGTGTTAGGCCAATTTTCTGCTCGACAAACGTCTGACAGTTTGGAGCGTCCTGTAAATACTAATTCTGCATCTTGCAATTTTTTAAATACATGAAATGAAGGAACATACTTATATCTTTCATCCAAAAAAAAATCGTGTTTTAAATGATATACATTTTAAGATATTAACTGTTGAAAATGGTCTTTTTTTCCTATTTTAAGAGTCTTGAGACCCCTTAATAGAGCTTTATTAATGTGCATCGTTGGTTGCACGAAGCATGTCAAGTCGATAATCGTGGACGTTGTCTATTTGTTTTCATTCAATCCTTGCTTTATCCAATACATCTGCAATTTTCAGACTGGCAACTCTACTGGGATGCCTCAAGTAAAGGCAGGCAAACCTATTCCTTAATTCCCAAAGTCTCCTAATCTCTTAGCTTTCTCCCCTCCCACATCAGCTTTCCTCTCCGGTCATGGTCCATTTAGGACATACCTAAAATATTTCAAACGCTCTGACACGGACCTCTGTAAATATGTGGCTTTTGGGTCCCCGGACCAATACTATTCCTTCTGCACACTCATAGAGGCCTGCCACCTTATAGTGTTATTACACGTAAAAATTGCAAGCGACAAAAATCGCCAGCGATTCGTCAGATTTCCTGAAACTTACGTATTTTCCAAGCATTTCATTGGCTATTCGGGAAAAGGCTTTTCCATCGTCAGATTTGCCAGCATTTGATTGGCTGTTACTGGCGACTTGCTTCGTTTCAGGCGTCAAAGACGCTTGGAATTTGAAGCGACTTTGACCCCTCGTGTAATATCACTTTTAGATACACAAACCCCCGCCCAGATACTTGGCTCCAAAACATCTTATTCCGCCCGAGACTACACCGCCATTTAGCAGAAATGTTTCTCTTCCTGATGGACCTGACCAATCTTACCTCCTAGCTGTTCTGCATCTGCATATCTCAGACCCTCTCATTGTCGCGTTAGAGACATTGCCGAGCTCTTGGCAGTCTTAGCGCCCTTTTTCGCGCAGGAGCAGGTCTCTGGTACACATACCATCCGGACGATGTGGTCCAGTATCATTATACTATTCTCAAGTTAGATCAGCCCACCGTTGCCTGCCGCGAAGGAGCATTGAGCTCCAGCGGCTGGTTTTTAAATGTTATTGTAATTTTTTTTTAAATCCTTGTACGCATGTGCCTTCTATGCGAGGACTGGAATTTCTTGTAGTGAATCCCCTCATGTTGGGGAACTTACCTGGTGAAGCAAATAAGGTTTACACCGGCTCACAGCGATCTGGTCATCTTGCTTCACATAGACATAAATAAATACATCTGCAAGACCTTTTATATACCCATTTGAGCAAGAATATAGATATTTAAAATATTTACATTAAAATATTATAGGCAAATAAATGGTACTCCAATGGGGTCACCATTGTCTGTTATTCTTGCTGAAATCGTTATGCAGTATATAGAAACAAAGATTTTTCATATTACTGGTTGTTTAATTAAATTTTGGCGTAGGTACGTGGATGATGTTTTTCTCGTTGCTGAGTTTCATGACCTCCCGGTTATTTTAACGCATTCAAATTCAATTTGTGGTTCTATACAATTTACAATTGAATATGAAACTGACCAACAGCTCCCCTTTTTAGATATATTGATTCGTAGAAGTTCTATTTCCACGTAGAAGTTCTGAAGAGATTTCGCATTATTTGAAATCAGTTGGTATTCATACATCTTTCATTCCCCAAAATCCTCTTAAGAATCTGTTATGTAATTTTAAACACAGATATTCCATCCTGCATTTTAAAGACATCGTCTACGGAATTCCGTGTGAGCAGTGTGAAGCGGTTTATATTGGTGAATCTAGCAGGACACTTGAAATACGGCTTAAAGAGCATAAACAGGCATTTAGATGTAGAAATTTGAATTCAAAGATCGTTCAGCATACTATTGCAACCGACCATTTTCCAGATTTTAATAAAGCTTTTGTGATCCGATCCGGCTGCAACAATTACGCAGGGAGAGCGTTTTTAGAGGCCTGGCATACTAAAACCAAGGATTTAGCGATTAACGAAGCTGCATCTGTGCCGGCCGAGTATTCTATTTCATTTTAACTGTAACCTGAAATTGATGACTTTCTGTTGTGTTTTTCTTGTAACTGTTGATAGTATTGACTTAACGTTTATAATTGGCTGAGGAGGGATCGTGGTGATCCGAAACGTCCCAATTTTAATATGTTTTTAGTGTTTTTATGTAATAATTTTAATTGTTTTATGTATTGTCTGTGATTTTAATGTAAATATTTTAAAGATGGAATTCAGATGTAATATTTTTGCTTATATAATTGAATATAGATATTGTCTTAATATAGGTGAATATAAACCAAATTAAAAGCATGTAAGTGGTTTATGTCTGGTGTTGTGTAATCAGCTGATTTGCCGTAAGTAGATCTCAAAAAGACGTGACTGTTTCCTGTTAAATGTCCATCACTATAGGATACTGGTCGTTAAAAAGACCTGCAGGACAACGAAAATACGTAACTATTAAAAAATTAATTATTTAGAGGAATCTTTGAGAATAATAGCATTTTAAAAGAATAAATTTAAGATGGAAGAAATCAGAATTTGAACGGGGTTTTCCAAACTTTAACCCTTTATTTACGAAATTATTTATCAAGAAATTGCTTTTCCTCAATAATTATCTTCTTTAATATCTTAAGATATACTGGAATTTTTAAATAATAATAATGTGAAATTTAGATACTTTTTCATTAAAAACTAATAAATAAATCGATAGTTATAACATTTTTTGTAAAATATTTACAAAAATAATCAGATTAATTAACCAAAAATACTCTTATGGTAATATCACAATCCTTATAAAAGCAATGTACTTAAATGTATTATGATCCTCTCAGTAAATGGCAAGGCTTTTGCAGTTGAAAATGTTTCATATAACTTTTTTTAAAGAAAAGCTATACCTATGTAAATGATTAAGAAAATTACCATTTTTTGAAAATATTTAGCTTCGACTGTTTCTCTACGCTTTCTAAATTTAATCGAGCAGAGTATTTTGCGTGAAAAAAAAACAAACTTTTACTAATAGACAGTGTAAATAAATTTTATATTAAATTTTCTTCAGTGGTACTTAAACGTACCGTCAGTTCATAAAGGGTTAAACCTTAAATGTAAGTCGAGATTTATGATACTTTTTTCAATTATCATATACAGCGAATTCTCGCTAAGACAGATAGTCAAGGACAAGCGTTTTTTGTCCGTATTAACGATAGTTTATTATAAGAGGAGTTTATAAATCTCACGTTTCACAATCCTCGAATTTTCTGTCGAGAACCCATGACATCTCCGATTCAAAAGTATACAATATTCCCAGACAACCACAGTCGTCCTTCGGACGCTCTACAATGATCCTAAAAATCCTGTAGTCGTCATATCCTATAAAACTATCCTGTGAATGTCCGCAGAATACTAAAGAACGGACCAATTGAAACCGTCCAGCTGCAACCGTCCTCAAAACGACCAGAGGATATTCCAAGACGGATCTCGAGAATGCAACCGTGAAACCAGCCAACCTACTTACCAGAAATGGCGTTTATTTTGATTCCTCCGTCGATGTTTAGATGAGATCTGTCGCTGCTCATGGTAAATTCAAATATGAAGAAAGTGAATGTGGATGCAAGGTAAGAATTTTCTTTCATTTTGTAATGCATTTCTTTATAACTATTCTGTCTATATATTTATATTATGTTAGAAAAACTTTTACTTTATTAAGATGAAATTTAAAAAAGAAATTAGGCCTAGTCATCGCACGATTAAAACGTGGAATAGAAGGAAAAAGATGTCAGCAATTCTTGTCGGTTGAATTAAAACTACAATATATGTTAAAGTTAAAACAGACAGAATTAAATAAATTGTAGTCTTAATTCCAAAATAAACAGTAAGCGTATAAGATTTTTTATAGACACATCAATTTAAGCTGACATTTTAAATTCATTCTTTAACCGCTTAAAAATAAATTTGAAAAATAGCCGCGTTTTTCGACACCCCTTTTTCGCTATTTGTTCACATTAATTTAATATTTATCAATGTTTATTTAGGTTCTAAACAGGGTAGGTAACTGAACTTCTTATTACAATATTTTTTTTTAAATTTCTATGCAGGTATTTTTGCATATCAAAACATTAAATACATTTAAGGCTTTTCTTGAAAAAAAAAATATTTCAGAAAATTAATATTACTTCAAGAAAAAAGAAATAATACTTCTGAAAATTACCATTACTTCTTGAAATAAAAAAATACTTCTGAAAATTAATATTAGAATTAAAGGAATAACAACAGAAATCGGCATTCTAAACCTCATTTGTAAAAAGAAAAATAGGGAGGGGGAATTCGTAAATAGCAGACAGCAAATATACATAAATTTTAAAACAATAGAGCAAAAAAGATTCGGATATTAGCATAAAAAATTTACAAATGAAGAAATTTAAAATCGGCAAAAAAAATCTTGCCCATCTCCAGGCGAATACTCAAGGGTAACTGAATTGAATTAGCATTGCCGATTTTACTATAAATGCATTATTATATTACATCTAGTAATCCATGGAAAGCTTATTTGATTTATATGTTCATTTCTCTCAAAACATAGCATGATTTCAGCTTAATTATTAAGATGCTACATGCCGCAGAATGATATACATTTTAAAAGCAACGTTAAAAATGCCAGAATAAACAAAAATTCGCAAAAAAATTTTGTTTATTCTGGCGTCTTTAACGTTGCTTTTAAAATGTATATGATTTCAGCTTGTCTTGATAATGCATGTCAATGATGAATTCAGAGGGTGGACCAGCGGGGATATTCCTCTCCCTCTCCTGAAAATTCAAGAAAAAGGCTGATTTCTATAATTCTGCCAGGCTGTTTTTTAAAAGAAATGTGAACACTATTTTATATGGTTTTCTTTGTAGAAAATATGTTTTGGTAGTTATCTCGTAGATACACCAATATTTCTTTTTGGTGCAAAAATCATAATGTTTTGTCTGGTATGACAACACGGCATAACAGATAGTGTGTTTTTTATTAAATTAAACTTTGTGTCTGTTTTATAAAACAATTTGTATTTTAAAAAAATGTGTAATGTTTTATTTATTATAGAGTAAATGTGTGTGCCTTATAATAAAAAAAATGGTTTTTTTTTTTTTTTTTTTGCAATAACGTAAATGTGTGTTTTATATATATATAAAAAATGTGTGTGTTTTATATTAAAGTGCATGTGTGTGTGTTTTCATTATAAAATAAACTGATTCAAAATATAATAAAACTAACATGTAGTTTTTGCACAGTATGCCCAACAAGTATTTCAGACCAGGGTTTTCTTGCCAAAATGGCTAAAAAAAAAAGCACCAACCTTGGTGTGGCTGCAGCATCTGTTCAATTTTGTTTTAGTATTTTTGATGTAGCAAGGCTGTTTAAAAGATTCAGATAATAAATCAATTTGAAAATGTTTACAATGATGTAGCAGGTCACTTTAAAAATTTAAGATGATTTGGATTATCAATTTTCTATTAATTACATGTTGTAAACAATATATTTTTGCTTTATTTTGTTCGATACATAAAAATATTCAATCCTGTGTTTTTATGTACAGGTCAGTAAAAAAATAAAGCACTCCATTGTTGCTCAACACTTTGTGTTGTTACATTTCAATTAAATTAAAAAAATTAAATATTTTTCTTTAATGTAATTATGAAATTTTAGATGAACTTCATGTTGACTCTAGAGAAAAAAAAAAGGGGGGGGGGGGGTTCTCGGATTGGAATTAAAAAAAAAATGGCACTTGTGTCGCAAAAAAATATTTTTGAATTTGTTTGTTTAGACTCCTTTTTATCAGTGGATTTTTGCTATATTTTCCCGCAGTTGAGTGAATTTTGCTAATTTTCTCCTTATTGATTGATGAGTTTCAGGATTTGTTCCGTGCAATCAGTTGATGAATTTTGCATTTTTTTTCTGCAACTGGCTGAAAATTTTCATGATTTTCTCTCACGATTGACTGTTGAATTTCATGTTTTTTCCTGTGATTGATTAACAAATTTTGCTGTATTTCAAAGCAACTTCCTGAACAATTTTTTTTTTTTTTTTTTTTTTTTCAGCGATCGACTTGCGAATTTCAGTTTCTTTTGAAAACTGAAAGGCAATTTTTTTATCCAACCGATTGATGAATTTTATGATATTTTATCTCTACCAATTAGTGAAATTTGCCTTTTTTTTGTCCTTTGCTACCAATTTGCAAAACTTTTGGGGCTTTTTTTTTTTTTTTTCCATATAATCGGTACTTGAATTTCACAATTTCCCCATGGTAGATCGATGAAGCAATTGATGAACTCCAGATTTTTCCTCATGATTTACTGGCAAAACTTGCAAAGTTTTTTTTTCCATGTGATTGAATGGCGAAATAAGCAATTATATTATTTTCTCATGACAGACTGAAGAATTTTGCAATTTTTTTTTTCTCTAACTAAATTAATCTGTCAAATTTCTTTTTTTCCCCCTCCTACATGACCGATTGACAAATTTTGCAACACTTCCCCACAAACAAATGCTGAAATTTATATAATATTTCCTGTAAATAATGGACATATTTCATGAGTTATCCCCCCCCCCCCCTTCCCCTCACAGCTAAGAAAAGAAATGAGTCGAAAGGGTGCATCATAAATGTCAGCAAAGGACACAGGGTGTATAAAATAATTAAAAGGTCTGCCAGATGCATACACTGTGTAAAAAAGGCTGTTCTGACGCCACATAAACGAGTTAAAAAGAGCTGCCAGGCGTTGCGCCCTGCAAAATTGGCCTAGGGTCCACACTAGAATTGCATTTATAACTTTTTAAAATATCTTTATTTAAAACTGTTCCGTAAAATCCTGTTATTTCCCCTCCCCCTAAGAAAGACATGACGAAAAATTGTAAAATAATCTGGGGGGGGGGGGGTGCTTGCACAAGATTTTTTCACGACATTTGTGGGGGATTTTGGGGACATCTGGTGAACCTTGCAAGAGTTTTTTTCGCATTGCTCTGATCAAAATCACGTTTCTTCCGTAATACTTTGATGAAATTCTTTTTTTTTTTTTTTTTCATAAACCTTTGATGAAATGTGCAGGGTTTTTATTTCAATTCTTTGTTGAAATATATCTATTTTCGCGATCCTTTGATGAAATGTGTGTTTTTCACTGGATTCTTTGACTGAATTTCTTTTTTCTGCAATCTTTTGACGAAATTTGCATTTTTCCAAGATCTTTTGATGAAATTCATGTTTTTTCTGTGGTCGTTTGACGAATTTGGCTTTTTTCGCGATCTTTAGACAAAATGTGCAGTCTCTGCTATCATTTGGTGTAATTCATGTTTTTTTTTTGCAGTCCTAAGACAAAATTGGCAATTTTTTCTGTGAACGATTGATGAAATTTATTTTTTCTGTGACCGTTTGTCAAAATTCACATTTTATTATGTCCGAATTGTTGGACTATGGACTGATGCCTGATTTTTTTATTTTCTCAACCGAATGCGTAATTTTTCAGAAAATTCGGAACTGAATAATCCCTATGTTGGGAATGTCATGTTTAGAATTCACGCCCCTTTCTGATGTGGCGAAAAAATAAAATACTTGGTATTGATTCTGACATTGACATGCAGGGTGGAACTTTTTTGGAAGTAGGTGATGCTTTCTTGGGATTTTTTTTTTTTTTTTTTGGTACTTCTTAGTTATCCCGTCGACCAATTTCGCCAAATTATATACATTGACATAATTTTTATTTTAAATAACGAAAGAACAAATAAATTAGTAAAACATTAATAAATAAACAAATAAAATGTCAAATTAATGGTTTTATTGGCCATTATTGACATTTAATCTTACAATTAATTAATGAATGGCAACCATTATTGGCATTTAATCTTACAATTTGGCGACAGTAATTTGGTCGACGGGATAACTAAGAAGTATCTTTTTTTTTTTTAACAAAAGGTGGAGGGAGAGGGCGTTATCGAGAAAAGTGGATAAACAGGATATTATGGTGTACCAAAAAACCATGATAAGTACCTGTAGTTTTAGCTATAATATTTTACACATAATTTTAAATGTATAGAGTAGTCTCAAAAACCATTTCTGTATAAAACTTTGTTTTTTAAATTGTACTTTGACACCATAATTATTATTAAAGTTATTCTTTTATTTTAGATACCTTGGAAATAATTAGTGAAAAATCTATATACAAATCGAGCTGCATGCTGTCAAAAAAAATCATCAAAAATTCTCCCCAACAGTGGTAAGTTTAACTGAATTTTTTTGTTGTTGTTGTTGTTGTTTCTTCTAAAAAATATAAGATCATGTGAGCATGTATTTATTATAATATTTAAATTATTATATTTTATTATTATTTAATACAGTATAATATTTTTCTTTGAATAGTAATAGTTTTGGTTTCAAACATAATTATGAATTGTGTCAGTTTGGGATATTTTGATATTTAAAAAAAGAAAGTTTGCTTTGTTATGAAAACTGTTTTTTTTTTTTTCCGATAATTTTAAAAATGTTTCTGTTGTCAGAAATTCAACCTAAATTTAGAGAATAGACTTAATTTTAAAATGTAGTCCGTCCCGCTTAATTGCATACAGTTGGTTCCACTGAATTGTATGCATTTAAGCGAGGACATTAATTAATGTTATCAGCAAACGCTATCATTTGATTATATGCCACAGATATGATAAATATTAATGGAGAATAATTATTTACCTAATAAATTAAAAACTACTGTATTAATAACTTTAATAAATAAATTATTATTACTCTATATATAAAAGTATATGTAATAAAGTATAAGGTATTATAACACTATTTACGGTACATGGTATAATTTTTCATTATAATTTATGTGAAAATTAAAATGAAAGTTAAATAGAAAATTTTTGTTTTTAAATCATACCTTTGAAAATAAAAGTTTCTGCATAAATTCTTTTTTATTTTTCAATTATTTGTCAATTTATTTCTCTTTTTTTCTTTTGCCTACACAAAAAATCCTTTAGGAAATTTTTTTTTTTTTTTTTTTTTTTTTTTTTTTCATATCTTGACATTGCATTTCTCCACTTCCAGCGCTAAATATTGATCTTTTATTGGTCTACTTTCCCCCCGATTCCAGAATTTTTCAAAAAATACCCCCCAGCAGCTTGAGTCACTATATGTACGACAAGCTTTAAAAGAAAAACACAATTGACCAAATTCAACACTCTCATAAGTTGCCAGAATTAAGATAAGTCATCTTACACAACTATTTCTGCTCTTTGATTGTAAATATAACAAACCATTGTTACAAAAAAAAAAGTTCTTCCTTTTTTTTCCATTCACCACTATAACATGAATTCATAAAATCCGGATTTCTACTAGTAGATTGGCGATATTTATGCAATTAACCGGAGATTGTTATGCGATAAAACGAGTACATTTAAAATTAGCCTTATGGGGAACGTCTCTGTTCCACGGCATTCTATGCATATAAGCGGGGTATGCAATTATCCATTACCCGATTAAGTGGGGCCGACTGTATTTTATAATTTAAACATTATGAAATGTTTTTTTTTCCTGGTATTTTTCACATGAATTTGAGTACTGCAGTATTATTTATGGATATCCCAAATTAACTTATGTATAGAAAATTACAATATCATACCAGCCAAAAAGCAATGACTATTAAAATGCTTATGTCAAAGATTTTTTTTTCAGTCGTGTGACTATTGAAATTTTCTATTATACATTTTACCTGCCAAATACATTTAATTCAACTTGTATTCTTTTTCAGCTCGAATAAATCTTTATTTTATGTTGGAAATTTTTTATGTTATGACCAGGGGTGTAAAAGTGTAGGTACCCAACACGTCTCTCACCTATAAATTTTATTAGTTTTCTTCGTTTAAATTTTATTAGCATTCTTACAAAAAATTTAGACGAAAAATAATGAATAAAATTTATTGATGAGAGACTGCCCGCTGGTGCTTAGATTTTTACACCCCTGGTTATGGCTATGAGCTTTATTTTGAATGTAAACATTCTGAAACATATTTTGATTTTTAATATTTAAACTCTAGGTGCGTTTCTATTATATCAACACCATTGTACCAAGCATGATAGTTGGTGCCAAATAGAAAAAAAAAAAAAAACTTGGTATAAAAGTGATCATTTAAAAAATATACTGTTTCAAACTTTCACACTATTTTACTATATCAACACAAATATATACTTACAATAAAAGAACAAATGAATATTATACAATAAAGTAAAACTAGGTTTTTAATTCAGTCATGAAGTTATAAGTGTCTCTTAGCATTGTTTGTAGCAAACATTTGATTTATATATATATATATATATATATATATATATATATATATATATATATATATAAAGACGTCACACGATATCAATGACATATATTGCTTTTGTTATAGCATTTTGCGACGATCTATATTCTCTTAATAGACTGGGTATGATATTCAGCACCAACAAAATTGTATCTAATTAGACTGTGAAATGTTCATAGTCGGTATCTCCAGGGGTCAATGCAGTTTTTTTTTTTTTTATGAGGCCTATTTTATGAAAAGTAAAAGTTGCTTTCGTGAAATTTAATTTTTTTTTGTGAAAAATAACATTTTTTAATGAAAAATGAAATCTAGTTACATAAATTTGAACCAATAATTTAATAATAATAGCTTATTTAAGTCATGCTAAAGTTTTTCTTTCTGGCAAACTTTTTTTGTTTGTAAATTATAACCCAAGAAAATGGCATGGTTTGCAATAAAAATCTGTTGCATGGATAGGATTGTGATATCAGCATACATTTTGGCAAGGTGTTTGTAGGGATCTGTCCAGACTTTTCTGACAGGGTCCTGTTTTTGTAAAACTGAAGTTTTTCTTATTTTTGTGAAAATTCTACTCATAATTTTGTGAATTTTAAATTATCGATGTCTTCATGTTCTATCCTTCTTGTATAAAAAGCTAAGTAATAAGCTCTTTGGTGAGTTCAACTGCTTACTTACAGGCCTGATTTTATTTTTAAATGACTAAATTTGTGGAAAAGCTCAATTTGAAAGCGAAAACATTCTATGAAATCTCTATTTAAGAGACAAATAATTTTGTGAAGGGTCCTGTTTTAAGATAAATAATTTTGTGAAGGAAGGACCTAAAATTTTCCTAAACATATCCCTGGTTTGTATAACAGAAAAGTATGAAACTCATTTAGTATTATTTAAGATATTTGTTATAGTTTTTTATGTTTATGAAAAAATATAATAGAATAACACCCCACCTGTCTTTTGGTTTATATAATAGCACCTCTCTGGCCCCTCTTTCAAAAAATTAGCACCCATCTTGCTGCTCATCCAAAAAATTTGCACGCTTCTTGTCTCTCAGTTGACAAAATCTTCCCTTTATCTTTTTGGCATTAAAACAATTGTTTGCATAATAAAAACTGAAGTGCCCTAAGCAATCCGTAAAGATTTTAATTCATTATATGTTGGTGATCAGTATATTGGTACATTATAGTAGACACAATTCATTAATGATTCATTAAATTAAAAATAGATGATATTGCTTTATTTTGTATAATGTCAGTGTAATGTATTGATGCTCAATTTATTAATTTTATTTTTAATAAACGGAGAAAAGTGATGAATTGTAATTATATAATGGTTATATATATTATATATACACATCGAGAATTTTTTTCCCAATGAAAGTAGTTATTTTTAGTTTCATTCGTTCCCCATTTTTAGTTTCAAAGTTATTGCACCATCCCTTACCCAACATGCCAAAACAAATTTCTGACTAAGGGCTTCATCCATTTTAGAAATTGTTTTAGGTCTGTTTTGTTTAATTTTCTGAACTGTGTGTAGGGGGAAGTTACTGCGCTGCTGGTTGGATTAGCAGTTACCTTCTCTTTTCTTGCAGTGTGTGACATGCCTTATGTGGCTTCTCCTTGTGTCTGGCTGGGGTCGAGAGCTGCGATCTTTCATGGCTTTGATCTCGGCTTGTGGTCTAGAGGAGCGATTGGGCCGCCCGTTCTACTCTTGTAGGCCTCTAAAAAGGATATCTTGAACTTTCGTTCGGTACCTACCTGGAAGGTGTTTTGTTACATTCCCCTCGAGGCATAATGCCTAGTGACAGTCTAGGATGCATGTAGCTTTCGGCTTTATGGAGTGATGGTTCTGCCCTGTTTGATGTGCAGAGTTCTAAGTGAGGTAGCTCTTGTGCTTGACACTTATAGTACTTGAGGGGTACCCTCGAGGTATAATGCTAGCAATTCATGGTGAGAAGTTTCTGAACATGGAGTACTTGTTGGTTTGATGGTATCTGTTGTTCACCAGTGGGAGGCCCACTGGCTTTAGCCTACTTGGCAGCGTCTTATTTATTTTGCGACATACAGGGTCGGACTGGGCCAGGCAAAAGGGCGCAGACCTTGGATTTTCAGAGGACGCAAAAATTTTAAAGAACACAAGTCAATTTTACTGGATTGTGTTGTATCTGGTTTAACAAGGTTTAACACATTCGCACATTACCAAGTATGAAAATGGCTTATTATATCTTTTTTTCTAAAACAAATAATGTAATATCTAAAAATTCCAACAAGGTGAACATAGATTTGCCTGTAATAGGTGACTGATATCATATAACATATAGTTTTTTTTATTCAAAAAATCTATCATATTTTTAAATATTGTCTTTATTTAATGATAGATTTTGTCGTGATTAGATTAAACAATCTTTTTAAATACATACAAGTTTTTCTAATAGTTATTTTACCATGAAAAGTATGTAATTAAATAAAGAGAAGATTAGTATTAACTGAAAGTTGTGGTTAAATTCTGTGAATAGAAAAACGCTGGCCGCAAGATTTCACAGCCTGCAGGATTGTAATCTAGAAGTGTCATCAAATTTTTATTCCTCGAAAAGAAAGATCATATTTTTTGATCAGCAATAAAAACCCCACAAAAAGTCTTTTTGCTTTCTGATACATCTTTCTTTCTTTTCTCAAGTTGTTTTCAAAAAGCACGGTTTCAAATATAGGTGCATTCAGGGCCGGCTTTAAAGGGGATGGAGAAACAAAGTAGTAAAAGCAGAAGGAATGAAAATATGCAAAATATTTCTTTAAAATTAAATTCTATAATATATCATTCAAAGAACTAATGTAAAAAAAATCTAGCCCACGACGCCATGGCTATTAAAGCTTTCCCTGGATGCATGTTTTCACTCTCAATCGCAGGCCGACTTTGATTTTCGATCCTATCTTTAATTTCTTTGTTATAATAAAAAATAGTGCTGTTTGTCTATGAAATGATTGTTACTCCCTAAACGAATTCTCGAAATTTAGTACATTAGTCAAAATGTACAATGAGGTAAAAATATTGGTGCGGCTTAGGGCGCGAATTTTTTCGGGCCGATGGGCCAGCGGGCCAGTCCGAGCCTGGCGACATAGCCACCCTTGTGCAGATGTTTCCTTGACTCTCGGACTCGTCAAAATATTCCATGTGTAATAAATTATCAGGCTGCAGCAGAGACTATGTTGTGTTGTGGCCTTCTGTCTTCCTCGCTTAGCTGTTTCGAATGGCAGGTTGATGTCGTGGTGATTGGGCGTCAGTTGATGCGTTTTGGGACAGGTTGCTAAGTGATCCCCTAGAAAGGAGGACCGTATGTATCCGCTTGGCTCTGGTTCAGGGAACTTTGGTTTTTACATTCCTTAATCAGGAAGGTCTGTGTGTGTGTGGGGGGGGGGGGGGACAGGCAAACTAAACTTTACCCTGGGCACAGTTTTCTCTTTGCATGGTCCTGTTGCTTGTAATTACCATAATTTTTAATTATTAAAAATGGTATTCTCATCAGTTATAAATATTAACTTTCTTTTGATACAAAATGAGACAGGTGCTTCATGTTGATGTTTGACATAAAATAAGATGTGCAATTATGATGCTTTGTACTTTTTAATAGTTTTTTCAAGCATTTCCTAGGGCTTAAAATAATAAAATTCCTAAAAATAACTGTAAATTTTACAAAAAGATCTTTTGAAGAAACAAACAATAAGAAATTATTGTATATCTTGCGTATATATATATTGATTTATTCCTTTTGAATGAATGTGATGCACCAATAAAGTTTAGTAGAAATGTATATTTTGTCTTTTCTTCATTATAGATGTGTGCAGCGTAAAAATTATTTTGTGACAAGTGCAGGCAGGAGAAACTGGAAAGTTGGATTGTTGTTAAAAAAAAGTTTTGAAACTATATTTTGTAATGTGGAAGGTTGTAAAACACATTTGTTTTGTATTTTACTGTGAAAGTTTTAAATAAATATTTTTTGTATTTTGCTGTGAAAATTGTAAATAAATACTTGTTTTGCTTTTAATGTGACTGTTTTATTGTGTAATTTGTAACTTTAAGCTTTTTAATATAGGAATTATTTTAATAATTAATAAACAAAATAATTCAACAGCGATTATCATTTTTTCGTACTATCATTCTTAACACTGCAGAATATATTTTATAAGTATTTCTTTTTGTCTTTTTTTTTTTTTTTTTTTCCTTTACTGGTCTTAAATTAAATTAGGAGTAAACTTTGACTTTTTATTTTGAATAACATTTTCAGGTATTCACTTTTGATAATTTTTACGTAAAGATTAAACTTTTCTTTGTCAAATAATTTAAGTTTATTGTTTTATATTCAGCATTTAGTGTAATATGTGCAATCATTTAAAATGCAATTAAAATATAGAAGTTCTTATTCATTAAAATAAGAACAAAGGATGAAAAGAGTATCTTAACTTTTCTGCAGTTTGTGTTAATTCTTCAAGTTCATAAAAGGCATTTACTGAGCTATTACCAATTGTATAAAGTTAAATGTATCCATGGCACTATTTTGTTAAAGTAAGGTAATGTAATTAAAGGTAAGTAAAACATTTCATTTAAAGTTGTATTTTACAGCCAAATTATCACAACAGTGAAATGTGCTTTGGTCACTAAATA
Source organism: Maratus speciosus (assembly GCA_963932465.1). Classification (NCBI taxonomy): domain Eukaryota; kingdom Metazoa; phylum Arthropoda; class Arachnida; order Araneae; family Salticidae; genus Maratus; species Maratus speciosus. Next base: position 619,545,730 of record OZ010788.1, on the reverse strand, counting down.
TAAAATGGCATACTTTTTGTACTTTATTTATTTGACTTCAAAAATATTAAGATGTCTTATGCAGTAGCTTTTTTCTATTAAAAAAAAATGTAAAACAATCATCGGATCAACAAAATTATACTTTTTAATTTCATGTGGCACTTCATCACAGGACAATCAAATGCATAACATTTGTTACAGATACTGGGTGTTCCTAAAGTGCATAGTGGATCAGGTAGTCCCATGCTTTTTTTAGTAAGTAAATCAAATAATTGCAAAATGAATAAAATTGTCATTGAAAAAATGGTTCTTATGGCAAAAATAGTAAATTAGAAAAATGTTCAACTCCAGATATTAAAAAATATCTGCAAGACAACATCTTAAATAGTGATGAAGCTATGATGGAAAATTTTTAAATTGCACCATTTTGGATAATATTTGTTTAAATTAAGAATAAAGTATGTAAAACTATTATTGTATGCAAGTAAGGAATTTTACCAAATTTCTTAAATATTCTTGAATCTTATCAAAAATATGTAAGATATATTACTATCTTCAATTTGCATTTTTGAAATTCCTATATTGTCACTGAAACCATTTTTTACTTAATAAATTGTATAAACTAAGATATCTTGAAGATTGATTTTTTTTTTTTTTAAAGAAAGGTTTACTGAATAATCTTTTTACAGGCTATATAATTTATTTAATAATTGTTATAATTGATTATAATAATTAAAAGTAACAAGACATCAATGAATTGCCATAAATTTCAAAAATGCAAATTGTAGGCAGTAACATTCATTAAGCCATCCAGAGGTTATCGAGCCATCATAAAAAAGTCATCCACAGGATGTTGACAGGTGTGACATTTCGATAGCCAGGGGATGTCCTATTACTGTCTGCAAGACGACTGCATCCATCCACGGGATATCAGCTTATCCTGAATATGACATTATTTGGATGATTTTAGGATGTCATTAGGACCATCCAGAGGATATCATACAAGTGTCCTATAATCGTCCAAAAGGTGTCATGAAGTGACATCCGTAGGATGTTGACAGGTGGGACATTTCGAAACCCAGGGGATGTCCTAAAACGGTCGGCAGGACCAATTCATCGGTCCGCAGGATATCAGCTTGTCCTGAATATGACATCTTTCGGATGTTCTTAGGATGTGTTTGTGTTGTCTGGGTTGCTTTGCGTTTCAGCAATACTCAGTTCACACTTGAACGTTTAAGTCCAAACCTTTTCACCAGATCAATTTAGATCATGTTTCAAGTTTTTGGATAATTTTTACTTTATCCAATAAAATTAATTAATGTCCACAGTTGCTCCGTGACGTCAAAGGCGAGATTTCTACTCTTTTCAACTAACTTGAAAACAGAATAGAAAAAAATTTGGAATTTCGTTGCTCTGACGAATATTTGTCCATCTTAACGATTGGACTCTTAAAATATACGTATTAAACTATGTCTGTTGCATGCACTTCCTATGGGCCTTAACCGGGATTTCGTTTTTGTACGTAATAACGAGAAATCCATCTTAAAAGGGCTAGTCTTTACGGAAGTTCACTGTATATACAATGGCTCTGACTGTATTAAAAGTTTAATTGTAATGACTTGGAAAGTGAAACGTGTTGCTCATTTTAACCGCCTATTGTAATTACCAGTTTTCTTTATAATGGAGATGCGAGCGTAGTGCCTAGGTTCTATCAAGTGCTCCTCAATTTTTATCATTACAAAAAATTCAGGACCAGAGAAATTTCATGGTTTTGTAACTCCCTGTAGTTAGAAATTTGCCAAAGAGAAAACTTTTTTTTTTCTTTCAGACTCAACGTACTTGGTTAGCACACATTCAGTAGTGCTGCAACGGTCTATTGAGTTCAGGTTTCGCGCGGGTCAAAGAATTTCTAACAATATTCAAAATGTTATTTAGGCCCCTCTTTGTAAGGGCCACCTGCCGTTCTATTGAAAATCGGCCCTTATGAGGGATGGCCCTTAAATAGGGGTGACAGAAAAAAATAACTAAAATAAGGAAATGAAAACCTATATAGGTTAAAAACTGTTTATTAACATTTTGAAACTCTATTACATGACTGAAAAAATTTCTATGGAAGTTTGTTTATTTTTCATAATATTTTCACAGACAATTTTGGTTTCTAATGATTCTTTTACTTTGTGGAACAAATTACTTAAATTTGCCTCATTTATTAATGCCTTAGAATGAGATATTAGTTTGTTTCTGTTTGGTTTTCCTGACAGGTGTAAAAATTGTGCTTCAATACGCATTCACTGTTTTAGTAAATGTGGAATCAGATTTTCTAGATAACCTGTTACCCTTTGTGTGCCCACAACAAAAGGTCTCCTTTCCACTCCAACTCAACCCCTAGCGGTTGAAAGATCAACCAAAGTCTGAGGAACATCTGTTTGTCTCACTTGTGGAAAAGTTTGTGGTCCTTCATTGTGTTACTAAATCCTCTCCATTTCCCTCTGCCTTTGTTGCAAGTGCAGTTGTTTGCTGAACTGTTACTTTTTGGTTCAGGGATTCAATACAGTTATTTAGGATTTAAGGCACATGTGAAAAAAATGGCCTTTATGAGGGGTAGGTGCGGGCCCTAATAGGAGTGAATTTAACATTATGTCTATGGTGAAAAGTTTCATCCCTAAAAAATTTGCCCCTATTGGCCCTTAATAGAGGTGGCCCTTGAAAAGGGGTGGCTTTTAAAAGAAGTTTCACTGTATTATACATAAAAATACTAAAAGTCTAAAAACCACAAGTTTCAACCACTCTGTGGCGATCCTTAGGGTCATGATTAAGTATTGGATACACACTATTTATAGATCGTGTGTCTCTCAATACTGAAACATTATCCTGAGGATGGCCACAGAGTGGTGGAAACTTGTCGGTGTTTAGACTTTTAGACTTTATATATATAATACTAAGGGGGCGGGGGGCTCTGCCCGCCTACTCGCTGCGCTCACCAACCTCCCGCGTAATCGCGAAGCAACCCCTATTTTCTAGCCAATCCCAGACGCAACTGTTACGTGTTTCCATTCTGGATCACTTCGCGATTCTTTATTTTCTATGCATTCAATTTTAATATTCCAAACGCAGATGACCCCCGACCCCCCACCCCCTTTCTCATTAGTTAATAGAAATTATCTCCTTTCTGTAAAAATCACTTTTGCCATCGACCTCTAAAAAACCGAGAAATAGAAGTCTATCGAAATGCAGAAGATTCTTCCCTTTCCCCGCCCATCTTATCTAAATTCTCTACTTTCATGGTTTTCACCAAGCACAATTTCCGCTAAGAAAAGACAGAAAGCTCTAACCAATCAGGTGCGTTTCACGGTATCTACGCAGATTTTCATTGGTCCATTTTTAAATCTTTTGGCCCATTTCCAAAACATTACTTTTTTATATATATAGAAGGATACGTCTTTAGGTAAACCTTTTATTATATATGTGTTGTTAAATTTCAAGGCAACAGTCCTATAATTTATTAAAACACTGATATTTCACCTGCAAAATTTCCTGGAATGTATGAACCCTGATTGAGTTTCAATTGGTTCAATAGACAAACAGCCGAGAGATAATTATTAGTGTCATCACTCCACTAAACAAGTGATGGCACTAAATCTTTTGCAACTTCTGATCTTATTAACAACTCTGTATGCTGCATTTGTTCCCAAAAAAACTTCATTCATAGCTAGTTATATATTCATTTAAAACTCAAAGATATTTTGACAATACAAATCAATAAATCATGCATATAAAATCCATAAAACACTGTAAAACAGCTGCAGAAACTGCTTATACTATTAAACAGTCATTATACACTAAAAATATTTTTCTTACAAATTGTGTTAAAAAATGTCAAAGTTTTCTATTTCTTGCCTTACTAATAAAATAAACAGCTAACTGTTAGGCAACAAAAAGGATTATGGTTCGAAAAGCCATTAAGATGAACTTTCTGCATAATCCTATTACATAATTGGACATTTTCAGACATTTTTAACGAGGCACTTACACAGGTTGGAGTCGTTATATAAAAGCTGATGTTTAGACGATGATATATTTTTGCAATAAAAATTATTTCAGTTAACGCTTATGTTATTCATGTTTTCAGGGTATGAAAATAAATAATTTTGAGAAAATTTTAAGTTAAAAAAAGTTATAAACTATGCTATGAATGATTATAAATTTCTCATATCACAATATATATTCCAAACGGATAAACGAAAACCTATATTAAAATATTTATTTGCTTAAAAGACGTTACTAGAAACACATTTAAAAGCATTTTAAAAACCTATACTGATATGTTTCAACTCCTTCACTGAGTCTTCATCAGAATGTATAACAGAAATTACAAATATAATGCACATGAAAACTGGAAAAAAATCATCGAATACAAGCAAGTAAACATATAACGCATGTGTTTGTATTCGATGAAATTTTTTCTATGTATAAGGTAGTCTTAAGGTTTGTTTATACCTGGATTTCAACAATTCCCGATAAAAAATCGTAAATCATCCCCCTGGACGACGTTCTTTTCCAAAGTTTCTGTGGCCACCAAAAAAAAAAAAAAAGGGTAGTCTTAACAAAAGAAAGAGGCTGTTATAAACATGCTAGGAATTTCCACCGCCGTCCTCTGATTTTTAGACAAGCTTCTGAAGATTTGCCGCATGAAAAAGAGCGTCTGACCTCATGAAAGATACCGCTTATAGAAAATACTTAGTCTGTTCGAGCCTTTAACTCTCTCCATTGAGAGTCTTCGGGTCTACCGGAATGGTTTGCGGTGTTTGAAAGGACTATGAATTTCAACTCTAAAGCTGCTATCAGATCCACCAACTTTTCAGCCGATTTTAACCGCAACTTTTTCCCGTTCAAAGGGAGGAAAAGGTTAAAATTCTCGTTGCTAAAGTTGGAGGAAAAACCGTACTACTAGGACCAGCCGTTAATATTTATCGCCTATTCATATCAATCGCTTATCTCTTATTGGCTGAAATGTTGAAAGTTGGGGAGAAAAATCGCGGCTAGCGTAAACTTTTTTAGAGCTATGGATAAAAAGTTGGGGATATTGCTGTTACACTGGGTGTTCAGGCAATACTTCGCGAAAAGTTGCAGGAAATCTGGCTCAAAAAGTTGGTGAATCTGATAGCAGCTTTAGATGAGGGGGCTGTAAAAGGTATGAGAGTTAGACTTTTTATCTTAAGTAAAACATAGTTATATGTGATTTTTAGACACCAATCTCTTAGAAGAACGCTTTGGGATCACTAGGAGAACGCAGCGATTAACTTTGGTCTCGCAGTTGTCTCTGCACTGTTAAAAATCTGCAGTACACCGTTTAGTCATTTAACTGTTTTTAACCCTTTAGTGCGCAGCTTTGCATATATGCAAACAAAACTGTTTTGTATGTAATAGATTTTTTTAATCGCATATACCTAATTCAAACCAGAAAATTAAAATAGCAATATTTGCTTTAATTAAAAAAAATGGACATTCCGCATTTAAATAAAACGAGATTAACCATTGAAACTTTCTGGTAAAAGCAAATTCTCTGAACTACGTAATTTCAAGAATGTATTCCATTATCGGAATTAAAGGGGTAAAGGTTAAGTTTTATAAAATAAATAATTATAAAAAAATTAGGTATTGGAGACATACTTATTAAAGTATTTACTAATTTGCATTATTTTAGAGTAAAACAGCCACACGACACTAGTTTTTACTTATATTGCAGATGTGCAACAGAAGAAAAGATTGAAGTATTATATGAAAAATATATCTCTGATTTTTTTCATATTTTTCCTGTGTTATAAACCTTTCAGAGTATCATATACAATTTTTTCGAAACAAAATAAAAAATCGCGCATTTAAGAGTTAAATATAACCATATTATGAACAACTGAATATATTATTGCCGATACTATGGTCATATAGAGTTAATTAAGTTTATATAACCTTTTTATGTAAAAACCGGTTGAATGATTGGACAGTTCGCTGCAAATGTTTAACAGTGTGAGATGAGTTGGCTCTCTTTCTCGTACTTGAAAGATGACTTTCTAATTTTGATTTGCTTCGTCAGTCTCACTTCGTTCGCTAATGAGAAGCTCGACTTAATTCATCATTTGAACATTTTTGTTTGCAGGAGATTTACGTATGAAAAACGAGATCAATAGTTATCCTCCAAAATGAAATATTTTAAATATCTTTGGTAATTGTTAATATGTTTGACCGTAATGTCCACAATATAATATTTTCATTGTATGTGTGACAAATGACGAGAATTTCATAGTTTCCGAAAGCGGAGATAGTAGAGCCTGTCGTATGCTGTGGTCTCTGCTTGTTATTAGATGTGGAATATAAAAGCATTTTTATTATGTTCTCTTTAATTCAAGTATTACGTGTATTTAATAGTAGGGCTTGTTACCTTTGTCTGTGGTTAGGAGTCACAAAATGGTATCTTTATATCTATAAACACCGAAAAAAGCCTTTATTTAAGAAAATTAATATCCATCATTTACTGTAATGTCCCGGTAACAGATAAATGCATTTATAGATAATTATTTCATACAATTTTTATGTTATAAAAAAAGCAGAAAATTATACAAATTTATTAAAATTCGAAGCGTTCCAAAAAATGGGACGCTAAGCATAAATGGATTAAATTACTTTAAGTGGCAAGTGGTTTTGCTAAGAAGTTCATTTTGCGCTCTTTTATTTAACTTAACATTTGTTAAAGTATTTGCATTGTATAAGAGTGGAATTTTGTAATCTCTTTTACTTCCTCTTACTTCCTTATGGGCTAGATTTATAAAAAAATATGTACACAGTTCATATTTTTAAAATTTAATTATAAATTCCCAAAGGAACACATTATTTTGAAATAACACTCTTTATTTCCCACGTATTAGTGTTTAATATATTTCATTGTTTTAGTTTCACAGTCAGTTGGTTTATTTTGGCGAGCGTGGTTTTGAGCACATTTAACGCCACTGTTATTGTAATCATTATGAATATTTGTCGATTTACAACCAGGTCACGGTTAGTTTAAAAGCTAACTAATTTGGGAATTTATAATTAAATTTAAAAAATATGAACTGTGTACATATTTTTTAGATATCTAGCCCATAACGAAGTAAGTCGAAGTAAAAGAGATTACAAAATTCCACTTTTATACAATGCAAATACTTTACAAATGTTAAGTTAAATAAAAGAGCATAAAAATGAAATTCTTCCCTGCAAAACCACTTGCAACTTAATGTTATTTCATTTATGCCTAGTGTCCCATTTTTGGGACGCTTCGAATTTTAATAAGTTTGTATAATTTTCTGCTTCTTTATAACAAAAAAATTGGATGAAATAATTATCTATAAATGTCCTTATCTGTTACTGGGAGATGAAAATATAAGTTGGACATTTATTTGCTTAAATGAAGTATTTTTTCGGTGTTTATAGATTTTTCATTTTTCAAGATGGCGAAATGTAAAAAGTGAGTTTATTTATATTTTTTCTATCAAGGATCGGCTAATTAAGTCATAATCTTTGCTTGTAGACTTCTTTGAAATACGTATTTTTATTTATTTAATTTTTTTTGTGTGTGTGAAATTATATGGTCAAGCTTATTTTTGTAACTTACAAAATATAGGGGGCTCGGCACAAATGGGTACAAATTTTTATTAGCCATTTTAGGGGACAGTTATTTATGAAAAGTTATTTTCAAGATGACTATGAAACAAATTGTTTTCAAGCCTCAAATACAATTATTTTTAGTTTATTATTAATAATACTTATAATGTTATTAGTCTCCATAAAGAAATAAATGTATATTTTTAGTAGTTCATAAAAATACTAATTATAGTATGTGATATACAATTTAAAAGCTTATTTAATATAAAAACATATAATTATGCATATCATACTATTATAAATATTATCCATATTCCCATATTTAGTACGCTTACATTTTATCAAATAAATACAAAAAGTTATTAGCGTATTTTTTTTTCCAGTTTATTTTGCGACCTTTTAAACTGATTTTACCAACAAATTTGAGAAAACAAAGATTCAGGCTCTTATGGGTTAATAGACATTTATCAGGACACATTCGTGAACTACCCGATTTATCGAAGATCTTATTATTATTATTATTATTATTATTATTTGTCAATAAACGGCGCACAATTTTGATTATCAGACATATTAAGATTTTGTAAATTTATTTACCTGAACGAATAACTGTTTGAATTTATTACCCAAAATACTATTAAAAACACTTTTTTATTGCACGACTCCGAATGCTTATTAGTCAGCATGGTTAAAATTAGGATATTTTATGATGTAAAATAAAATGTTTTGGGAATAAAATGTTTCATTGACTTTCACTCTTTTCTTCTATTCAGTTGCTTTTTTTGTAGTATTTAATAAATGTTATAAACACTTTTTTAAATTATTTTTTAAATAAATGAAATTATTTTTAAATTATAGGAAACAAGATATAATTAATGTTCCAATTAATGGTCTAATTAATCTAATTTCTAAGTTAACTAATGTTATTGTAAAATGTGTTCTTGAAAATCTGTAAAAAATATATTTTTTATACCCAGATGTTTGTCTAAATGTTTCCACGGATAGTTCTTAGAATACTGATGTGCATTGTCATATATGTTTTAATTAATTCATGATATATTATTTTAGGACAATTTAATCCCACATATTTGACTGTTGGAGAAACATCTGCAACTTTACAAAGAGCTTCTGTGATTGATCACTTTGCTAATGTTGCACTGCCACATAAAGCAAAGCCTTTATTATCGTTCATAAATATGCACAGAGCTACATTTAACTTATGGTTTATATGTAAATATCTCGAAGAGTTTATTTATTGTCATTGACAGTATATTTAAACTAGCATCCGTTAGGCCGAAATGTCGGATCATTAAATCGCATAACATTAAGAGACAACAATAACAACTAGTCGAATGTGGCAATCGCAAAACTTTCTTCTATCTCATACATGTTAATGCTTCAAAATTCATCATCACAGTGCCAAAACTAAATGACAATCTATGTCCATCATTAAATCCCATGCATTAATTTTTGAAATAGGACTATTGCGGAAATCGTGAAAAATGCAGCATAACTAAGCAACCTGTTGGACGATTTACACCAAAACACAATCAGCAATAATATTTATCAAATTATATGTGAATCTGAAGTTTGTTGAAAATTCATGCATTAGTTCTTGAGATAGAGCTATTGCGGGAATAGAAAAAAATTCAGCATAGTAATTGTAGTAAAGAACATTCAGCACCTGAAGGGCGATTGACATCAAAACTTAAATAAAACCAATCCATATCAAGAATGAACTAAATCTGAAGAATGATGAAAATCCGTGCCTTAATTCTTGAGATAGAGCTATTGCGGAAATAGTGAAAAATACAGCATAGTAGCACCACCTGTTGGACTATTTACACCAAAATGTTAACATCATCAATTCTCGTCATGTACTAACATAATCTGAAATTTGATGAAAATCCATGCATTAGTTTTTGAGTCAGAGGTGCTGCAGAATTCTCAAAAAATGCAGCATTGCAGCGCCACCTGTTGAGCGATTTTTACCAAAACCTAATTAGCATCAATTTATATCAAGGACAAACTGAACATAAATTTTTATAAAATTCCATACATTAGTTCCTAAGATAGATCTCCCACAAAATTTGTGTCACACACAAAGACAGAAATTTCGTAAAAAACTTATTATTATGGTTCTTTGACCCCTAAAACGTGTAAATCCGTCGAAAACCGGAATTCGAAAATTTTCACGAATCCAATACTTAATACTTAGTTACAATTCTTGTAAAGATAGAAGAAAGTAATAATTAAATATTTAAAGTGAAAAAAGCTATTACGTCTGTTCATAATTAATTAAATGCGATTACAAATTTACAGGCAATATAATTAAATAGTTAAAAAAACATAAAATCATTTAAAAAACAAAACATTAAATGTTTTGAACTTATTTATAGCTCCTCTTCAGTAACGTAAATAAACACAAAATCACGAGAGATAACATAATTCAACTTGCAATTGACAAAGTTTATGAGTAATAAAAATTAAATTAAAAAAATCAAAAAACCCGACTGCGTAAAAAGCGAACTAATTAATTATTTCTCATCAATGTGAAACTATTTTTTCATATTACATACCTATTTTTTTATTTACTTGTATTGATGACTTTTAAGTTGCATTTAATTGTTAGTTCCTATCTATAAACACTGTTTTGATGAGGCGTATAGATGTCTATGATGGTTAGAGTTGCAGTAAAGCTAAGGTTCCACAACTTCCAGGTTGTGTAGTATTTAAACGGAGCTTCTGACTGTAAAATAGTCAAAGAGACATCGTCTTCATTTTGAAAGTCCTATCCAGTGATATGCAACTCAAAAGGCTGCGTAAAAATGTTTTTTCGTCTATACCGCCACTTTGTATTTTATGGCCGCCATTTTGAATTTATAAAAACAAAACCTATCCTATAACCATCGGACGATTAAGACGAATTGATAGAGACCTCATTCATTAAAATCCATGCAGCCGTTGAGATGTTTCGAGGGTATAAAGAAATCCACATATCCAGATACGCCTGAAACACATAACCCTTCTTTTCAGTCGGATAAAAAGCATCTTCTGGTACATGCTCTTGTGAAGCCTCAGATGACGGTTGATAGCGTGGTAGGTTCTCTTCAGTGGCGTATGACAAAATTTAGTTAATGAACAAAGATTTTGTTCATAGAAAACACTAAAAGGTTTTTTTGACTAAATAAACCATATATACACAACAAATAATCATGAGTTGAAATATGGTTGATGATAAACAAAGTTCGTGATGTAGCAGATATGTCAAAGTTCTAATAAGATAATTAGATAGTTCAGCATTTTAGAGTCTCTAAGATTCTATTAAACTACTCTTTTGAAATGTCACTTATGAAGAGTAAAGATCTCTTTCCTCTGTATGACAGCCGGTTTCTGAATATGACCGCACGACTTAGTCTGCCGCGTGAAAGTATTGTCTTTCACCCTCGGATTCTGCCTCCGAGGAAAATGAGCGCACTCCCGAGAGATTTATGCTCTCGTCCTAGGTAAAAGGCCTGTCACTTACACTCACCAGAGTTCAAACTTAACTAACTTTTTCTTAAGGCCCTACTTCAGTCACGCGAAAAGACCCGTTCGCTACTGCTATTCTGTATGCAGGCCGTTGTTTACTTTTTCGATTTTGATTGTAGATATTTTTTATGAGGATGCTTTTACTTTCAAAACCGGTTCCGAAAATGAAAGTGTCCTCATAAGAAATACCTGTAAACAAAATCGAAAAAGTAAAAAACGGCCTGCATACAGATCGATCTCAACTATTCAATGCAAAAGAAATCATTTAAAAATATTGAAATGCGACCAAGATATCTTTATAAATTTCTTCCATAGGATTAACATCAGCGAACGGGTCTTTCCATTTGACTAAAGAATGAAAGTTCCGAAAATGAAAGTGTCCTCATAAGAAATACATGTAAACAAAATCGAAAAAGTAAAAAAACGGCCTGCATACAGATCGATCTCAACTATTCAATGCAAAAGAAATCATTTAAAAATATTGAAATGCGACCAAGATATCTTTATAAATTTCTTCCATAGGATTAACATCAGCGAACGGGTCTTTCCATTTGACTAAAGAATGAAAGTTCCGAAAATGAAAGTGTCCTCATAAGAAATACCTGTAAACAAAATCGAAAAAGTAAAAAAACGGCCTGCATACAGATCGATCTCAACTATTCAATGCAAAAGAAATCATTTAAAAATATTGAAATGCGACCAAGATATCTTTATAAATTTCTTCCATAGGATTAACATCAGCGAACGGGTCTTTCCATTTGACTAAAGTAGCCTCTTAATCAAAAATCCCAAAAATCCCAGTTCCTGTGATTTCTCTCAGAAAAACAATAAAGAATTTTTGGCCACTAGCAATGCTTTTCTCTGAAATCTTCTCCTAGCTATCATCCGATACGGTGACCTTGTCCCTGCTCACATCTTTGCACACGTTTCTCCTCTGCTCAGCTGAGCGTGGAAAAACTTTGACCACCTTCGGTTTGACGGTTCATTAAAAGAGCCTCATGTGGTCTTTGCTTTTCACTCGCTGTCTAAAAAGTGCTACATTCTGTGATGAATTAGGATTGATCGATTTCTTCTGATCTTCCCGTCTAAAGTTGGAACTTAGACGAAATTCATGCTTTTTTGGAAATACAGGGGGTTTCCTATACCTAGTGATATTTGCATCAGTTTTAGGGTTTCTTATGTGACATATTGGAAATAGTCTGATGTTCCACACACTCAATTGTAAGTTGAATTATGTTATCTCTCGTGATTTTTTGTTTATTTACATTACTGAAGAATAATTTTGAATAAGTTCGAAATGTTTAATGTTTTATTACTTTAAATGATTTTTGTGTATTTTTAACTATTTAAGTAAATTGTCTGTATTTGTGTAATTGTTTTTAATAATAATAATAATAATAATAATAATAATAATAATAATAATAATAAATTTATGTTTATTCTTTAGCAGTATAAAACTAAGTTTGCAATAACAGCTGCTGAATTTATATTCTCAAATATTTATTTAGTCGTCAGTTGCCTCAGGTAATGCTTAAATACCAATCTATCGGCAAGTGCCTCTATATTCTTCTATTTGGGTCAACGTTATCCTTTGCGAAAGACACTTCGATGAAAATATCCTTTAAACGACAAACTCTACTATAAGTGACATAAGCTGCTCCTTGTGACAATTCTATTAAAGTTACATAATATGTCAGTGAATGTCCCATTAAACTTGTCGTACAAAGTATTATATTAAAATATTTCACGGTGGCATTTAAAATTAATGATTTCTTTATGTTAAGCTCTTCAAGTATGCGACTTGGTGAAACAGAAAATGATTACTAAACCGTATTTTAATTTTCTAATTAAGTGTTTTTCTCAAAAAACTGAAGCATTTGTATACATTACATAATTATCTTTCACATTACACATTATATTATTATTTTTCATTATTATTTTTCTAATGTTTAAAGGGAATTCTGCGAATTTCATGTACTTTAAAATTACTATAATACTCTAGATATTAGAGCTTTAACATTCCAGTGTTTTTGAGCAAAAGTATGTGTTATTTCTAGTTTTTAAATTAAAAAAACTGAATTATCATTTACATAAAAAATATGGATATAAACTAGATAGTTGTTGGCCTCCAAATTGCCCTCTGACTAAATCTTCACTGAGAAATATGAAATCAGACTTCTTCTTTACATTATCGAAGTTCAAGTTCAACGTTTCTTTATATTTCCACCAAAACATCTAAAATCGAAAGTATCGAGATACTTTTCACCAGATAATGTATAAACAGATAATTTGTAATAAATTGGGAGGTCATATGTAATATTAAAGAGCATTAATTTTCTGTCAATCTATTTTTTTTTTATTGTTAAATATTATTTTTTTTTTAACTGCACACAGCATGTCTCGAAATTTTTATTACAAATGTTTGGGGGGGAGGGGGGGAAATCGAACACACCTAGACAAGGACAAATTAATCACAAAGCTCCCTCTGGAGCTTCATGTCTACAGTTACAACTATAGATTGTACGGATATTTGTGCTTCTCTAGGTGATTTGTATTTCTCCTAAATTTTATGATAATAATTTAGAGACACTCTCAATTTTGTAACCATTGTGCCTAACTTTTCATTTGGTACATATTTTGGGGTAATTGGAGGGGGAAAAGATATAAAACATCTGGTTATGGTTCGCATATTCTCAATTAAAAGTTATTTCACAGTGCTCATATTTCATCAAATATCAAATAATGAATATGTATTAAACTTCTAATTGAGGTACATTGCGTCGTCGGCTGCATTTTGTCATTTTTTTTACTTTCTTTTATCTTTACAAGAAGGATTTACAGGAGATTTACAGGAAGAATTTACAGGAAGGATTTACAGGTAGGTATTGGGTTCATGAAAATTTTCGACTTTTGGTTTTCGACGGATTTACACATTTTAGTGGTCAGAGATCCAGAAAATAATGTTTTTACAAAATGTCTGTCTGTAAATCTGTGAGTCTGTCACTCTCTATCTGTCTGTCTGTATGTAGCACACATTTTGTGGGAGCTTTATCTCAAGAACTAAATCACGGAATTTAATAAAAATTTATATTAAGTTAGTCCCTTATATAAGTTGGTGCTGATTAGTTTTTGGTGTAAATCGCCCAAAAGGTGGTGCTGCTATGCTGCATTTCTCGCGATTTCCGCAGTAGCTCTATCTCAAGAATTAATGTACGGGTTTTCATCAGAATTCAGATTTAGTTAGTCCTTGACATCAATAGGTGTTGATTACGTTTTGGTGTAAATCGCTCAACAGGTGGCGCTGCTATGCTGTATTTTTCACGATTTTCGCAATAGCACTATCTCAAGAACTAACGCACGAATTTTCATCTAGCTTCAAATTCAGTTAGATGTTGACACAAGTTGTTGCTGATTAGGTTTTGGTGTTAATCGCCCTATAGATGGCGCTGCTATGCTGGGTTTTTCATGATTTTTGCAATAGCTCTATCTCAAAAAGTAATGCATGGATTTTCATCAAACTTTAGATTCAGTTAGACGTTGTCATAGCTTGTTGCTGATTAGGTTTTTGTGTAAATCACCGAACCGGTGGCGCTGTTATGTTGCATTTTGCAGGAATTGCACGATTTTATCGATAGTCCTATCTCAAGAACTAATGCACGGAATTTTATATCTTTAGAATCTTTAGAATGGGCATTGATTGCCATTTAATTTTGGCACTGTGATAGCGATTTTCGAAATGTTAAGGTGTATGAGATAGAAAAAAGTTTTGGGATAGACACATCTAACTACTTTTTACAGTAGAGCTAAATTTGGTAAAAAACACTGCATGTTTAAAGCAAAAAACATCTATTTTTTTACATTAAAAAACAACACCAATATATATATATCTTCCTGAATATCGTGCTTCTCTTACATAAATGGACACAAGTATTGTAAAGGGTCCACATAATCATCGGCTAACAGTTACACATTATTTCGAGCATTTTGCTTTACAGGATGAACAATTTTTTATTCAATTTGTTGTCTGTCTCCTAAATGCCCTCGTGACTAAACCGTTGCAGAAAAATATTTAGTCAACATTACGTCCCTGAAGTTCCAGAAGAATTCGTAAAGTATTTATCTAGGTACTCGGCAAAACGTCAAAAATCGAAAGTGTCTTCAAGCTTTTGCATGTATATTGTGCATTTTTATGTAATAATTAAAATAATAAATCTTTGTAAAAAATCACCATAAAATAAAAACAATACATAGGACGCGTTTCGAGCTAGAAATATTAACAGCTGGTCATCAGCTATAGTAAACAGATGTCCGTAAGGGGACAAGGTCGAAAATGAACTGAAAGGTAGAGAATAGAGTTTGCAAAGAATGCGACAGATGGCGCTAGCTGAAAGGGGCACATGCAGAAGACGAATGTGTTGCCAAAATGTTAGAAGATAAATTGATAGAGAAAAATGGAAATAAAAGAAAAAATCAAAATTAAAATAAAATAAAATAAGTAAATTAAAGAATATAAATATACTAATAATATTAATATAAAAGAATAAAACAAGAAGAAACAAAAAATCTTTTTTTTTTTAACAAAATAAAAAGAAAAGAAACAAGACAAGAGGGAAAAGAATTACAAAAGTAATTTCCACGCTGGAGAGAGGAAAGGAGATGGTGAGAGATCATTGACAAGATTATCAGAATTTTTAGAAATAAAATATGCTTTATGAAAATCCAAGTGAGAGGGAGAGGCAGGGGAAGAAATAATTTTGGCCATAGAGAAATTGAAAATTTGAAGAATAGGTTTTTTTTTTTTCCTTTTCTTTTTTTTATATTTTTATATTTATTATTATTATTTATATTTATATTCTTTAATTTGCTTTATTTTATTTTATTTTAATTTTATTTTCTTTTATTTCCATTTTTTCATATCAATTTATCTTCTATCATTTTGGCAACACTTTCGTCTTCTGCATGTGCTCCTTTCAGCTAGCGCCATCTTTCGCATTATTTCCAAGCTCTATTTTCTACCTTTCAGTTCATTTTCGACCTTGTGCCCTTACGGACAATTGTTTACTGTAGCTGATGACGAGCTATTAATATTTTTAGCTCGAAACGCGTCCTATATATTGTTTTTATTTTATGGTGATTTTTTACAAAGATTTATTATTTTAATTGTTTCATATCGCCAGTTTTTGGTGCTGTTTCGCTATTTTTATGTAATGTTTACTCTACACATACACATATAAATTATTGGGGGGTTTTTTGTTGTTGTTGTTTTTGTGGCATAATCCTGATTTAATAGAATGATAAAAAACACACATATAAACTATTGGTTTTTTTGTTGTTGTTGTTTTTTGTGCACGGGATATTTTTTACGCCTCTACAAGCGTAATAAAAATTAAAACACACATTCAAAAATTAAAATGCGTATTTTCACGCATCGTATTTTTAAATAAAATTTAACATATTCTGTTATAGCACATATCAATGATGATACTTCTGTCAACTGCTATCTGTGAAAACATTTTTTAAACAAAAAAATATATAAAAACTCATAAACACAATAGAATAACTCAATAAAAGTTAGATTCATTAAAATCGGAATGATCCTGAATTTATTGAATGAAAAAAAATGTGCCTCCAATTTTAATGATGTTATTCAGTCATGGAAAATGAAAAAAAAAGTGCATGGAACTTTAATGTAAATAAAATACTTCAAATAGTTTGATTGCTTTTATTTTCTAGTCATAAATATGCAACTATTTTAATTAGCTGATTTGAATTTCAAAATATGGAAGATGACGAGTACGTATTTAATATATTTTTAATGCTTAAGTTTTTGTTATTTGTTATGTCTAATTATAACCAAATGTACTTGAAATGTTGCACTTTTTTAAATAAAAATACAATGCTGGATACGTATCATGTCAATTGCAATATGAATTGATTTCAGCAGTATAAATTATAACGCATCATTAAAAGTTTTATGTTAGATTGAACATGCATTGATCAAATGTAATAGTTTTCTCTTAATTAGATGTGCATAGCTTTCTGAACAAATGCAGAAAAATAGGAATTACAATGAGAAATAATAATAAATTGTTTATTTTATATAGTAGTTTATTTTATAAGTAGAATTTTTTATTCTAAATAAAATTTGTTCTTTTAAAATCGAAACATTGTGCACTAAGAATAGATTATGAAAAAATTCCAAAACAAATGGAATATTATTTAGAAATTTCGTCTTGCCGTGCAATGAAATGAGAAATCGCAAGAATAAATAAATAAATAAAAAATTGTAATTTAATGTATTACAACGACCATTTGGATTTTTATTTTACTTAATATTTACTTAGTTTTAATTTTGGGGCATTTCGACAAGAGTAGCCAAGAAAGATAAGAGGTTAAAAATCGAAAGCAGTTCCACCGAATCATCCGCAGATCGCGACAAATCACCTTCGCAATAAAATTTAACCGAAAAATCTAAATTTCGTCCTCCAAATTCCTTCGCATCCTTTTCAACAGCAGATCGCAAAGATCAAACTTCAGGCGACCAAAACCTTCATCGATAAATTCTCCAAGTCCCGTTTCGAGAAGAAAAACAGTTTACAAATCGAAAGCAATTCCACCGAATCATCCACAGATTGCGAAAAATTACCTACGTTGAGCTCAATTTTTCCCGGTTAGAATCGACCTATTGTAAAATGCCGTTGCTAGTGGATTGGAGCCCCTCGAGACATGGCCTTTCATTATCAATCGATTAAACATTAGATTGTTTCCTTTTTCGCGTTCGTCTTTTATTCTGTAATTGATTTCCATGGGCTACATAATCAGTTGAAGATCTCGATTTTCCTGGGCTACATAATCAGTTGAAGACCTCGATTTTCATGGCCTACATAATGAGTTGAAGACCTCGATTTTTGCTTTGCAAGACGATTTTCATTTCGGCGTCGCTCTTTGGCTTTGGATTTTTCCATATCTGATAATTTGCGTCTACCCATTTTGTAACGTTTTCAATTTTTAACGATTTTATGCCTTTCGATTACCTATTCAAACAATTTTTAACGATTTTATGCCTTTCTATTACCTATTAAAATAAAAATTCTTCTAAAAGTAAAGAACATCGTTGAATTTCGTTAAAAAAAATAAAATGCGAGCATCATTTGGCCCCATCCTCGACCGAAAACAACAACCATTTCCAAATGCTTAAAAACACATATCTCAATAAGAACCCATTTTCAGCAATTGCTGCCCGTATCCGTTAATGCGTGCGAATTCCTCGCGCAGTCCTATATATGATCTATAGAAGTTAGACATGCCACGTAATACTCTAGAAATTACATAAGTATAACCCTACACTCCACAGAGGTGCATATATGAATCAATTAAAAATTAACATTTAATGTATAAATTCAATTTCAGGCTACCGCTATATTTTTAACCCATTTATGCCTAACGTCCAATTTTTGGGACGCTTTAAATTTTAATAAATTTCTATAATTTTCTTCCTTTTTCTAACATGACAATTCTATGAAATAATTATCTATAAATGTCTTTATATATTACCGAGAGATGACAACTTAACCCTTAAATGCCGGTTGTTGCTTTTCGGCAACATACCCAAATTAGGCTCTGAAATACTATTAGAATAATATTGAAGCTATAATGCCTAATGTTGCCAATAAAATACATTCTGAAAATATTATTAAATAGATTTTCAACATGTAGATGGCAACACTTGTGCTGTTTAAGAATAACGATAGATTTATTTTCTCAATTGTTGCTACTTGTTCTTTTTGTTTTCTTTGGGAGCTTGCGAAATACCCTATTTTGTTCTGTAGTGAGCAAGTAAAATTATTTTTTCAATTAAAGACCAGTATTGCCGATTAGTAACAAACTGTTTTTTAGCCGTAAACCATACTTAAAACAAAATAGGATTTTTAAAAATATTTTTCCCATGATTTATTTAAACAATGAAAGTCAAAAAAGATTATTACAATGATTTTTGAAAAAATCAGACATTTAAGGGTTAAGATGGATATTTATTTGCTTAAATGAAGGCTTTTTTCGTTGTTTACAGATTTTTCCTTTTTTAAGATGGCGAAATGTAAAATGCAAGTTTATTTGTATGCTTTATAACAAGGATCCGAATAAATAAGCCATAATGTTAGCTTGTAGACTTCTTTGAAATGCGTATTATTTTAAATTGTGAAATTATATGTTCAAGCTTTTTTATGCATTTTTGTAACGTACAGAATATAAGACGCTAGACACGAATGAGTACATATTTTTATTAGCCATTTAGGGGACAGTTATTTATGTAAAGTCTTTTTCAGGATGATTATGAAAATGAAATCAATTGAATACTAAGCCTGAAATACTATTATTCTTAGTTTATTATTAATAATACATATAATGTTAAATAAATAAATACATTTTTTTAGTAATTCACAAAAATACTAATTATAGTACATAATATACAATTTAAAAGCTCATTTTATATGAATTTAGATAAAGCATATAATTATGCAAATTATAATATTATAAATATTATGCATATTCCCATATTTAGTACGTTTACTTTTTATCAAAAAAGTACAAAAATTTTTTAGCATAATTTTATTTGAGTATTTTTCCAGTTCATTTTGAAACATTTTAAAGTGACTTTGCTAACAAATTTGAGAAAAATAAATTCAGGCATAAATGGGTTAAGGAATCTCATGATTTATACTTTTCATTTCGATAAAATTTTGCATCATACCACATTTCGTTTTAAAATTAATTGTTTTATTCTATTTATCTACTTATTTATTTATTGATTCTTTTCCCTCTTCTCTTGTTTCTTTTCTCTTTATTTTGTTTAAAAAAAGGGATCTTTTGGTTTTCTCTTGTTTTATTCTTTTATATTTCTTTATTTATTATTATTATTTATATTTTTTTAATTTACTTCTTTTATTTTATTTTAATTTTGTTTATTTCTTTTATTTCCATTTTTTCCCTGTCAATTTCTCTTCTATCTTTTTGGAAACACTTTTCTCTTCTGCATATTCTCCTTTCAGCTAGCGCCGTCTATCGCATTCTTTTCAACATTCTCTACCTTTCAGTTCATTTTTGACCTTGTCCGCTTACGGACACGTGTTTACTGTAGCTGATGACGAGCTGTTATATTTTTAGCTCGAAACGCGTCGTATGTATTTTTTTATTTTATGGTGATTTTTTACAAAATTTTATTATTTTAATTGCTTCATATCGCCAGTTTTCGATGCGGCTTCGCTGTATTTAACTGTTTGGGTACTGCACCGTGTTATTGCTTTCCACGTGTTCAAGGTAATTGCTTTTCTTTTTTCCTATATTTTAGTTTTATTACATTTTAGTTTTATTATTTTGCTTTCTTCTATTTATTTACTTATTTATTTATTTATTCTTTTCCCTCTTCTCTTGTTTCTTTTCTTTTTATTTTGTTTAAATAAAAAAATGGATCTTTTGGTTTTTTTTTCTTGTTTTATTCTTTTATATTTTTTAATTTACTTGTTTTATTTTATTTTAATTTTGTTTATTTCTTTTATTTCCATTTTTTCCCTATCAATTTCTCTTCTATCTTTTTGGCAACACTTTTCTCTTCTGCATATGCTCCTTTCAGCTAGCGCCGTCTATCGCATTCTTTTCAACATTCTCTACCTTTCAGTTCATTTTTTACCTTGTCCGCTTACGGACACGTGTTTACTGTAGCTGATGGCGAGCTGTTATATTTTTATCTCGAAACGCGTCCTATGTATTGTTTTTATTTTATGGTGATTTTTTTACACAGTCTTATTATTTTAATTGCTTCATATCGCCAGTTTTCGGTGCTGTTTCGCTCCACATTTCATTTTATTTCTGATTTCCTATAAAACACAAATGGCTAAAACATTTATTACTGACAGCTTAATATCTTCTATATGTGACATAATTATTTCAATATTCTACAACTGCTATTTTACTTTTTTAGTTTTATTTTGAGTTAAAAATTTTAAATTGTCTTTTGACTTGCTGCATTGCAAGTGAAACTGTAACAAAACTATTGGTTCCAGATTTCTAAATGATATTGATAATGATGTAAAACTAATGTACCTTGCACGTATACTCTTTAAAATTTGTGGTATCTAACCCTAAATATGACTAAAAAAAAAATCCTCCCAAAAACAATTCGTGCAGTTTAGGGTTAAAAGTGCATACAAAGCGGAAAACCAACTTCCAGCAATTACCGATTGCAATCACTCTTGTAACCGAATTATTTTGTGTGACCCTGCAAATGAATAATAAATTCTTTGCACTGCATATTCTGCAAATAGTATATTTTACAGCATCTCATAAAATCATACCTATTTCATTATGTTTCAAATAGTGTAACATCATCAAAAAGTACCGAAACAAATTCGTTTTTATTGTACGAACATCCCTGTAAAACTACAGAAAATAAATTTTCCCCGTATACCAAAATGTACTGGAATTCTTTTGTTAGTTCCTGTAAACAAACACAAATGCTACTTATTTTATACTTTTGAGAAAACTTGTTGCATTCCACTTCAGAGGTGTATTTCTGTCTCATAATATTTTAAATATCATATGAAATTCACTGGCAACAATTTTCCCCCATAGACCATAATGTAACAGAAATCTTCTGCGTGTACCTGTAAATAAACTGTACATGTTACACACTTTATTTTTAATAGAGAACATTTATAATAGTATGTATGTGTAAAAATTACATGGCAATCCGTGTATATTTATCCGAATTAGAGCATGGGCAGGCATACAAAAAAACAGGCAGACAGACAAACCAAAGTCATAAAAGCTTTTTAAATATATTGGAAAATAATAATAAAGACAAGAAAAACATATTATATTAGATGTAAATTTCCAACTGGGCGAAAAATGTCCTGACCAGGATTCGAACCAGGATCTCTTGGATGAAGCCGCCAGTGCTCTGCCATCTGAGCTATCCCGGACGGACCTGATGGAACTTTCTCACCCAGCTAACCTTAATGATTATAGCATCTGGTCTGAAACCTGGTTCAGCTCAACAGAATAAATCTCAGCTAATGGAACTCCAGAAAACGCTGGATACGATCATTTCGTATCCAGCGTTTTCTGGAGTTCCATTACCTGAGATTTATTCGGGTTAGCTGGATGAGAAAGTTCCACTAGATTCGTCCGGGATAGCGCAGATGGTACAGCACTGGCGGCTTCAGCCAGGAGATCCCTGGTTCGAATCCTGGTCCGGACTTTTTTCGCCCAGTTGGAAATTTACATGTAATATGATTTATTTACCAATTAGAATAATTGAGTTAAAATTAATCTAGTGTAAAAACATATTAATTAAGCCTTGGAGAGTAGATATGACATTTATTAACTGAGTTCAGAGCTGCCACTGGTGAGTATTTTTTAATTCTATGTCACACTACTTTCTCAAAACAAAAATCATTCACATAGACTTTAACAAAATGTGCACAAGAAATAAACTACAAAATTAATTTTTTATAAATAATGGTGCGAATGGAATATAAAAATAGTCGCCAGTGGCAGCGATGTGAGTTCCAACAAATAAAATTATGCCTTTTATTTTGTATTTTGGTAAATATCAGTGTAATAAGTAACAAACAATTTCGTGAAGTCAGTTTTTTTTCCTTGCTTAAAAACTTCTTCTTTAGAAAGCAATTTGTTATAATAAATGGGAAAAAAAATTCTCGTTTGATAATTTTTAGATTTGTGATTGTTTCATTTTATTAATTAGCTTGCGATACAGACCATTTAAACCAGCTTATAAATTGGCTTCAGTAGTACGTAATATAAGGCATCATTAAACGTGGCATTTTATAACTGAATAGTCAATTCGATTTGAAGTACTTTTCTCTCAATTAGATGTGCATAGCATTCTAGTTAAATGCAACAAAATATGCATTTTAATGATAATTAAATAAAACGTTTCCTATTATAGAACAGGAAAATATTCATTATAAATAGACATATTAATAATAATGAAGTACTCATATTAGCAGTAATATTTTTTTTATCGTAATGATAAAAGAAATAAAACCAGTATATTAAGTTTACCTAGCACAATAGAAATTAGGTTTATCAACTGACTTTTAACAAAAAACGTTATACTTTTTTTAATGTGTTTTCATGCATAATTTTTCAATAAATACTCCTATTTGCGTAATTTTTTAAGGGTTTTTTTAGTGGTTACTTTATAGATTCCATAAGGATGCACAAATTCTATGTTTGTCTTTCCATTTGTTTTCTTGTTTTTTCCCTTTTTACTTGACAAGTTCTAACTTCTGTAAAACAAAATGCCAATCGTCCCGAAGTTTGAATACTTTACTTACTTTATGTCTTTACAATATTAGTTTATACCTTAACCCTTAAATGCCTGATTTTTCAAAATTCATTGTAATAATGTTTTTCGGCTTTCTTTTTTTTAAATAAATCATGGGAAAAATACTTAAAAAAATCATATTTTGTTTTAAGTATGGTTTACGGCTTAAAAACAGTTTGTTACTAATCAGCAATACTGGTTTTCAATTGAAAAAATAATTTTCCTTGATAAAATTCTATAATATTAAACACACAAGATTTTTAGGAACTATAATAAGAAATAAATTTTACTTGCTCACTGCAGAACAAAATAGGGTATTTCGCAAGCTTTCAAACAAAACAAAAAGAACAAGTAGCAACAATTGAAAAAATAAATCTATCTTTATTCTTAAAAAGCACAAGTGTTGCCATCTACACGTTGAAAATCGATTTAATAATATTTTCAGAATGTATTTTATTGGCAACATTAGGCATTATAGCTTCAATATTATTCTAATAGTATTTTAGAGCCTAAATTAGGTATGTTGCCGAAAAGCAACATCCGGCATTTAAGGGTTAAGTTTTATATCTACATTTTATATCTACTCTTGTAGTATTATTAGTTTATATCTTGTCTAAGTCTCATTGTGTATCGTAGATTTACAGGGACGCCATAAAAATTTCAATAATGAATCGTCTACTGCGCGCCAAAAAAAAAAAAAAAAAAAACGATATTTGAAACAGAGGATTTTTAAACTGGAGGAAGATAACAGTAAAGTGGGAACAAAAACTAGAAACGCCAAACTACTTAAGCTGAAATATGCCAAATGAAATACAGTAAGTAACATTATATGCTATAAGATAAAACACTATCCCTTGAAGTAGGTTTTATTACATTTTTTCCCTTAAAAATTACTTGTTTAGAAAACAATTAATTGCTTTAAAACGTTTTTTTTTTTTTCTAAAAAAAAAAATAATTATTAATAATGGTTTGATCTTTCTAACTAAGGCTGCAATGTATATGTATTACATCGCAACCGCATTGTAATAAATTGACTTCAACAATACTTAACATAAGGCTTCATTAAAAATTCAATCATTAAGGAATTTCATTGTGAAATATCATACTTTCCTCTTAACCCCTTCAGGACGAGTGCCTTTTACAGAATTTTTAATCTTTTATCACCGGTTTATTAAAACAGAAATTTTTGCCTCATTGAATCGGAAAAATGCTCGGATTAAATAAGGCAAAATTTACAATAAAAATTTACTGGTGAGAATAATAACTGATTCTGAGCACTTTACGCGGTACGAATACCGGTCGCTCGTCCCCAAGGGGTTAATGAACTGTGCATAGCATTCTAGACAGATGTAGAAAAGTCTGCATTATCATGGGGATTGAATAAACCATTAAATATTATAGAACAAAGAAATGCCATTTATAAGTAAAGCATCACATTCTGTACGAGTAGTAATTTTCAAACTGAATAAAAAGGTGTTCAGGACAGGACTCTGACCCAAAACCTTTGGCTTTAATTGCCAATGCTTCTGAAATTGAACTATCCGGACGACAATCCAGCCAACACAATTCACTCAGACAACCATTTGGTAATGATATCTAGTCTGTCATTTCAAACAGCTCTATAGAATAACCGCACACAAAGGGATTCCAATAAACGATGGGTATGTAATTACATTTTTAATATTTTAACACAATTATATTAATAGATAAATGAATCATACAATTAATAATTTTTCAGACTACGTCAAAATGTGCTCAGTTAAGAACTCGAACGCAGAACCTTTAACTTTGATTTTATTTAAGTTAAAGGTTCTGTGTTCGAGAACATGAACTGCCAGCGTGTCTGAGCTGGCTAAATTAGGCCATCTAGCCTACTTTAGCCTGCAACTAATAAATTGGATCAAAGTACATCCTCATTTCGATTGACTAAAAGTCTTTCGCTTCACTATCTTGTTTCGAGATCAGCCGATTCCCTTCTTTTCCCTATATGCTTTCCTCTTTTCCCCTCTTCAAACACTTTCATCCATTTATTATCCAAATTAGAACCTGCAATTAATAAATATTTTTAGTAAAAATAAATAAAAAAGAGTATTTTTGTTTTGTTTATATAGCAATTTCAGACATTATTTCACATTTTAAAGACAATTTCACTCACTGTGATACGCACAGCTCTATTTCTATAAAATATATTAGACGTAAACATTTAAAAATATATATTAGACGCAACATTTAAAAAATATATTCATAAATTATAAAAAAAAAAAAAAATGCATTACAATAACGCTTGCGTTCTTATCTGGAACATCCTGAGTTGATTGACTGAAAATCTTTCGCTTCACTATTTATCTTTTTTCGAGATCAGCCGTTTCCCTTCTTTTCGACAGTCAATGAATGCGTGTGTCATATCGTTACAAAGTTTTGTTTTAGAAGTTACGATATGACACACACATTCATTGACTGTCTGTGGATGAAAGTACTTGAATAGAGGAAAAGAAGAAAGGATAAAGGGAAAAGAAGGGAAACGGCTGATCTCGAAAAAAGATAAATAGTGAAGTGAAAGACTTTCAGTCAATCAACTGATGACGTTCCAGATAAGAACGCAAACGTTATTGTAATGCTTTTTTTTTTTTTTTATAATTCATGAATACATTTTTAAAATGTTGTGTCTAATATATATTTTTAAATGTTCACGTCTAATATATTTTATAGAAATAGACCTGTATGTTTCACAGTGAGTGAAATTGTCGTTAAAATCTGAAATAATGTTTGAAATTGGTATATAAACAAAAAATTATAAATACTGGCATTACAATCTCAAATGTGGATAACAACATTTTTATAATAAAGAGTGTTTAATATATATTTTTTATAATAATGTATACTTTAATAATTTTTAAATTATGTATAATAATTTTTTTAATAATTTTTAAATTATGTATAATAATATATTTTTTAATAATTTTTGAATTATGTATAATAATGTATTTTTTTTAAATTTTTTAATTATGTATGATACTGTATTTTTAATAATGTTTAAATTATGTATAATAATGTATTTTTTAAACGCTTTTATCAATTAATTATATATATATTAGTGCTAAGTGTATAACACTTCAGGGTCAACTCATCTTATTCCAACAAACTTTCCTTAGAAAAACATATCGCGGCCATGTTAGGCTTAAGCATTCCCATTCCGTAAATAAGGTTCGACTTATAATAATATATGTTGTATCACATTTATTATATAATTGCTTCTTCATTTTCTCTAAAACCTATACAATTATAATCTTTTAAGTTCTAAATTAAAAATAACCAGCAACCAACAATACGTTGCCATTTAGAAACACAAATTCCAAATCCAGAAACAAATGATCAGAAAACTTTGAGTGGTTCGTTAACAAAATACGGTTGACATCCGATTCTGCTCTTAAAATATTTGTAAAAGCATATTAAAGTCCTTAAATATTTTGAAACGTGTTTTTCACTTTTGTTTATATTTATAAGCACTAAGTTTGAATTCAGTATAAGCTGAATTCACTGAATTATTCTGTGAATGATTTTATACTGGATTGAGGTTTTATTGATAAAAATTATTTTGGCCCCATCTACCAGCCTTCAATCTAAACAAAGAAACATTCTGTTGAAATTGTACTTTTTTAATGCATTTTATCAGCTTTGAAGGCATGGCAAATAAAATTAATATTTCTTATCAATTCTTATTGTAATTAAAGTATTAAAGATATCTATAATATGCAATTTCCTTTGAGAAATGATGCAGATTAAAATAATTATAAATTTGCTTTTTAGTGTATTACAGAATAAGCAAGTAATATACTTTATACCCAAGTTTTACAAGAATTAAACGTAAGTTTTCCCATAATGTATAACATATATATATATATATATATATATGTAGTATATATATTAGTTAAAAATGCAATGCTATTTTTTATGCTATTATATTTAAATTTTGGGATGTAATTCTGATATTTTCAAAGGAGACATTTTTCTTTTCAATTTTTTGTATTTTAAATATTATTTAAATTGTAGTTTACATGATATCTTTGTTGTAGTCATACAAAATCAAAGTATAATAATTTTTTATTAATAAAATGCAAAAATCATAAAATTATGCATCTTTCAGAAGTCAGGAAAATATTTTTTAATGTACAATTTTCATGGTTAAGTGCGATCAGAAAATGTAGTTATTTTAATGGAAGTTTTTTTTGCTATGAACTTAAAATTAAAAAGAAAAAACAGGGCCTATACCTTGTGAACGAGCATATTTTCTTATTTTTATTCATATGTATTGATCATGTAGAATTCTTCAAATATCAGAAATAAAATAATGAAATACCTAATGGCATTTGATGCTGCCATCTATAATCAAAAATTGAAACTACATCTAATTCACGTGACGCTTAAGTTGAGAGCACCAGCTCCGCGAACCGAGTACTGTTTTTCGGTATAAGTCATGTGATTGAAAGCCTACTTTCATTTCACTCCTATATTCTATCTCCATTTTATTCTTCGTATGAACATCTAAACGCTGTTTTGAAGATTTTTCATTCACATTCCGTCAATTTTGACGTGGTTATATACTAGTAATTTAATATTGGCTAAATTATGATTATACGTTGAGAAACCATTCAGAAATCCTGAATAGATAGTTTAAATAATTATTTTCTCCCTTTGCTTTTGCCATATCTTTAAAACAGAATAGAATTTATATATTTTTTAATAAAATCGCTAGATCGCTCGGTTTCTACTAAAACTCCAGTCAAAGCGATAATTTTTTTTGTACTAGGGGTGAAGAAATTTTTTTAACGTCAAATGCAGTCATGAAATCAGGCGTGATTTTTAAGATAAAAATTGCATGCCTATAAAAGAGTGTATATTTAAAAAAAACTCTTATACTTATTGATCATTAATTTTAATCATTAATTTTGTTAATTAATTTTGTATAAATTAAATAAATAAAATGTAAAATATTATAACATTACTAAACTTTAATATAAGTAAGTCAGCTGCAGAAAATCTCAAAAGTAACTGAGGCTTTATCTCCAGGTGCTTTTTATTTGTGGATAACAATACAGTAGGAATGCATTTTAGGTGCCTGTCTTAAAGTATCCAAAATACTTTCTCGAGTAAATGAATCATAAAAATAACGATATTTTTATGCTAATTGTTTTTGTCCGATCAAAAACTTTAAAGCTTTAATATTCACATTACTTTAAATCTTCTTTTAGAATTTACACAAAGGATATTTAAATGATTTTTTGTAAGTGACTTTATGTTACAATGAGTATAGTACAGACGCTTTTTGTCGTGACGTCAGTTATGACGTTTTGTTTGAAAACTGACCAAATGGTTGCTTTGTCAAAAAAAATGCAGATTTTAATTTTATGATGCACATAAAATTAATATCAAGTTAAGTTAAATTGAACAAGAGGTGCGTTGTATCAGAATATGCTAGAAATTGTATCTATCAATTAAACTTATTTTCATCGACATAAACTTTGTTGTGAATTCAACAGAGATACAGAAAGGTACTCTGAGCATTTAGAGTGCGTTCGTGTTCTTCTTGTCGGCAAACTATTGTGCGTAAATCCCATTTTTTTCTGTTTTTGAGTTTCAAAAAGTGGGAAAGGGCTCTTTTAAATTAGAGGATCGTATGTAATTTGCTAATTTGAGATAATTAGGCAAACGTGGTTGTTTTGAAACTGTAAAATGAGAGGATTTCGCTATAACAGTTGGGTTTATCAAAATCCCGCCTGACCTAAGATCATAATGTTGCTGCTTCTATTCGCAAACGATGGTCGCTTTATCTTGCATCCAATCCAATTAGTAAAAGCTTAAAGTAGTGATAAGCGCTTATTGCCGACAGAATTGAAGTCGACTTGTCAGATATAGGATTCTTAACCCCTTGAGGGGCGGTGGGATATATTTTATCCTACCTAAGATTAATGAAGAATTGCACCAGAAAAATTTTATAAAATTTTACTTTTCTAATTTTGGTTGAAAAAGTCGTAAAATTGCTTTTACTTATATTGCAATAAATCTTTTTGCAGATTCCGGTGTGAATTCGACATCACAGAAACACAATTACTTGCCCCTCAAGGGGTTAAGAAAATTAATTTGTGCTTCAAATAAATTTCTATTGAAACCCATGAAGTTTCAGTTATTGTAATTTCTAGTGTGCTCTTCATGCAATAATCGTTTACTTTCTTAAAAAGAAAGTATTCTATTGCTTTCTATAAAAAGAAAGTATTAGAATCTTGAAAATTTTAGACTTCGGTTTTTTTTTTTTGTGTGTGTATGTGTGTGTGGGGGGTGTGGTATGTACGGTACATGATTTAACTATTTTGGGAGCTCACTGCATTCTATTGCTCTATGCTTAGTGCTCACCCCTATCATAGAATATATATAATCTAGAGGTATTCCATCAAGATGCTACAGACATTTTAATTCTTATATTTGAAAAGTCGACTGGAAGTTTGCATTTCTCATATTTCTAGGAACAGAAACCCACCGGTTTTTAACAAAGCAGTGACATGTGATGAAAAGTGCATCTTTTACGATAATCGTTGACGATCTTTACAACGTCTAGATCTCAATAAAGTGTACAACACATGATGAAACCAATCCTGTATAAAATATAGAATATGAACATTAATACTTCCACAATCTTATTTTAAAGGCGACTAATGTAATGAAAAAGATGTTACAAGTTTAAAATATACATTTTATTTAAAAACTTCTAGTACTTTCAAACCTTCTAGGTTCATCATCAGAGAATATCTTGATAACTAAATGTTGTTTATTCATACAAATACGTCACTCCGTTTTGAAAATGAGAGAGTCAAAGTTTTTTGGCTCTCTCATTTTCAAAACAGTATAAATAATTTGTATAAATAAACAACATTTAGTTATCAAGATATTCTCTGATGGAAGGTTTGAAAGTACTAAAAAGTTTTTAAATAAAATGTATATTTTAAACTTGTAACATCTTTTTCATTACCTTAGTCGCCTTTTAAGTAAGATTGTGGAATTTTTAATGTTCACATTATATATTTTATGTTGAATCAAAGTGAAAAATTGCGCTTCGGCTTATGATATTACCAATCCTGTATTTCAAGAAGATAATGGTGGCTGTATGGCGGCGTACAGATGGTTTTATCGGTACTCCGTTTTTGAATAGTGGCGAAAGTATTTATGTAAAGAAAAAATACACCCATCTTAATACAATATATCAAAAATTGCGAGTTATACAGTCTAGCTTGTTCAACAGAAATGAAGCTTTAGTACTTTATGACAACGCGAGACCACACATTTCCCTAACAACTGTCCAGTAATTGCACATTTTCCACAATGAGACTCTCCCTTATGCTCCATTCTTTTCAGACCTTTCTTCAACCGACTATGACATTTAGTATTTTGATCATTGTTAGGCGAGGAAAACGTTTATAAATGAAACAGCCGTCAAAACGTCTCTTAGCTCTTTCTTTCATCCGGAACGCCGGACTTCTATGTAATGAGTATAAATGCTCTGATATCTCAGTTGGAGGGATGTATTAAATCTATTTGTGTTTATTTTGATTAGGAAAAGTCGATTTCCATAGAGTTTTTGCTGTTTGACGTTTATATACCAAATACGACCTTCCATCTGCAACAACATAATACAGGGTGACAATTATTGAACTATATGAAATAAAACGTAAATTATTTAAAAAACACTGAGTGCACAAACTTTATTCAACATTTAAATGTCACTGTAGATATTCGGATTTAGGTTATGACATGACCGATATGGCTGCAGTCATTGGCTATAAAGTGATGCAGAAGAATATCAAAATTCTGCATGACCCGCTGAAGTGTCGGAACATCGATGCTGTCGATGACCTCCTGAATGGCAGTTTTCAGCTCAGATATGGTTTTGGGGTTATTTCTATACACATTGTCTTTAATGTAGTTCCACAAAAATGAGTCACATGTGTGGAGAATATGGCTGCCAAGCGAGTCCCATTTCAGTGGACTCTGGCTACCCCAGAAGCAGAATGTGGTCACCAAAGTGCTCTTCCAGTACTTCAAACTTTTTCTTGATTCGATGGAGTCGATCTTTGTCTTGCATGAACCACTTCTTGTCGAAATCAGGCTCACTTTGGATAGTGGGAATGAAACCATTTTCCAAAATCTTCATGTATCGTTCAGTAGTCACCGTGCCGTCAATGAATATCGGACCGCTTATTCCGTAACTCGACACTGCACACCACACAGCGACCCGTTGAGGATGGAAAGACTTCTCGATCACGAGATTAAAATTCTCTGTCCCCCAAATGCGCCAATTTTGCTTATTGACGAAGTTGAGGGCAAGTTGCGTGCGCATGTGCATACTAATTCCCATCATGCCCTGCGGCCAACCACGAAGTTTGAACTTCATCATGCAAACCGTTCAGAAGTTATGACGGTTTAATTTCATATAGTTCAATAATTGTCACCCTGTACTAGTTAAATATGTTTATGTTGTTCTGCAACCGAGATACAAAAAAACGATTCACACGACTCAAAAAGCTAACTTTTTTTATTAAAGAAAGGTTGAAGTTTCTGATAAAATGCCTGATTTTAAGCCGAAATCCAAGATAAACTTGAGCAGCGTAAAATGTTTGCGCGTTCCATTACCCGTGTATAACTCGGAGAAATGTTTTTTCACTCTTTCAGGAGCAAGCAGTTCTGTTGCTTTAATTTTGAAAATCCATCGAAAATTTACGAACAATTTTATTTGAAAATAAATAAAAGCAATTCTTTTTGTTTTTCGCGTAAGTTATAAAAGCAAAGTTCGGAAGTTCTGGTACAAATTTTGATGCAAATTAAGTGGTATAAATAATAATAATCGATCTTCAAAAGGTTAACGTTTTAGATCATAGGCAGTTGTCTCTGAATTGAGTTCATATATCACAGACATTTTCCGAGTTGAGTTCAGATATAACAGACATTTTTTTTTAATCGTTGTACATTAAAACGATTTAACAACCATTTAAGCCATGGCTTTTTAAATATAAGCCTAAACAATCTGGATTTCTAGACCCGAAAAGTGAATAAACGCCTAGGTCTCAGGATGTTGAGTTTTAATATTGCAGTTGCAAAAGCTCGATATGCTATAAGTGATTTGCGCATTTCAAATTTTGCTACTGGCCACTAGATCTGCTAAGTTAGTTTATATATATATATATATATAGAGAGAGAGAGAGAGAGGAAGTTCGGATATTATGGAATGGTCGGATAATATGAAATACTTCAATACATGGCACATACTGTATTACATCAAAGCGTAAATCTGCCATACGACTTCTTAGTACTCCTATGAGGCACTGTGCTCAGTTCTGTTTGCATACCTGTTGTTGGAGCGGCGCGGTGAAATAAAATCTTATTCTCAATTTTTGCAGTTTTTCGCAGGCACATTTTCTAAAATTCGTATTAATTATAAAGTCTCATTGTCAGTGATGTTAACCAAGTTCCGTAAAGTTGAACAGTTATATTTATTGCTGTGTTAGTCAGTTTTCCTCAATGCTAACTAGTTGAGGAGTATAAACGTTATGTTTTACAAGCTAGTGTGTCGGGTATTATGGAATATCAGATAGATAACTGTTTCAAGAATCTAAAACTTAAAACAATTTTTCAAAGAATCTGATGATTTGTAAGTGATGTACTACGTTTTATACATTAAATAATTTTGGTTATTCTTGTAAATCGTGGTTTTTCTTGCAGTTTTAATATTCCTTATAATCCTATTCCATATTAACTGACTGGTTGCTATTATCCGAAAGTGTAACTTTTTCTAAAAGCTAACTATTGATATGTATTTTTTTCTTCCATATTAAACGCATTAAAAATGTGTTAGAAAATAGTCAAAGTTCGTTCTTAACTAACATTTAAAGTATCTCATTTTTTATGTTGGCTTACAAATAATAATGTAAATGGTATTCCATAATACTCAAACTTCCTCTATATACAGGGTGACAAAAAAAAAAAAAAACGTTGACAAAATGACATGGCAAATCAGGCATACAACAAGGATAAAAAATCACGTAGGAACATAGGGTCGGAAATCCCTTATTGAGTCCCAAATAAGAGTGTTTCATCCTAACTCAATTTGGTTTGACGGTCACAACTTTCAGAAAACTGAAGTATATTATAATAAAACATTTTACAGACATTCTCACCTTTGTTGTAAATGGAATAACATCAAACAAAAGTGGTAGAAGTTTGCAATATACGCGCCATCAGTATGCACTGGGACGCCCCACATTTTGGACTGTGATGATCCATTCATGCGGTATCATCGATTGCTTGAGCAACGTGTTTTCCAGAACTTTTCGTGATGTTATCCTATTTCACACAAAACAAGGTCCATATCGTTGCATTGTCATTGCAATGTTTTAAATTTTCTCGAAATGATGACCGTCGACCCGCGTTCAGTTAAAATGAAACACCCTGTATTTTGTGACTCAATAAGTGCTTTGCGACCCGATGTTCCTATGTGATTTTTTATCCTTGTTGTATGCCTGATTTGCCATGTCATTTTGTCAACGTTTTTTTTTTTTTAATCACCCTGTATATTGCGGTGGTTGTGAAAGATGCTTCATGTGCTTTTTAATATTAAGGCTGATCTGAAAACCATGTAAATATTGTAAAAGTAACAACTCAATTATCGTAAGATCTATCACGTCTCTTATATAGCCTGTTCAACACTTTATTTTTTTTCGCTGAACATAAAAATATCCAAGAACGTATCTGGGAAATAATGAGCTGCTGGGTCCTAAAAATAATTTCTTGAGAAATTCTAATTTTTTATTCAAAAATATTCCCGATAAAAATTAACAACAGTGTGTGAATGGAGATTTCTACGTATTTTTGAAATGTTTTTAAGAAGTGCCCTTTGAAACATTTGCTTCGTACGAGCATTTTTAAATATATTTACAGAGCAGCTACCAATAAACCCTAATATTCAGACACTAATTTTAGCTAACTTAAAGTTTCTAAATATCCTCCTTAACAAATAAGAAGTTTTTCATATTTTAATTAATAATTTCGTTATCTCTTTTACAGTTTAGTCTAAGCAAATTTAATCATTTTCTTGCTGCATAATACATAAGTGATTAAAACCAAAATACATCTTTTCTGTCTCGTTTTATAAATTAACTTTCCTCCTAGAATTTTACTTTGTATGTTTTATAAGAATTTTCCATTTAACAACATAATATTGAAAAGACTTATACTTTAATGAGCAACAGATTTTATCAAAAATTCAGATTTGCTTTCGGAAAAGAGTGTACTAAATTTAATTAAGCCTATTTCTATTCCTAAATATCTCAATTCTTTTGCTTTTTGAACAAATATTTATATGCATCCCTTTCTCAAGGCAACACTTTTTCGGCATGTTTATCGGTGCAATGCATCCAAAAAAGTAAAATTACCATTAACTTCAAAATATATCTTACCATCTCTAATGATTCCAAGCTTCATGACGAAACGCTCCATCTAAAATAGATTTAATATAATATATAATATATTATAACATATAGCTATAATACGTACTATGACTAGTTTTATAAATATTCAGATCTTGGTGCAAGAGCTGTTGCACTCTGATGCAAAAATGTATGAATATAAAATTTATTACCATTATATATATTAAATTCAGTCATACGGAAATAATAGGAGTCCATCTTAACCCTTAAATGCCTGGTGTTGCTTTTTGGCAACATACCCAATTTAGGCTCTAAAATACTATTAGAATAATATTGAAGCTATAATGCCTTATGTTGCCAATAAAATACATTCTGAAAATATTATTAAATCGATTTTCAACATGTAGATGGCAACACTTGTGCTGTTTAAGAATAAAGATAGATTTATTTTTTTTCAATTGTTGCTACTTGTTCTTTTTGTTTTGTTTGGGAGCTTGCGAAATACCCTATTTTGACCTGCAGTGAGCAAGTAAAATTGATTTCTTATTATAGTTCCTAAAATTCTTGTGTGTTTAATATTATAGAATTTTATCAAGGGAAATTATTTTTTCAATTAAACACCAGTATTGCCGATTAGTAACAAACTGTTTTTTAGCCGTAAACTATACTTAAAACAAAATATGATTTTTTTAAGTATTTTTCCCATGATTTATTTAAAAAATGGAAGCCGAAAAACATTATTACGATGATTTTTGAAAAATCAGGCATTTAAGGGTTAAGATTTTGGTGCAATAGCTGTTGTACTCTGATGCAAAAATGTATGAATATAAAATTTATTACCGTTATATATATTAAATTCAGTCATACGGAAATAATAGGAGTCCATCTTAAGTAAGACGTCATCACCATGGCAACCTAGCATCATTAGCTATCATGGGTATCATTGAATTAATGACATATGATAGGATTAAATAGAATGAAGAAAACTTTTATTAATATCTTTTTAAGTTCTGATTCGATCGATATTCATAAAATTTGAAATGACAAAATTGTGCAGTGATTATTTATACAAGGTGGCCATAATTAAATTGACAGTACTCAGAGTGTTCTGCAGCGCGATCTAATTGAGAGAATGACGTCAAATTTTGCAAGAAGATTAAACAAAAAGGAGGACGAAGGATTCCGCGAAAAAAAATGTTCTAAAAGTCTCCGCTAGGGGAGTATATGGCGCTGTGTAACAGAAAAGAGAGTCTTAAAAATGCAGAATCAATACGGAAATAAAATTACCTTTTATTTAGCACATTTAACGATTTTAGTATTGATTCTGCATTTTTTAACCCTCTAAGTGTTTAGGGCGTAATATTCCGTTCACTAAGCTGCAAGTTTCACAGTAATACAAACAATATTTAAGATAATATAATTCTGTAGATTTAATGAATTTTAAATACATTGAAGAACGATTAATACTAGCCAGGATTACATTCATATTTGTAATTGAGTTTTTTTTTTATAATGTTGAAAGAATCCTATTTTCTTTGCATTTAAAACAAAATAAAAAGAAAACAAAATTACAATTTTACCCTTTTGCAAGACGCTCGGAGGGTTAAAACTCCCTTTTCTATTACACAGCGTCACATATTCCCCTAGTGTTGCTTTTGAAACTAACCTTTTTATTCGCGGAATCTTTCATCCCTCGTCTTGTTTAATCTTCTTACAAAATTTGGCGCCATTCTCTCAATTAGACCGCGCTGCAGAACACTCTGAGTACTGTCAATTTAATTATGGCCACCTTGTACATAAAATTTCAAACCATTCGGTTGGTTAGTTTTTGAGCTGTTACATGCATACAAACGGACAGACAGAAAGGCGGATGGACCAGACGATGACTATAGGTGCTACGTATTTATATAATTACGAACGTAACTAAAAATAGCTTCCCAGTTACATTAGTATGCTAAATTATGATACTTTTCTATATTAATACATGGAAATTACTCCAGAGAGAAATAATCGCCTTGCATACAATATTTCAAATGGAAATCAAATTTCAAAGTAATTGCTTAAGAGGCGCAAAGGCCAACATAGTGAAAAAGATTCCATGCCGGGATTTGAACCCGGGATATCAGTATAGCGTACTGACGTTCTACCGACTAAACCACATGGAACGATACCCATCATGGAATATTTCTCACTATTATATGTTGGCAAGGCTACAAACGCAGCACAAGATGGAATATTTATCGTGAGCCACCAACCTGGGGTGAACACGAAAACTAAATTAAATCCAGCATCGATAGAAACTATATTAATACATGGAAATTATTCTAGTTTCGTGTTCGCCCCAGGTTGGTTGGTCAAGATAAATATTCCATCTTGTGCTGCGTTTGTAGCCTTGCCAACATATAATAGTGAGAAATTTTCCAGGCTGGGTATCGTTCCATGTGGTTTAGTCGGTAGAACGTCAGTGCGCTATACTGATGGCCCGGGTTCGAATCCCGGCATAGAATCTTTTTCACTATGTTGCACCTTTGCGCCTCTTAAGCAATTACTTTGAAATTTGATTTTCATTTGGAATATGATACTTTTCATAA
Organism: Maratus speciosus; assembly: GCA_963932465.1. Classification (NCBI taxonomy): domain Eukaryota; kingdom Metazoa; phylum Arthropoda; class Arachnida; order Araneae; family Salticidae; genus Maratus; species Maratus speciosus. The sequence goes on along the minus strand of OZ010788.1, from coordinate 619,508,180 downwards.
GGTACTAAATGTTTCCGTTTAAGCATTGCTATGGATTTCTAAGTTAATGTACCGCATTTACTCGTCTTAAATGTACACTTGGCTAAAAAATCAATGGTTAAAAAATACGAAATTTCTTTTAATTAAATCCATTGGACAATTAAATGTAAAAAATTGAAATTTTCAGCTTTCGCTGACATGCTTCGAACCCGGAACCTTTCGTTTAGAAATAACACACTCAACCACATGATGACTACTGTGTTCACGAAAAGATGGTTGAAATTAAGATTGTGTTTTGAAATCGCAAAAATGGTGGGATGTCCTTACATTAATTTATTTATCAAAATAACACAACTGTTTCGAAATTCTATGATTTTGTGTATGACAGATGCAGCTCTATGTAAAAAAAAAAAAAAAAAAAAAAAAAAAAAAAATTCAAGTCTGTAACTTAAATAATTTCCGAGTACGTGCGCTGTGTCGTACAGATGGAGAGACAGAGATGCAAGACACCCTAAAAAGACGATATAAACATTGGAGAGCGTATTATACACGGGATAAATCCGACATTATATGAAACCACATATGCTTTCGCTAAGTTCACCGAATATCAAAATTAGATAATGCCATCAATTTGTAAGAAAATTGAAACAGTCAATAAAATGAATTAAATAATAGCACTTTTACGTGCCGGCCTTTATGTAATAAGAACAATATGTCATAGAATACACAGAAATATGTCATACATCTTTATTAGATTCGCGTTGCATAATTAAAAGAGAAAAAATAACAATAGGCGAAAATATGCCCAAATTCTTTTGTGTAGCCCTGTATACGATATCAAAATTTATCCGCATCAAGTAATAGGCAAAAAATTAGTTACGCTTAAAAATGGCTATCAAAATTGAAAACGCCATTATTGCTGAAAGACAGTAGTGTAACGAAATTCTTTTGTGTGCCCCTGCAAATGAACAATAAATACCGTGAACACCCTATTCTATGGTGAGCATCTTGAAATAAATCTCAGTGCTGTGTATCAATTTCAATATATTTGAAATAATGTAACATCATTAAAGTACCTTGCAGACGATTTTTCATTATAGACCATAATCAAACGGGTTTTTTTTTGCGCGTGTGTGTGTGTAAACGAAGTATACTTTATATAAACTTTAAAACATACATATAATTCATAAATATAATATAAACATCCATCTATCTATATTTCTTTTTTAATTCGAGTCATTTTGAACTTTTAATAATAATTTCCATGGAGACTCAGTGGCACACCTAGAGAATCCACTCAGAGACGAATGGATTTTTTTAAATCCTGAATCCTTTTATGTGTGTAAATCGTATTTCTCTATTAAAATAAATAAATAAATAAATAAACAAAAATGGCGCGTATTACACAAATATGGCAATTAATTATACCAGGTTATATACTTAAATATTGCTCGACATGTACAGCAATCTAACATATCAACTTGTTCAACTAAAATGTCTGAGCTATCGGAAAATCTATGGGTGAATGAATGGAGTTTAATGTAATGTAAGATTTGAATAGAAATTAAGCGAGATTGTCAGTAGAAAGTAGGCACCGTGTCTTGTGCCAAATTTGATAGTATTTCACAGAGTAATGCCAATTTGTGTGTCCATTTGACACGCATGTGTGTGTGAAACATATATGTAATTAATTAAAATAGATCATATGTTCTGGTATGTTATATTATATTTGCATAGTTTTCTCATCTATCGAGTATCAGTTGTAAAATCATAGTGTGGCGTTATATTTATGTAGTCAGAACGCCAGGTGCTACGTTACATATGGGGCATTCTCACTATCTTTTGACTTTTATGTCCCTGAATAATAATTTTTATTTTAGTACATATTCTTGTGTTTTTTGTTTTTATTTCATATACTAGGGAAAATCTCATTGCATGATTGCATAACAATATTAACGAGATAAATAAGTTTTGGACGATGTTGGGGGTCCAAATACCAGGAAAACTCCTATACCGTCCCGTGTCCCTATGCGGATTTTTAAGTTTGGAGCTGTCTGTATAAAATTGTTTCAATAAACGTAATTTGATGTAATTTTTTTCCAAAACTGGGACAATTGTTTTACATAAATACGTTGTAAAAAATTAACCTGCACACATTTATGTTGATATTATTTTTTGAACTCTGTCCCTGGGTTTTAGATTCCTTACCATTCCTCTTTCTAAACTTATGCAGAAAATCACTTCAGATGCAGTCACAGAATTTTTTTTTCAAGTTTTTTCTCATGCAGAAGTATGCTAAGGGAAATAATGTCTAAAATTCTTTGACAGGAAAATTACTGCAGAATTTAAATCAGCATTTAAATATCAATCTCAAGCATCGTGGCTTTATTCGTAGTCTTACCGTCCCCAAGGTTTATTCTTGCTCTTTTCGAGGCAAATTATTATTATTTTTTATTTAATCCAATGTAAATAACTGTTTCTGAAATCAATCAACATTGTGGCTATTACTTAGTCTTTACATGACTTGCCTAAAGATAGTGGTAATTTTCCTTACCATCCCTTTTTATCCACTACCTTCCCTTTTTTCCTATACATCCCCTTTTTTTTTCTTTCCGTCCCTTCTTTAACACCCCTTTAAGACAATGTTGTACCGAAATTTTGTACTAAAAATACTACATTGTTATTATTTCTTGTTTTAATATCCTGTGGGTACTATGCAAATTCATTATAAGTAAAAATTTAGAGGAAACTAGAAAGTTATAGTGGTAAAATGGTAGGGAAAATTAAACTCGCAAGTTTAACTTAAACCTCAGTCAAATAAAAAAAAATTTCACAGCAGACCATTTTTTCTTTATTTTGAATCATAAAGGCATTCGGCTATCAGATTAAAATGTTATTTTAGCAAGTTTAATTTCACCAGATTTTTATTACCGAAAGTCAAAAGATTGTGAGAATGCCCCACATATTGGAAACTTTCAATTTTGAATGTGCTGATGTTTCTTTCATTACCATATTATTCACTGGCAGTTATCTACAGTGGAAGCCAAAACTGTGGACACTTTTAGGTAGCTTTCATTACAAAAAGAAAAAAGCTACCTATTGCAGCCGTTCGAAGGAAAATATTTCGCGAAATTTTGCTATATTTTCGCCTATCATGACCCCCCAGATCCAAAAACCACCCTCCGTTGAAATGTTGACATATATATCCATATCTATCTATCTATCTATCTAAATATATATATATATATATATGAATTTTGTCATATTTTAACTCTCAATTTTTCAAGCCGATTTGGATGAAATTTTTCGTGTGCATAGCACATACTAATGTCTCGACAGAGTTCGTTGGCCAGCTCATCCACCATCTTATTTCAAAATGGCGGCCATTTGAATTTTTGAAATTTTTTTTTATCTTTTCTAATATTGTATACTTATAGAAAATGTTACGTTTCACAAAATGCAAACTCTTATTTATCACTTTAAACAGTATGTTAGAAACATTAAAATATATTTTAAAGAGTCACAATAAAGTGTAAGTTAACAACATTGATCATTTTAAAGAGAAAGTTTGGAAACCTAAAAATTTCCAAAAGTGTCCGCAAAATTCAAATGGCCGCCATTTTGAAACAAGATGGTGGATGAAGCTGGCAAACGAACTCGCTCGAGACATTAGTATGTATTATGCGTATGAAAACTTTCATCCAAATCGGTGCAAAAATTCGAGAGTTACAGCATGACAAAATTCAGATATATATATATATGTGTGTGTGTGTGTATTTATCTATATATATATATATAAATAGTATTTATATGTAAGTCAGCATTTTAACGGAGTGTGGTTTTGGTACCTGGGGGTCGACGGAAATATAGCAAAATATCCCGAAGTGTTTTCCTTCGGACGACTGCAATAGGTAGCTTTTTACTTTTTGTAATGAAAGCTACCTAAAAGTGACCACAATTTTGGTCACCACCGTACATGTATCGTGAATGAACATAATGTTAAAAAAAGTTTTTCAAATTAATTTGCTTGCAAGGTTAATATTCAAAATGGAAAATGAAAAGACATTTTCGTCGTGTGAGTGTTGGACGTGCTACAAAAAATATTTAAGACGTTTATTTTTATCGTGCTCCCGCTCTTAGGACAGTTTAAAAGTGGGTTTGTGGATTCCGAAATGGTGATTTGAAGAGAGTGGCGCCGATGGGATTTGAGTCAGGGATCTCATGATCAGGAGGCGAGAACGTTAGCGTCGAGCAAAAGGCCAAGCCAGTTACTCTAAGCTCGTAACTCGCTTTATACTGATCATGTGAGATGAGATCGCTACACACTCCATCCCCAGTGAGAAAGACGTATTGCTGACGTCTGACGAGCGATATGCACTCGTGTGTGATGCTGTCTTACGCATATGTGATGCGTGTGAGGACAGGTTTTGGGTGCAAGATGATTTATTTAGTGCTGCCATCTGTTGGTTATGAGAGGACATGATTGCTGCTGAAGGTTGTTGTTGCGTGTTTGTCAGGGTCACCACTTTGGAGTGGAGTGGCGCCGATGGGATTTGAACCAGGATCTCATGATCAGGAGGCGAGAACGTTAGCGTCGAGCAAAAGGCCAAGCCAGTTACTCTAAGCTAGTAACTCGCTTTATACTGATCATGTGAGATTAGATCGCCACACACTCCATCCCCAGTGAGAAAGACGTATTGCTGACGTCTGACGAGCGATATGCACTCGTATGTGATGCTGTCGTACGCATGTATGATGTGCGGTGTGACAGACTTTATGCTGTGAGCGTTTAACAGGCTTTTTGCTTGATGAGGATGATTTATTTGGTGCTGCCATCTGTTGGTTATGGGAGGAGGTGATTGTTGATGAAGGTTGTTTTTGCGTGTTTGTCCGGGTCACCACTTTGGAGAGAGTGGCGCCGATGGGATTTGATCCAGGGATCTCATGATCAGGAGGCGAGAACGTTAGCGTCGAGCAAAAGGCCAAGCCAGTTACTCTAAACTTGTAACTCGCTTTATACTGATCATGTGAGATAAGATCGCTACAGTGATTTGAATCTAAACGATAAAATTTGCTCTGGGTGAACTTTTGGCATTGATAATGACTTAGTACGTCATTTAGTGAATAATAATCAACGGATAACTACTGAAGAGATTGCTGAGAGACTAAATGTTGACAATTCGACTGCATTGCGCCATTTAAAACAATTTGGGTACACTTCGAAAAACGATGCATTGGAAATCGATCGGGCACAAACTTGTGCAATCACCCAGTAGAAGTAATTAGATTAGTGTTATCCACTTTTTTTATTATTTTCTTTTAACCCCTTGAGGAGCAAGCAATTGCGTTTCAGTAATCTTGAACTCTCACCGGAAAAATCGAAAAAAAAATTATTTCAAAATGAGGAAAGCAATTGTGTAAATTTTTTCAACCAAAGTTATACGAAAAAATCTTAATAAAAAGTTTGTGGTGCAAATCATGATTAAAATTAGATGGTATATAATATAACCCACCGCCGCACAGTGGGGCAGGGTACACAAATAACTGGCATTAAATTCCTGAGAGTTTTTAAATATTAAAATGCTTTATATTTGTTAATGATTATGTTGTCCCATGTAAATAAAATACATTTTAAATCTTTTTACGCATATTTATATTGAAAAATCTTTTAAATATTGCAATTTGTACATTTTAAAAACATTTTACCTTCATAATAAATTCAAAAATCTGATACATCAGAATCACTGGAATCGTCTGCGGAGTCCGCGATATTTACTTCTTCAGTTTCCGTATCGCTATTATCAGATTCTGCTACGGTTGGAGCTTTCAACATAGATATCACTTCAGTGGGAAGTTGTCTTAGGTTTTTCCTTTTTATTTTGCGTTTACTTGAAATTAGAGGATCACTACTGATTAGAAATAAATTAAAAACATCTTCATTTGTCTTGACCCTGCTACACTTTCTCGAATTGTGTTCCCTATATCTTTTAAAATCTTTATTACGAGCTTCTTGAGCCTCCTCACTTAATTGGCCGATAGGAAGTAATGCCGCTGATACTATTTCTGGACCATGTATGAGGTATTTATGTACAGTTGGTGACATGTTGTACCATGGATATTTTTCAGTAAAGTACATTGCGGTATGATGAGTGAAAATTCTGAATTTTTCGACATAGATTTCGTACCCGCTGGCAACTACTCTCATAACTGTGTGTAATTTTTTTATAAGCTCAAGATCAATCTTCGTGATTTCTGCTGACAATTCTGCGTTTTTAAAAAATCTTCTTGCAGTGTTGCCATCGTTGGTTCTCCCGAATCCCGGTTTTGGCATATCTACGATTAAACCACATTTTTCTCTGAACTCTTTTTGTATACGAGCTCTGTTTTCCTCTACTATTTGTTTGTCAGTTCCTCGAACTTGCCATTTCATTATCGGCAATTTATAAGCCAGATGCAAGACGCACTCGAACATACGAATCCATCCGTGTAAGACAGACAAACCAAAGCCCAAGTTGTCAGTGTTTATTGGTCTAGCAATCATTACTTCTATATTGTTGAACATTTTAGAAGTAGCACCACAAATAAAACATTTCTGTGTTGATGTCGTTTCAGTGAGCGCATTGCACACTTTTCCATCTACCATGGTGAAGATCAATTTATGATTTACGTCTACTTGTCTGTCCTGCGATGTTATTGTAGTGTCCCGCAACTTTTCTATTTCGTGATCTACTCTATTCTTTTCTACAATTGAAGTTTCCTTAGATTCTTTGATAAACTGAATTTTAAGTGGTCTGCAATATGCCGTAGATGCTGGACTTGGGTTTTGCCAAATAATCTTATTATCAGAAACTAGACGAACAGGAACAACGCACGTGATGAAAACTGCGGAATCACTGGCTTCAGTTCCATGAAACGCTTGTTTGTATGAGATATGGCCTGAAGAGCCATCAAAACCCCATTTTGTGAATAGACATAGTTTGGTTAGTTCTGTTTCTCGAAGAGTTCTAATAACAGGTTCAATTGATAAAATCATACGTTGCGCTGTGTGATCAAGTATATCCTGTAGGGGAACGCTAGCGGAGGTATCTGTAATATGTATATTGTTTGGGTAGCAGAATGTCTTTGCGGATTGTCTGGTTTTGTAAGAGGGGAATGTTTGTGGAGCATTATTCCTCACAATCTCATATTGATATCGAGACAATTTTGCTGTTATCAAAGCAGCTAGAGCATCTTCTCCAGATAAAGATTTCGGCTTTGAGTCCAAAGAAGCTGCGTAGGCTTTTATATATTTAGTGGCACGATTTGGGGACGTAGTTATTTCACTGAGAAGTTTCGACGCTTGTACTTGGCCTTCTGACCTTAAACTCATTCGCGTTGCGTATGACAACACAGATGCAGGTATAGTATTCCTTAGTTCCTTAGTTTTTAATCATTTTGTTCTCTCTGAGCTATCATTAAAGCTAAGTTCAGGGCGACCACGCTTATTTACTATTTTATTAGGAAACAAAATTGATCCTTCTAGCCATTCCTGATTGTTGCTTTTAAACCTTTCTTCCATTCGCCTTGCTTTGGTGTAACGTGTCTTATACTGTGTCTTGAAATACGAAAGTTTTTTTAGCGTTTCTTTCTGTTATTTTGAATCACATTTACTACGTCTTTTAATTTCATCATACAAGTGCTGAAATTGTTTTTTCATTTCACTACTTCCACAACTTCTTATTATGTTAATAAGTTCTTTTCTTTTGATAAACATTATAAATATGTTCTTTAATCTAAAAAAAATATGTTCAATATTAATATACTGATAGTCTTATTATCAATATTCATTCAGCATAAAAAAGTTTTTAATATTAATTCAGGAGATTAGATTAGGCTTACCTCAAATCTTCTTATATCAGTGATCCATTTAAAAATCCTTCTGTTGAATGTTCTTACTATTTATTTAAAAATCACAGGAAAATGGAGACACGGAAACATATTTTTACAACGCACAACAACTAACGTTATCGCGTTTCATCATTATATGATCGTAATAAGTATAAATCAATTACATATGTTAGCGACGTAAACATCCATAAACATTCTAAAAACAAATTCGTTTGTAAACAAAACAAAAATTATCATCTGCGCGAAACGCAAATCAAAAACAATTACAATTGAGACCATGGAAGCCGTGATAAACGCAACACATTATATCAGAAATTGTCCTGAAACAAAAAAAAGGCCCAATATGGGCAAATTTTTTTTGCGATCCTAAATTAAGCAATAAATAAGCTTTCCCAAACTGTAAAAACCAAAGCTTGGACAGCCTTGGAACATAATTAAAAATCTCAGTGATTCTGAACATAGAGTAAATATTTAAGTCTTTCACACTGAAAACGATTTCAATATTATTAACACACTCTTTTATTAATCCAAAACTCTTAAAATATATCTACGCACACCAACTTCAAAATGTCATCACAAAATTAAAATTTATTGCAATAATGATGACGTACGACAACTTTCAAATTTTGCCTGCAAATCGTACATATTATCTCGACGAAAAACTCTACGCAACTAAGCGTAACTTTAACCGCGGGTGGAGGAATGAAGTAGAGAACAACATTGTTTTATGACGTGAAAAATAGTTCTTTATCGTTTCCACTGAAAAGAATAAAGGAATTCAGATTTTTGATTTTTGATTTTTTGCCAGGTTTTTAGGTATTCTGCCCCACTGTGCGCCGCTCAAAGGGTTAAAAGATAGAAGGAATCTGATGCCAGAAAGAGAATTATTGTAAAGTGAATGTTAAAACTCACCCTTTTAATTTATGAATATATAATAATTTCTATTTCATAAAAAAAATCTCGTCAGTTTAATCACTTGCCAGTCATCTCAAAAGTACAACTATTCCACTCGGAAGCACCCAACATATTGCTATCGATAGGGTGGTGCAAAAAGGCATTCTATTTATTACATTACTTAGCGCAGTTTAAAGCAGACTCTTAACTTGCTTATAGACCATTACATGTCATGTGGGACATTTTTTCGACACATTACTGCTGTTTTAACAATTTTATTATATCCTGAAATTAAAACAACTACAGTTAAATATGTTTAACACGAAAACGCTTAACACGAAAGGATATAACGGTCCGGACAGTATACTATGCAATTTAATATTTTTTTTTCTTTTAACACGAAACAAAAATCGTTTAACACGAAAAAAATTCGCTTTCTATCCAGTTAGTTTGAGTTGAACTTGGTGAATATTTCGCTTCAAATGAAGATGAAGCGGCTTAATGCAGTTGATGAGAAAGAAGGACGAAAACAGAAATCTGCAAAGAGTTTAGCATTGCTAATTCTACTTTATCAACGATAATAAAAAAAAGCGATCCCATTACGCTAACATTTGAGCGCAGTATGTTTAAGCCAGAGAGAAAACGTATGAGAACCACTAAGCACGAAGATTTACCGACAGTTTTGCTTATTTGACTCAAACAAGTTAGATCGCAGAATACTGAAAAAGACATTTTAAAGACATACAAAAAGATATTTTTTTACCTGCTTTTTATCCTAATGGATGCAACCTACTAATAGTTTCAGGAAATCGAAATAAAATTTGACGACGACGAAAATATTTGTGAGTTTTGTTCTTTTTTTTTATGAATCTTTTACCGCGAAATTCTTTTAACACGAAAAAAAAAATTCGGATCCCCCAATTTCGTGTTAAACGTATTTTACTGTATACTACACAGGTGTCCAAAATTAAGGACCAGTCACAAAATGCTAATTTTTAAGTAAGCGAATACTCAGAAGGAAATAATATAATTCAAATAATTACTATCCTTACAGCACAGCTAGTCCATATAACATCTCATTCATGTCACACATGATCACAAGTGTCACAGTCACTAGGGTGAAAAAAAAATAGGAAATTCCAAATGTCTTATTATGAGTCTCAAATGATCACTATATGTGACTCCACTGAGACGTCAATGTGCCTGCTGCTTTGTGACGAGTCACCAGGTGACTTTACAATATAGTTACATTTTGACTCTCGTTTGATTGTCATTTTTAGACAAGTCAAATTTCAAGACAAGTCATTTTTCAAAGTCATCATGACCATTGCATTATAATAAGTCACCAAATAATATCACATTATAGTCGCATGGTACTTTTCTCAAAAGAGTACAATGGTGACTTCACCATAGTCTCTCTGTCACCTGAAAGTCATCATATGATTTTAATGTGACATTGTTTGGTAACTTATCACAATGCAGCGTTCACGATGACTTTGAAATTGAGTCTGAAGATGACAGTCACATTGGAGTCACAATGTAACTACATTCTAAAGTCACATGGTGACTCGTCCCAAAGCAGCAATCACAGTGACGTCTCAGTGGAGTCACATATAGTGATCATTTGAGACTCATAATGAGATGTATGGAATTTTCTATTTTTTTGCTTCACCGTAGTGACTGTGACACTTGTGACCATGTGTTACATGAATGAGATGTTATATGGACTAGCTGTGCTGTAGAGATAGTAATTATTCGAATTATATTATTTTCTTTTGAGAATTCGCGTACTTGAAAATTAGCATTTTGTGATTGGCTCTTAATTTTTGACACCAGTATAATATGAAGAGGTTTTTTTTTAATTTTGATGTATAGTTTGTTATAGTTTAACAATTATCAAATTAACACATATAGTAGGTATTTATATAAGTATCACGCTCAGGACATTTTGTCCGTTTTTCATTGAATGCTCCTGAAACGTTCAGATGACGGTCAAGTCTAGGTTTTAACCGTTTCTCTACTGACATTACTTATAAGTACTATTAAAATAGCTTGCTATAAAATTCATTTAATACATTAATTAGTTGTAATAAGTTCAGAATGATTTATTAGATACATTACTTTATCTTGTTCCAAAAGCATTATGGGTTACACAAAACAAACATATTTTTAAAAGGATGATTTTTTGCCTTTGCATCTTTTCAGCTTTCTTGGCGTTCAGGGGTGGAGGAAATTTTAAATTCGGAAAAATTTCTATATTTCTATTGAAGAACATTATATTTGAACTAATTTTACAAAATACTAAGGAAAATATTTAAAATAAAAGATTTGAGTTGGGTTATAAATATTGCATAAAATCTCTATAAATTCAAATTTAATTAATCCTTTTAAATCCTACAATCCTTCTAAAATGCTTCTAAAATTTATTAAATGATTATGTAAATCTTCCAATGTAGTTTAAACAATTCACGAAACATTCTTTAGAAGATAAAATTTTCATGAATTCATAATTCAGTACTTAAACGGTTAAAGCAGACTCTTTCAGCTAGAGCTGTATTAGTATACAGTATAGTATTCTAACAATTTATAAGTTCACAGATATAGGAATTTATGTAAGTGTCACGTATACATTTTGTCTATTCTTCATGAAATGGTCCTTACCCGACTGCCAAGAAGGGTTATGTGTTTCACGCGTATCTCGGTATGTGGATTTCTTTATACCCTTGAAACATCCTAACGGCTGGATGGATTTTAACGAATGAGGTCTTTATCGATTTGTCTTAACCGTCCGATGGTTATAAACTAAGTATTGTTTTTATAAATTGAAAATGGCGGCCGTAAAATACAAAATGGCGGTACAGACGAAATTTTTTTTTTGCGTATTATATTGAGTGGCATATCATGCGATAGGTCTTTCAAAATGAAGACTATGTTTCATTCACTATTTTACAGTCAGAAGCTCCGTTTAATTATTACACAACCTGGAAGTCGTGTACGTAGAATCTTTAGCTTTACTGCAATTCTAACCATCATGGACACCTCTAGGCCTCATCAAAACAGTGTTTATAGATAGGATAAACAATTAAACAGAACTTAAAAATCATCAATACAAGTAAATAAAAAAATAGGTAAAGTAATGTAAAAAAATAGTTTAACATTGATGAGAAACAATTAATTAGTTCGCTTTTTACGCAGTCGGGTTTTTTGATTTTTTTAAATTAAATTAAATTATTTTTATTTGTAAAACAGCTTCACCAGTGAATTTCTTTTTGCATGTACAAACATTCAGTAAATGAAACCATATTTCCTAAACTACATAAAGTAGTTCAGAAAAGAGTCATAAAATTAACTAATTAAAGACTCTTGAACCACTAAAACAACACTAAAATGAAACTATTAACGGGTTAATAGCAATAGTTTTCGAAAATATACGAAACATTTTTTTTAAAGATAGGCGGCTGTTTAATCAAAAGCAATTCACTCAAAATAGTCTTATCGTATAATAAATGACGTTTTCTACAAAACAATTTAATAGCTCCTGTCGTAAATGTTTTGGAGAATGCCATCATTTTGGATTATATAATGCAATAGGAAACTCATGTACTGGAATAGTACAACGTAAAAAGGAAAATAAAGGATAATGAAAAAAGATTTAAAAAAAATAGGGGAGATTTGGGATATCTAATTCACCTTTTACTCTCTTTTGTGTTTAGTAAAGTTCATTTATTTTAATTTTAACATAACTGCAGGCATCCCTCGACTTACGTAAGTAATACGTTCCGTAAACTTTTGCGTAAGTCGAATTTGTAAATTCCTTAGGTAAAATTTCGTCAGAAACTGCAATATTTATTATATATATATAATATATACATTATTTACACAGTATTGTTTTATAAATAAAGCAGCATGTATTTACTTGGATATAAACTATAAAAGTATGAAAAAATATAAAAACAAATTGAAAGAACACTTTTCAAATAAAAAGTATCTTGTGGAATATGGGATTTATAAATTTAACATTGATGAATTAATTTATATCAATTCTGAATCACATCAAACGAACAGCTCTGAAGCTGGAAGAAAAAATACACTCGTTCCTCTTCACCGAAACTTTTTGGAGATTGTTTAGAGACAATTGTTTAAGTTAAAAAAAAAAAAAAAAAACACTCCAAAATATGTAAAAAGTAAAAGGAGTATATATTTTTAAATACTTTTTTATAAGTATCGATATATTTTATCTTAAAAATCACGCCAAACTTCATGACAGAAATTCATGATTAAAAAGAATTCCTTCACAATACGTTAAGTTGGCGTGAGTCCCGTTAATGGAAAATTCGCCACTTGATGTATAGTCGATAAAAGGCGTAAGCTGGTAAATTTATTAAAAAACATATAATTTTTGGTCTTTTACTTCAGGGTGTATTCGAAAAAAATGTTTTTTTACCCTCAACAGCTCGAAATTTTCTGAGACATTTTCAGACTCATTAAAAAAAAAAAAAAAAAAAAAAAAAAAAGATGAAACTTGCTGGGGGTGATTTTTGAAGACATGTTTAACATGCCGTGTGATTTCATTTTCAGATCAATTAATTAGAATTTGATTTTTAAACAATTATTTTCTCAGTATGACCATTTTTTTCATTCCCAGATCGCCCGCTTCGGATAATTCGGTTCAAAACGCCAAATTTGACAGCGTTTAATACAGTATTTTCTGCATTTATCAAAAAATCGAGAAACACGGCACATTATGTAGTTTCTAAATAAGAGAATTTCCCAGTTTGATGCGTTTGAGAGCAAAAACGAATTTTAAAATGAATCAGAAAATAAGCAGTTTGGATCGGAATACACCCTTAAGAGGTCACAGCAGGAAAAGAAAAAATACATTCTTTAAACTATTTATTCAGTATTTCTTAATTGTTCTTTTAACGTAAAATCAGAATATTAAACTATTAGTTAGTTAAAGAGTTTTTTTAAATCAAATTACCAAACTCTTCTTTTTTGACACTTTCCAACAAAGTTGAAAACTATTTATGCATTCGGATGTCTGTCCGTCTGTCCGCGCTCTAACTCCCGTACATATACTCGGATTTTCATACAATTGATAAAGGTTATTTAGGGTCACCCAAGCATGTTTGGTATCGTATATGAAGTATGTAGGATTAATAGTTCATTTACAGAGGCACTCAAAAGTATTCCATTACATTATGGTATATGGGAAAAAATCGTTTGCAGAGTATTTTAATGATATGACGCTATTTCAAATGCATTAAAACTGATAAAAATCGCTGAATTTCACTACCATCGCGTTATAACAAAGCATTCATAGCATTTTTTATTCATTTACAGGGACACGCAAAAGAAATCGGTTACAATACAGTCTTTGTGTAATAATTGCTGGAGTGTACGGTTTAAAATTCGGTATGCACTTTTAAATTTAATTAATCTTTTGCATGCTACTCGCTATATATAATTTCTATACATCATATACAGGGCTGCAGGTATTCACGTACCATTTTCCTTATTAGAGGAAGTTGCTGAAGGGGAATTTTCAACTGAAGTATATGCATTTCTTAAGTGAACTAAATTTTGGCATGCATGTAGTTAATAGATACAAATCTATATATCATATACAAGGCTGCTCAAAAAAATGTCGATTGCAGATGGGAACAGCTGAAATTGGGTTTTGAAATGTGTTATGCGTTTCCATAGGGTTGAATTAGACGTAATATTTTTAATTTTTTAAACGGTGCAGTTTTGTTACATTATTCTGAATGTGTTGGAAAGTGTTTCATAGTCTATGCTTGACGCATGATTTTTTCTTTCTTTTTTATTTATATTTTCTCCGTTTTAGTGTTTAAAATATTTCGTTATTGCAGTTCGCAGCTATTTACCCTGTTTTGGAAAGCGCTGTTAGGCGCATCATTATTTTCAGTATTTTGTAACTCGTGTACAATTGTAACCACAAAGAATAATTGAAAATTTATCACCTCTGACTGCTCATCGGAAAATGTCCAAAATTAATTTATTAATGTATATTTAAGTTTTTTTTTTTAATTAAAATGTTGTATTGCCATCGGATACATACCTGTGTTCGTTTTTTTTTTTTTTTATTACCCGACTGCCAGGAAAGGTTATGTGTTTTACGCGTATCTGGGTGTGTGGATTTCTTTATACCCTCGAAACATCCCAACGTTTGGATGGATTTTAATGAATGAGGTCTCTATCGATTCGTCTTAACCGTTCGATGGTTATAGGCTAGGTGTTGTTTTTATAAATTCAAAATGGCGGCCGTAAAATACAAAGTGGTGGTAGAGACAAAAAAAATTTTTACGCACCCTATTGAGTGTCATATCATTGGATAGGTCTTTCAAAATGAAAACGATGTTTCATTGACTATTTTACAGTCAGAAGCTCCGTTTAAATATTACTGAACTCTAACGAATTTACTGCAACTCTAACCTTCATAGACATCTATAGGCCTCATCAAAGCAGTGTTTATAGATAGGAACTAACAATTAAACGCAACTTAAAAGCCCTCAATCCAAGTGAATAAAAAAAATAGGTAAGTAACATAAAAAATAGTTTCACATTGATGAGAAATAATTAGTTCGCTTTTCACGCAGTCGGGTTTTTTGATTTTTTAAATTTAATATTTACTTCTTTATTATTATTATTATTCTAGCATATTTAGAAATGAGTGAAAAATCGATTACGAAATTCAAATTTACATACAAAAAACAAGTTGAATAAATGTGTGCGATAATAGAGAGCGTTATAAAAAGCATTATTCATTCTATCACAAGCATAAAAATAGATAATAAGCAATGAAAATATAATTTAACTATAATTTATGGAACGTCATGTTTACCTTGACATTCTGTAAAATATTTAAACGGGAAACTTATGATTTATTTTACTAAAAAGGTGCTAAAAAATACATGAAATAATTTATTTTTAATCATAAAAAAACATCGAAGATGTTAAACTGGACACCCAAGTACTTAACTACGACACGCAAGCATATTCATCATGAGATAGCCGATTTTTTTTGCCCAGTTCTTGAATGAAGAAATCTCTGTTTTATTGGATTTGTATTATTGGAGCGATTCAGTCCTATGCATATTTTACTGTAGATGTTGTTTCAGACTGGATCGTAAATCAGAAATTCTTTAGCGGATGCGGATGACGTCATTTTATATAAAATAAAAGCGTGTGTTTGGGGTCTTAAAACTGAACTATCTATATTTATATGCATAAATATTTTTTTTTCATCATTCTGTTTTCTAGTTTTATACTGAAATGAAATACTAAAGAATAAAATTTTTCTGAAGGTGACTATTTTCATAATTTCCTTGGACACGCTTATAAAGAGTATATAAGCGAAAAAATAAAGTTCCAAAATAACGTTGAACTTCATTTAAATAATAATAATAATAATAATAATAATAATGTAAAATATGAAATGTTGGATGTTAAAGTATCGATACTTCTGTAAAGGTTTAAAATATTGATGCAAATAGACTTACAATTTTCACAGCATTAGCACTCTGAGCACTCTGGTTGAGAGGTTGAGAACCCTTGAACTAACATAGATTACGTAGATTTAATGTAGAATTGAATTACACTGTAATGCGCCATATGGGGCCTTAAGTAGAATTCCTTCATCAAATCACTAATTGAAAACTGCAATCGCTCCTCAATAAGTGAAGAGTTAAAAGATTAAAATCCAGATGGCCACCATAAAATTTCGTGAAGAGTCTATAACTTTTTGCCTGAAGTGTTTTTTAGACTCTATAATGGATCGTAATTTTACATCTTTCAGCCGTTAAGAACTATTAAATCATAGACACTTAGAATCCACTCTGACCTCTGGAAGCCACTTAGAATTTTTGTAAGAGATATACACAAGGCTAGGGGGGGGGGGCAACGAGGAGACGATGCTTAGAGAGCAGAGAAAACGGTAGCTTGACGATACCGCTATGAGCGAGCTGCGCTTCGAACCTGAAACTAAAATTCATGTACTCATCTAAGTGTTTAACGTAAATTCCGCGTGTATCTGTCCAGTGCCGTGAATAAAATTGTCGTTGGGTGAACTACCAGTTCTTATTAGTTTTTTTACAGTACAACACGAAATGCAGCAGGAAGATTTTACAACGTTAAAGAGACCTTAAAAATGTAGTGATGGAACAGTGTAGCAACAAAGAATCATTTTGAGATTTTGCGGGCGATCGCTGTGTTCTGAATTATAATATTTGTGCTTGAATGAGATCTAATCTGCCATTTCTTTGTGTTTCGCGAAGTATGTTCAAATGTCCGGGAATCTCAATGTTGCAGTTATTTTTTTCAATGATATGTTAATAAAGTAATTGCGGATATGTAATTGCTATATATTGTGCTGTAGCAGATGGATTCGATGTATCTGGAACGCATCTTGCCTTTGGGTATTCGAATTCTCCACCTGTTGACTTTCCCAATATCTATTCAATTAGCTGTTATGGATAGAGTATTTTACTGTGATTCCTTACCAATTTATTAAGAAGTTGAATTTCCTATTGCGAATATAAAGTCATCTGAATACACAGGTCCATTTTATAGTGTTATTAACCTATTAAAGAAATTTTGTTCGTTTACGGCAAAAAGGGCGGTGAGGCCATTTTGAACCGAGTTAAATGCGTTTAATTCAATATATATGATATGTTTTTGCCAGCTATATAGATAGATCTGGTCGGTTTATAAAAAAGGCTGTCATGATTTTCGATGATCGAAGACAGAGCTTTGCAGTCGAGTATCTTTCGTGCAACGAATGGTAGCATAATGGAATGAAATGCACTGAAGGTTTTCCCGAAGAAAAAATACTCATTGGAACAGAGTGTTTATTCGGTATACGTTATGTTACACAAACACCTTCCGCAACATCATATTCTGAAGATACCACAGCGGCGTTAATATTCGATATACACTGTTTAAATAAATGGACTAAAAAACGGAGATACTACTGGCAATCTAGAGGCCAGTACTATTTCCGCATTTTTACTCTTAAATTGCAGAAAAAATTCCGTTTTTAATCAGGAAAACTAAAAATTTTCTGTAATTTATAGCGAAAAATTTCCGTAAAAATACGGAAATAGTACTGGCGTCTAGATTGCCAGTAGAATCTCCGTTTTTTAGTCCGTTTTAAGTTTTTTTTTTTTTTTACAGTGTAATAAAGGATCAAACCATATTAGTACGATGTATTTAACAGCAAGCAGCCGGGGTTATTTTAACAATCAAAACACAAGGAAAATATCTGCTCGTAACCTCTTGCACGCTAATTTAGGAGAGCTTGGCTCGATGAGATACAGAGGCCATGGGCGAATCAGGAATCGGTGCCCGTCAAACAATCCAATCAGGCTGCCGGAATTAATACTTATAAGAGCATCAATATCGTGGAGACAAGTGGTCCTGTGGAATAGCGCGCGAATCTGAAATTGTAGAACAACATAAAAAATTTAAAAAAATGGCAAAATAAAAAACTTTCGAATTGCTTTAGCGTTTGGGTTTTAGCATTGACAAACGTAATAGCTTTAGCTTTTTAATCATATACAGAGATTCTCAAAAAGTTTTGGATAGTTTTCCGTCTATTGATGGTAATAGTACGAGATCCGGTATAAGAAATATATACCCTCATTTGTTATTTAATGATAATAAAGAATATATGCTAGAAAATGTATACATTGATACATCGCAAATAGGTTGCGTAGCTAAATCACGTGCCGATAATGTTAAACAATAAAGTGTTTACATTTTTTTTGATCAACTTCCTCGATTAGTTATTTATGAAATTCGACAAACAGCTGAGAGAATATACCCCAAGGAATTCAAAAAATAAGGGTTGCCTACTCTCGACTCTGCCCAACTATGGGGTTGCCAGGTTTAAACAGGTAAGTAAGCGTAGTTAATATACTCTCATAAGTTATTTAATCGAATTACACATCAAATGAAAGCTTATTTTATTCCCATTCCAACCATATTAGGTTGCCTTATCAAAAAGTTTCCTGAATCCATGGTTGCCTAGATTTAAGGTGTTCAATTTTCCGCGTGAGCGTTGAGAGTGTCAGAGAAGCGTTACGCGCAATTCCATTTGACAGACAAAGATGCAGCGAATTCATTTTTAAGATTTCTCCGATAGTGTAAATATTAACGATGATATCACTCACACATTCATTTATCAATCATTAATCAATGCATAATTATGAAATAATAAGTTTTTTCCGTTCAAAATGTCAGCTTTTCAAAAGGAGATTTTTTTCGATCGTTTAAGCGCGCCGATTAAATACTGATAAAAGTTAAAAAATATATCACATAATGATATAAATATTTTTATTTTAATACATATTAAATTTATCAATAGCAAAATACAAAGTTTTTATATAAAACACTTATTCAGATTCAGAATCGTCAGAAGTGTCGATGTCACAATCTAATTCTAATTCTTCATCGTTTTCTCTGTTTCTAGATTCTCTTAATACGTCGTTATCTTGTAAGGGTGTTGGGTCCTCTTTAACCCTCCGACTGTCTTGGAAAAGGGCAAAATTGTAATGTTGTTTTCTCTGCATTTTTTTTTAAATGCTAAAAAAAAAATGATTCATTGAACATTTTATAAAAAAACTTAATAACGAATATGAATGCAATCCTTGGAAGTATTAATCATTGTTCAATGTATTAAAAATACATTAAATCAATAGAATTATATTACTTTAAATATTGCTTGTATTGCAGTGAAACCTGGAGTTTAGTGAACGTATTAACACGGGCTTGTCAGTGAGGGTGTTAAACCACTTTGGCTTCAAATAACCATCCAAAAACCAACCACAATCTTCAGGATTGACTTTATCGCAGCATGCATCGGTTGCATGAAGCCACATAGAATTAATATATATTGTGCGCAAAATTTTCTGTTTCAGTGAGATCCAGCACGATTGTATCACATTGGAGTCGATGCCTTTAATCTTCTTCATGAACTTTGCTTTGTTTTTGTGCATTGAATATGTTTTTTGGAACAGCTGCTATCTAGCGTCATTGATATTATAACATTGCTTGATCCCATAAAGAAGAGCAGTAAACTCCTGAACAGGTTGAATTTTATCTTCTAGGAGTACATCTACTGGATCCGTCAATGATGCGAATGTTTCCTGGAAATCCGTTCGTCTTGAAAATGTTTTAAAAGGCTTGACTTTTCCTTTATCATAAAAAGCCGTTATGTAATCACAGCCCGTAAATGCGTGGAAAGCTGGCAGACACAGGCATAAAATGGAACCCAATTTCATTGCAAGCTCAGTACAGTCAAGATGTTTCTTATTGCTTTTCTTTGATGATGAACCCGTTAACCAAATTTGAGTCTGCGGAATTTTGTGGATAGTGGCCAGTAAAATTACCAAGACATCGGTATCATTTGCTTTTACAAATATTTTCGAATTAGGTGGCGCTTTTGATATGTGAAACATTATCCGCGTATCTGCCTCTTCATGTTGACATAAATAATCTTCTTCACGTTTCACGACGTGTTTTCTGACAGTATGGTAAGAAAAACAGTGTTCTCCAACTGTTATAGAATTTTTTTTATTTTGGATTATTGATAGTATGTTATCATTTTCCTAGTAATTAGCCAAGAATTGTATGAGGGCTCTTTGAAACGGTAATTTTTGAGATTTCCGAGAAAATCGCTAGGTCTTGGTTGAAGAGGTCCTTGGATGACATACGGTCTATGGAACTTCAGTCGACTTTGCCATTCGCAGTCTTTGATAGAGGGCGGAATGTTTCTATCAAAAATTATATGTATTTCAGGGGCATTACTTGAGCACAATTTTATTAAGATAGATTCAGCAATCTTGTCAAATGTCTGCGGCATAGATGATCCGATAATATACAGGTAATAAAAACCGTCTATTATTCCAATATCGATACCAGTAGGCTCAACTGTTTCGACGTTAGACTTTAATATTTGGGCTAGTTTGGATTTGTCAGTTTTAGCAAGTCACCAGAACACGAGAAAAGAGCAGTAATTTTACTTTTATTTCTTATATGTTAATATCATGAATATCATGAATATTATTGAACTGATTGAACGTTATTTACATTAAAAACAATCTATTTATTTTATTTGTGAGAAAGTGAAAATGTGTAAATTTTGAAAGATTATTGTAACGATTGTTTAATATATTAAGCTTCATAAATTAATAAAACATCAGCTGTAAAAATTTTTCTACCAAATGGGAATAGTTATAAAAATCTTTGGGACCTGTAAAGTGCAATATTTCGTATATTTTTACATTACACCATCACTTTATGCGGTTTTAAATCCAATTATATGATATTTACTTGACGTATAATATTCAAGACGAAAATTTCAGTTTGTTTTTCGTGGCACTTAAATCGTTCACCCATCATGTACAAATATATACATATATATATATCCATGCATGAACATAGAATAAATATTAGATATATAGAATAGAATATCTATTCTATGTTCATGTATCGGTGTAACATTCTGTTGAAAACGTAAACATGCAACGTGAAAAAAAGAAAGATCACAATATGGTAGACGCTAAATAACAAAAATATTACAAGAAAGGGAAGTTTCTTCCCCATTATCACTAAAGGCGCTGCGATCGCAATTGCATTACCATTACGCTCTATGGAACTGTCCGATCTCGTATATTAATCTATGCCTCGCTGCATCCTTTTCTGTCAAATGGAAGTGCGCGCGCAACGCTTCTCTGTCACTCTCAACGCTAACGCAGAAAATTGAACATCTAGGCAACCATGGGTTCAGGAAACTTTTTGATAAGGCAACCTAATATGGTTGGAATGGGAATAAAATAAGCTTTCATTTGATGTGTAATTTGATTAAATAACTTTTGAGGGTATATTAACAACGCTTACTTACCTGTTTATACCTGGCAACCCCATAGTTGGGCAGAGTCGAAAGTAGGCAACCCTTATTTTTTTAATTCCTTGGGGTATATTCTCTCAGCTGTTTGTCGAATTTCATAAATAACTAATCGAGGAAGTTGATCAAAAAAAATTAATTAAACACTTTATTGTTTCGGCACGTGATTTAGCTAGGCAACCTATTTGCGATGTATCAATGTATAAATTATCTAACATATATTATTTGTTATCATTAAATAACAAATGAGGGTATACCGGATAGACCATAGACCGGATTTTAGACTATAATTGCAAAAATTGGATTTTCAAATGCGTTATGCGTTTTCCAAATTGTATACTTAAACATCATCTTTCACCTTAACACGTTAATTGCCAATCACGCAATATCGCGTGATACGAGTTCTCGCCAAACGGCCGATCATGCGTTATCGCGTAGACGTCGCTATCAAGTTTCTAAGCGGAACAGTATAGCGGCCAGAGCGATACGGCGCGTAATATGCATATTTGCCACTAGGGAAGGGATCTACTTTTGTTGAGTGGGGAAGCCCGCCAGCCATTGTCTATTGTTTATGTTAACCTGTGCGCACAGTAGTGGCGTTCAGACAGGGCGACGACGATGCGACGATTTTGTTTAGTTATTCGTTGATTTAGCGTGCTTGAAGGTTGGTTGTATTTACTTTGTGTTGTCTTTGTTCAAAAACGCCTAAAAAGTACAATACATGTATGTTATCTAGTACAAGGAAAAACCTTTATTTTATCAAAGAGTAGAAGTAAGTTGTTGTCCTTTGTTTGTCCTACAAACAAAGGAATGAAAACATGGAGGATTAGGAGCAGGAAAACACAATCATAAAACTGCGTGTCAACCACTGGTGGTATTAATTTTTGGCTTATGCATCACTTCACTTCCGGCAGACATGGATCATTAGATTACTCTACTTCTAATCTGCCATAAAATAAAGGTTTTTTTCTTGTGCTTGATAACATAGGTTTTTGTGATGTCGGCTCTTGGACTATTACTGGATTCGGACGACGACTTTTATGCAGGGAGTGATACCGATGATATAAACTATGAATTTCTTGACAGTGAAAATGACTTGGAATACGAAGAACTAATTTAAAAAAATGGCCACCACGCGAAATTCCAATTTTCAGCTTGGCAATGAACGTGTCGTTGCCTTAACTGTCGGCCTTAAACTGTGAAGTTTTGATAAAGTATTCTTAATGTGTTAGAAAGTATTTCATAATCTATGCTGGGCGCATGGTTTTTTTCCCTTGTTTTATTCTGCAAACTACCCGTTCAAGGATGTACAGTCGTGGAAAAAAAAAAGTAAACACCCCTACTAACTCCTCAACAAATTATCGTAGAAGAAAGGTACTGGTACCGAACGATTGGAAATAAAGTCTAGCTTTAAAGGATGTATATAAAATTTGCTCAGTGTGGTCTCTATATATTAAAACGAACCATAACTTTGTTTTTTTTCAATGGCAGTACACAATTATGACAGCATAAATGAAATCTACACCGTTCAATTAGCCTAAAAACAAATTTTTATGCAATCCGTACTATAAGTTTCTGAGAAATTAATTATTTTAAAACGAGCTTATTTTAGCGGCTGTATATCCCAATTGAAGTTCGGTACTCGATTGTTGACCGAGAGAGCCTCCTTCTTGATCAAGGCATCTTAAGCGCTACTCAAACAGTCATTGAAGACTGCTAGATTACAGGATAGCAGAAGAAATTTCCAAATATCTAGTCACTTCTATCATAGATGGCCCCTTAATCCATCATTTTGCCGTTTTTTAAGCATAATTTGAAAACTACTTGGAAGAAAAATGTGAAAATTTGGATTTCCATAAATCAGGACTTAATAAATCTAAATCCATCAAAAAAATTGTAGGTTGCAATTTATAATTTTTTCGAATATTTATTTCATAATTCATATCATAAAATTATAAAAATTGCAACTTCAACGTATTTATGTTTGGTCATATTAGTATTATTGCTATACAAAAAATTAGCACATTAGGAGTATAATTTCAGGAGATCTAAATAAAAATATGAAAAGGTAATTTAACATTAGAAGCACTAAATTTTGATTGTTTATATAATTCAAAAACTTATCATTCAAATGACTTGAAATTTGGTTTCTAGGCATATTTTGAACCGAAGATTTGAAATATTGTGTTAAAATTGGGTATTGCCATTGAAAAAAAATGAAGTTTGGGTTCGTTTTAATATGTAGAAGTAGATGGCCCCCTAAGCAAATTTTATATACATCATTTAACCCCTTGAGGGGCGCCGTTTGCAGTCTGCAAACGGTTAATTTTAATGCCTAAATATCCAAATGGCACCAGTAATTTTTTAGTACAATTTCAATCTTATAATAAACATGAAAAAAGGTTTTTGATTATTTTCACATAAATCTGTTTCTTAATTGCGGTGTGAATTAATTATTTGAACATTTTTTGAGCAGAAATGCCTTGCCCCTGAAAGAGTTAAAGCTAGACTTTATTTCCAATCGTTCGGTACCAGTAACTTTCTTCTACGATAATTTGCTGAGGAGTTAGTAGGGGGTGTTTACTTTTTTTTTCCACGACTGTACATAGGATAAGAACAGCTTTATTTGGTCATTCATTTTATAAGCGTACTGTAGCGTTAAAATACTTTTTTTTAATAAATGATTTTTTCTTCTTTTGAAGTAAAATAATAAAAATAATAATAATAACACCATTCTTTTTATACAATTTACAAATTTTATGTGTCACCTTTAACAAAATGTTTGCATACAATCACATGTAAAAAACGTGTACAATTATTTCATAATGGTAAAATTGAATTTCAAACGAATAGTTAGCTAAAAATGTTTGATATATTGTTTTTTTTATCGAAATATTAAAAAAATAAAATGAAACCACGTATATATAAAATTTAAAAGTAAAAAAACCCTCACAAATCAAGTTTATACTATTCTATGAGTATAAACGTACTCAGCATATTTTTAGGATAAGTTTTGAAATATATAAACAATAGAGCATTTAAAAAATTGGCGCTTATTGGTACTTATTTTTATCCGCGCCCTGAAGATTGATCGCCAAAAATGTTATCAAATGCCAATCACATTCAAAATACTTTAACATTGTTAAATGCATAACATTTTTAAAAATCCTTATAGTATAAAAATAACATAAAATAAAATAAATAAACTATAGCAAATAATAACAAAAACAATAAACTATGAACTATAATAAATAAATAAACAATAATAAATTAAGGTATTTCTTAGTTATCCCGTCGACCAAAAATATATCACTGAACTATAAGATTAAATGTCAATAATGGTTGATCCTAAATGTCACATTCACTTGACTTTAAGCAAGTTACTCGTGTTTACGCCATCAAGTGGTTTTTATTTTGATGTTTTATTTGTATTTTTATTAATGTTATACTAAATTATTTGTTCTTTTTTTTATTTAAAATAAAAATTATGTCAATTTGCATGATTTGTCGAGTGGCTTGGCAATTTATATAATTTGGCGAAATTGGTCGACGGAATAACTAAGTAGCACCTAAATTGATAAACGATAATAAAGAAATTAATTAATAAAAGATAATAAAGAAATAAACCATAATAAAAAAATAAACGATAATCTATACATAAAATATAACAAGGTGGAATCCGTCGAATTTCGACGAAAGCAAACGTTTAAAAGAGAACCGTTAGATTGATTTATAATAAAACTACAAAATTAATTGCAATAAAAAATCCATCGAGCATTGTTTAGTCCGACGCTTAGCAAATGTTACTTTAGACTAAAGTTACCAAAATATTATTTCCTTAAATTTAAACTGTTCCGAGTTATTTAAAAATTAAACTTTATTAGTATACATTGGTTGAAGAGCACCCAAAAATATTGATAAAGATGTAAAACTAATCTATCTTAAACATATTACTTCACTTGCAAGCAATTTATTTATTTATTTTATTAATTTAAATTTAAATTATAAATTTTTAAGAAAAAATCATTCTTTTATTGAAAAATTGCCAATTTTAAATAATCAATGCAATTATAATACTAAATTTGAAGTATAAGTTATTCATTACCGTAAAATAAAGATATTTACCAAGTTTCATGCAAATTGCTTTATTAGTTTGTGAAAAATGTTGCGCGCAGTGCGTGCAAGCCAAAAAACAATTTTAAATTTTTTATCAAAATTAAACATAAAAAATTAAATTAAATTTCAATATAGAATATTAAATAAAATTATTTTAAATAGAAGAGATTTCAGATTGTCTATATTAAAAATTTTATTCATTTATTTTTTATAGAGACTGAGAAAAAAAAATTAAATGTGAAATTAAATGTGTGTGCTAAACTGCACCGCCAGGTAAAAAGTAAGACTCCCGAGACCCGTTAAACGCTTCGAACTTGTTTAATGTTCTTCGTCAGTAATGTAATCTGACACAAATACCTACCTTCGTGTTCAATTGTTTGTAGCAAATGTTCTGAACTGCAAGTTGAATTTATATCATATCGCTTGAATTCGCATTTATTTATATTACTGATGAGGAACTTTAAACAAGTTCGAAATGTTTAACGTTATCTTTTAATGACTGTTATGCGCTTTTAAACTGTTTCATTAAATTGTCTGGATTTTCGTATTTGTTTTTAATTAATAATGAAAATGCGTAACGGTTTTTTTTTTCATTTTAAAAGGTTATATTAAGATTTTAAGTACGAACAGAAAGTTTAGGTGCTTTAACATCTAATTCATATTATGATTACTTTTAAATAAGGTTTAACGTCATAAAGTTCCACAATTCAAGATCATCAAAATGGCGGCCATCTGAAATAAAAGTCTATTTTAGACAACACATTTTCCGCACTTTGGCGTGTTTCTAAAAATGTTTATTTTTTATAAAAATGATTGAAAGTGGTCCAAGCTCCAATAAATTATATTATCTTTAATAATAGTACGATAGGTTTAAATAGAAATATATTAAATGAACTTTTTAAAAGTTCACTGTTTTACTCAAACGCTAACTAAAATAATAAAAGAGATGTTGCAAGTTCAAAAATATACATTTTATATAAAACTTCTTGGCACTTTCAAGCTTTTCTAAGCGCTTCATCAGAGAATATTTTCCTAACTAATTGCTGCTTATTTATATAAATACGTCGCTTCGTTTTGAAAATGAGAGAGCCAATAATTATTAGAGTTGAAAGTAGAAGTAGCAGTTTCTTGGATTAAAATTAAAATGAGAAAATATATATTATTACTAACTGCAGTTCCATTTATTTTATTACGTCACTCTGTTCTCACACATTACTTTCCTTTTTAAATGCGTAGCTGGTATATATTTATGTTATTTATTAT
Organism: Maratus speciosus; assembly: GCA_963932465.1. Classification (NCBI taxonomy): domain Eukaryota; kingdom Metazoa; phylum Arthropoda; class Arachnida; order Araneae; family Salticidae; genus Maratus; species Maratus speciosus. The sequence goes on along the minus strand of OZ010788.1, from coordinate 619,481,113 downwards.
CAATGTATATTTTTTTTAACTTGTAACATCTCTTTTATGATTTTAGTCACCTTTTAAGTAAAATAGTGGACTTTTAAAGTTCAATCATGGAAAATCAATTCGTACCGGAAAATTCTATCCTTTAATTATTAGACAGCGCTGAACAGTAGAGCACTGTTGAGGGTTTCCTAGCTGTTATCAGCTTAACACCCATTCTGAAGATACGATGTCTTACTAATTAATGAGCCATTGGGAAAAAGTAAAGGTTTAGTTGTTAAAAACTGCATTATAAATAAGAAAAAAATATTAAGAATATAATCTATAAATCAGAACTTATTTTTAAGAGATAAAAAAATTAAAGTTAAGTATTATAACACAGATTAAGAATTAAGAGTTATATTAAGATATAGGTATAACTGTAGTTGCAAGAGCTACTATAAAAAAGATAAAAAAAAATGTGAAAATGATAAAAGTTGGCACTTATTCAGAAGTATTGATTCCGATATCTAATGTCTAATAATTACCGAGCAGGATTTTCCGGTACGAATTGATTTTCCCAACACGACACGACTTTCCGATCGACCCAATAATTTTTGTATTCTGATCCCGCCCAGTTTGAAAAAAAAAAGCCATTTAGCGTAAAATGACTTTATAATGCTCCTAGACGGTTTAAGCCTGTGGACGGCTTGCGCTAAAGCACTAAATAACTACGAAAGGACTTTGTTTTCAGCCAAGTCGTTTTATAAAAATAATCTACAGATTATAAGAAAGAGAAAAGTGTAAAAAAAAAAAAAATCGACTTTTCCACAGGAAAAAAAAAAAGCAAATATCCCCTTTCAAAGAAAAAAAAAAAAAGATGAAATTTTAGAATATACTTTGTTTCACAAAATAAAATTAAATAATGGTATATTAAATTGGAGAAACTTATAAACTAGGTGAAATATGCTTTACTAAAAAATTCAATCTCGAAAAATAATCAGAAAGAGAGAGATGAGATATAAATTGGAATTTACTTATATTTTTAGTTCAGAAGTAAAATTAGTTACTATTTTAAGTTTCTATATGTAAGTTTTTTTCTGAATTTCAGAGATTCCATATGAAACTTTCTTCTGGTGTCTGAAGAAATTTTAATTTAGAACCAGCTGACAAAATTACTTTCCTTTTGCCATAAATAACTCTCAAATACGAAAGAAAGATCATTTTATTTCTCGCAGACGTAGTAAGTATCAAAATTTAAAGCTCTACAAAGCTGGCGGCCTATTTAAAACATGTATTTTCAACATAGTTTAATGAAAATTCTTCGGAAAACTCTGTACAGACAGATAAGGCAGGCACACATACAAACTTATATCTTTATTATTATAGATGGATGTTAATTTCAGATGAGCAAGATATCTCCACTGATGATATGATATAATTTCTAAATGGAAATTTACATTTTCATTCTTGGAAAGCAAATCTAGAATAATTTTATGAAAATGACATAATTTTCGAGACACTTTCAGTCGTGACATCGTTCAAAAACATTTCATAGAAAGTAAAATCATATTTAGTAAATTATTATATTTATTATTTTTTTCTGAAATTGGAATCTCTGTATTACAGTAAATATTTCAGCTTTAAGTACATTTAAATAAAGTTATTATATCATTTCAAGCCACTTATATAGGCAGTGTTCTCGCTGGCTTTTGACCAAAATTATCGATTTGGCGAATAAGAAATAAAAAGCAGTAGTCAAATGAAAAGAAATGTTAGCAAAATAGATTCGGTGTGAAATACTGAAAAATGTATCTTTAACCCCTTATTGTATCCCTTTTTATCCAAATGTTCTAAAATAACCTAATTTTTTGTAATAGCTTGTAAAATAGAAATACGACTATACGCTGCAGGAAGTATTAAAAATAAGTACATTCTAAATGTCTCCTAATAGTGTAAATATTTCCGAAAATCTTTTAGCAGTCTAAATAAAAATTAAAAACAGCTATCTTTGATTTACCGTAGTGAAAATAAACACTAAAATTTTGCTTTGGGATTACGACTCTTAACCGATAGAAAAAAATTGACCGTCAATGATACTTTCATACAACTAATAAATAATATGGTAAATGGCTAATTTCGACACCGCATTCTAGCAAAACTTTTCTCTATTTGGCGATGCGAGTAATTTTGTTTGTGTTTTTACCGGCGCGACGCCGCCGGTGCCTAGATAGTGATTTACTGATAATAGAGAAATAACTATCGCATAATCCTTTCTGTCTTTGGCTGTTCCTAAATTGGTGTTGAGTCAGTATATCCGTAAATAGAGCTATGTAAAGGGCATGGTGCGATTGAACATGTAAAGTGGTACCAATTGTTCAGCAACGCGGATAAGAATCTCGACTGTTTTTTCACACACACACATACACAAAAAGAGCAGAAATTGAGCACTGGCAATCCAATTTGGCAAGTCTGATTGTTCGTTTACTCGCCAAATAGAGCATTTTGTCGCGATTTGGCGAAATGGCGAGCGGCAGAGAAAACCCTGTTTATAGGCACTTTTAAGGTACTGCTATTTTTTAATTTTGTATATGAAAAATGTGCATTATTTGCTCAGAATGACGTCAGTTTCGGATGTGAGAATACAGCGAGTATGTCTGAATTTTTATTAAGTTATAAAAACAAAGTACACGTGTTAGCATTTTTTTAAACTTCTTGTGCCATCTTTTTGGATAAGAAAACAGGCTAAGAAAAAATTGTATTCGGAAAAAAAAAAAAAAAATAGATTTTTATAATGACTGAAAAAAATGTAAAGAGCAACCTTATAAGTAAATATATAACAGATTAACACCTTTTAATAACACACTATTTCTAAATGCTAAAAAGGTGTAAGATTTAAACTTTAAAAACAGTAAAATGGTTTTATTTGACTGTTGACATGTTTCGACCCTTCCCGAGTCATAAATAAATAATAATATTCATCATAGACCGTGTAATTTCAGAATATTACTATTTTGTAATGGAGGCCGGTGACGTAAGGTGGTGTGGTAGAGTATACTTCAACGGCCGAGTCTTATTAAATCCAAAGAAATATTTTATTGCATTATAAACAATTAAATTATGGTTCTCTGGATTAAAATAAGTTATAAACACAACATTTTAAAAAATAGGGTTCGATTACAGCTTTTAGTAACTTGTTCATTAATTTAAGTCCAGTCACCGAGTGGCACATCGTTTTTAGTGAAACAGTCTCTATTGGCTCAGAGTCCGAAGTTTTTCGTCAGGTCGACGAATACGTGAGATTTTCTTTGAATGACTTTTATTCGGGAGAAGGTAAGAGTTTTAGATGCTCGACAGAAACGTCGACACTTAGTAGAATCACAAACGAGGTTTGGAACCTTCGGGGTTCTCCGTAGTGGAGAAACTTTACAGCCGCACCTGGCTTTCGCTCTTACAGTGCTCCGGAAAATGTTCCGAAGCCACTAACCCGTGAGAGATTTCTACTCTACACGGCCAAAATCTACTTGAAGTCTCAACTTAAAAAAAACAAAACTATCGAGAATGCTCTCGCATCTCTCTTTATCAGCTCCGTTCTCCGTCTCGAACAAAAGCCACCTCCCTTAGCCACTCACAATCTGTCGCTCGTGACCTCATAAACAAGATCGTTCTCTATAGGATGCAGTGAGAAACCTGACATGAAAGTCAGATGTAGTTTTACTTTCTAGTTCCCACGGGCCAAGGTGACCGCGTGAACATCAAAAGAATATTTTCTCTCGCTAAATAAAGGAATACCATTCACACTAGTGTCAACTGAAGACATCGATAGATATTGATCTATCTGTTTTATCTTTTGCGACTTTTTCTTGGACTCTGAAGAAATTCTGAGTCTAGGTGAATTTACATTAGATTCCCTATACTGGCTCCTTCCTTGTATATTGAGAGTTCCAATGTGAGATATTGTCGAATTCTCACAATTTATTTGTTTTGAAAATGACTCGGGTAGGGTCGAAACATGTCAACAGTCAAATAAAACCATTTTACTGTTTTTAAAGTTTTAATCTTACACCCTTTTTAGCAATTAGAAATAGGAAACCTGACACGGATTTCAAATAATCAATAATTGTACGCTTGTAATAAAACATTGTAAATAAAAGTTTCAGGCAAATCGGTCAAAAAATGCAGATTTGTAAAAGGAACATACACCCAAATACAGATTTAAATATATATATATATATATATATATATGTATGTATGTATGTACGTGTGTGTATGTGTAGATATATATATATATAACAGCTGGGAACATTACTTTTTCTTTGAGGGGATTTCTTTTATGTTCTCTGACAAAACACAAGAATAAAAGTGATATAGTTTTAGTGGCATTTTATTAGTTTCGCATGCTTCCTGTTGCTTGCAGCTTACGTTTTGACATATAGAATCACGGAGCTTTAATGAAACATCGAAGAAGTAACTAAAAGTTTTTATTATTTGTCATATATTGATGTCAATACTTTATTATTTCTCGTGGCTCACGTGTCAATTTTTGTCACATTGAAGAAATAAATCTTTATTACAAACTTAAAAATTGACTAAAGCCTAAAAAAAAAACTTCTGCTGTTTACATACTTCAAAACTTATGAAAAAATGTATTTAATACTTTTTTTGTATTGTGTAATATTTTGACAACTAAAACATTTTATTGAGATATATATTTTTGATTTCAAGTAAGACTTTTATCTAAACTGCCGCATATTATGGTGCAGTTGTTTATGTGCCAGATGATTTTTCTTTGATTCGCATAACAGCTGGAAACGATATGCACTCTCAGAGATTTTCCACTTTCATTTTCCCATAAAATATAAGGATATACAGGAATAAAAGCTATATATTGTAAGCAACTCTTTATTGGTTTTGTATGCTTTCTATTGAATGCTGTCTTGTGGCTCACATTTGTGTTTTTGATGTATAAAATAGCTTAAAAATGAATGAAACATCTTGTAAGCTTTTGAGAAAATAGATTTATTTATGAACTGTTCTTATATTATTTCAAAATGATATTTCATTTTCAATGAAGTTTTATCTAAAATGACAAATGTTATCGTGTTTGGCAGAATTTTCTTTTATTTGAATAACATATGGATACGTTACTTTTTCTTAGACATTTTTATTTTACGTTTTTATAAAAAACTTATAGGAATAAAAGAGATACCTTTTTGGGGGATTTTATAAGTTTTGAATACTTTATGTTTCTTTTGGCTCAAACTTGTGTTATTGACTTATCAAAACTTGAAACTATTACCAAATACAGAAGAATTAAATAAAGGTTTTCAACATCAATTAATGATTTATTTTAGCGTGTGTGTGTGTGTGGGGGGGGGGGGTGTAGGCTCCGATTTCTATTTGTGATGTATCTACTTATGAAACCTTTAGTAAACGCTGAAGAATAACTAAAGGTTTTTTTAATACTTTTTTGGTATTACCCGTTTAGAATCCATGCAGAAAAAAAACTCTATGATTGTGTCAGATTTAGATAATTTTTGCTTATTTTTCATTCCGTAATACGTAGCATAAGAACCTCAATTGATAATTTCATCATATTTACTTATCTTTATTATATTTTACTAATTACGATATAGTTTTGCTACAGTCTTGCGCGCAGTGCAATGCAAGTCGAAAAACAATTTTAAATTTTTTATCAAAATTAAACATAAAAAAAATTCAATACAGAATATTAAAAAAATTATTTTAAATAAAAAAGATATTATGTTGTCTACATTAAAATTTTTATGCATTTATGTTTTATAGAGACTGAGAAAAAAAATTAAATGTGATATTTTGCTAAATTGCACCGCCAGGTAAAAAGTAAGACTCCAGTAATATAAATACATGCCAATTCAAGAGATATAATATAAATTCAACTTGCAGTTCAGAGCATGTGTTACAAACAACTGAACACGAAGGTGGGTATTTGTGTCAGATTACATTACTGATGAATAACATTAAACAAGTTCGAAGCGTTTAATGTTATTTTTTTTAACATTTTTGTGTGATTTTAAACAGTTTAATTATTACTGTTTATTAATTAAACCTTAACATCTGGACTGTGACTGTAAACTAGACAAATATTTTTAAAACATAAAAAGTTACAATATATCCGCTAACGGTAATATACAGTAATTCATCCCGAGTTATCCACAGTCCCGAAAAGCTTTGTTCATTTTTAGAAACTTCAGAAAACAATGCGTTTTTACGATTTGAAGGAGACTTTATATAAACAAAATTTCTTTCGCTGCCACTCTGTTTCGGAAACGTTTCAGAGACATTTTTACAGTGCATATATTAAGGCTGTTCTCAAATCCAAAGGGGAAACTTTATGACATAAATTTTAATTATTTTTGTTCGGAAACGCATGAAACTGTCACACGTTCTTATTCAGAAACTATGTAATCAAAAGACGTTTTCCGTGTATCTTTTTTTTTTTTTTGTAATGACAATAGATCTTTCAGAAAATACTGTCAAAGTTGGCATTTTGAATCGAATTTCCGGTCGAAAGCAGAAAAACCAGTTACCGAAAGGAGAAAAATGACTTGTCGCGTGATCAAAATCGTTTATAACTCGATAGATAATTAGTTTATAAAAAAAATGGAAAATTCATTTGGATTCAAAATCGCTTCCAGAATCAGGTTTGCAAAATTTAAACCTTTACATTTAAAAATGTGCCCATCATTGTGTCAGAAATTTTCGTGCTTGTTGAGCAGTGAACAGCCATCATTTTTTCTCAAACCGGAATATTAGTTTTTCAGGGGCTATTCATTCTCAATTAAACATTTTCAGCTGCGTAATTGAATTTATGCATTCAGGACTAACAAAAGAATATCCATTTTAATGCTGTTAATTTATCATGTTTGTCTGAAAGACATTTATGTTGACCAGGAAAATGTTTACTTGAGAATGGATAGCAGGGACGACAGGGATGACCGCCCCGGGAACACAGCTTTCACTTTAGTATGTAAGGGCAATCTCGGGGGAAGACTCAAATCCACAGTATATGGTAAGATACATTAACAATGACTAGTCTTTACAAGATTTTAAAACCGTTTATAACATAATGAAAAATAAATCCAGTTTGCTAATTTTGACTCTGAAACTCATAAGAAATATCATCAGTACAAGTCGACCCCAATACTCGCGTACAAGTCGACCCCAAATTCGGGAGAAATAACAGACTAAATACCAGAATTTAAAAAAAGTTATCTTCCTCTTATCTAAATGCAGAATTTGCTGATATTAAATAAGCTGAAGATGGCTACAAGAAAGTATCGGTATGTAACATATTTTTTTCACGAATTTAGGGGTCGACTTATACGCGAGTATATACGGTAATTATTATGAAAATACTAAATTACCAAATAAAACAAACCTAATAGACAGGGAACCGGCAGCTGCGAACAATGCGTTGACTCAACTAGCTCAGAAAGGGAGGGAATTGGTAAATATAAATTCATTGTCTTCTAAAAATTTCATACAGTCAGCGATACGTTGCAAGAGACTGGACGGTCAAGCAGGTAAGTTAGCCAGTCAGGCAGTGTCATCTGTTGTGGCTTTTTAACGTAGTAGTGGACATTAGTGTGCAATGTAAAATATAGTGTAATGATGTTGATAAGGATCCACAGATGCAAAGAGGCGAGTCTCGTTTATTTAAGGTATATATATGTTGTTGGATGGGTCCATGATTAGTGAGAAATATATACAGGTATCTGTTACTTATGAAAATGTTTTGTGAGGCCTCAGGTATGAAGTCACGCGTGTATTGACCTACCTGTATTGTGGACCAACGTTGTTGCCAGCGGTGTAGCATTTGTTTTTTGAGTTATGATTTAAATGTTGATTGTGGGAATGGAAGAAATGTTAGTGGAAGACTAAAATCATCTACTGCCGACCTCGCCCAGCCGATCGGCAAGTTTGTTGCCCGTTATATCAGAGTGCCCTTTAACCCAATTAAAAAAAGAACAATTTTTCTGAAGACTGAAGGAGAAAGGTTATGTCTAGAACTAGGTAATTATTTTATCAAATTTTGAAAGGGCCATTAGACCTGATAAACTGTCTTTTGAAATTAAGTATAGGGAGTCAGAGACCTCTTCATCCCAACGAATCATCTCCTTCACAGCAAAGAACTCCGCCTAGAAGACAGAGTTCCCCTGATAAAGCCTTGCGCTCCAGGAAAAAAAGTATGATCCTTGCCTATAGATACAAAAAGCTGCCGTAGTTCCTACCTCTGTTTTTGACCCGTCTGTAAAGATGTGTGTTGAACCCTTAAAGTCTTTTTTGGACAAATACTAATCCCGTTTGAAAGTGAAGAGATATGATATTTTGAACATTTCGTTGAATACACTGGGCCAAAATAGGAAACATTAGAAACAACCAGTCGAGTAATCCAAGCGAACTCGGCCATCGCTTCTAATTGAATGTGTAATAAAGTAAGACCCATGAGGACCTGAAGGGTTGTGGTATAAGTGTTTCTATAGGATCTGGAGATCACGAGCAGTGCCCTTCTCTGAGCCGCTAGAATATGTTGAACTCCATGCGACATCCGCATACGCGGAAACCAGGCTGCACATGCGTAGGTCAGTTGCCGCTGTAGGATGGATGAGTACCAGGCTTCATAAAAGTATGATGGAAGACGACCTGAAATTGAGGAGAATTTGTTAAATTTTGCGTAATTTTTATTATCTCTTGACGTTTTGATGCCAAGTGGGGTAAGAATGAGTGGTGTCGATCAATTTTAATACCAAAATAATAAATTGTTTTTTCTGACTTTATGTTTTTACCATGTAGTTTAAAAAGTGGACCCCTTTGGAGAATTTTACATTTACCAAATGTTATAGAACACGACTTGTCGAAAAAAATTGTTATTTTCTGAATTTTCGTCCACTTTTGAATAAAGTCTAGTACTCTGTTCCCTCGTTGTTCAAGTGGCGCTCTTGTTGGGACCCAGACTATAAGTAAAACACCGTCCGCATATGCGGCTATCGCACAGAACTCAAACAGGAAGGTTCGCAGTAAAGTCTGTAGGAGAGCCAACCATAAAAATGGTCCCAGACAGGAGCCCTGAGGACAATCCCTTGAGAGAAAATACGAAAGATCTGGCAGCTGCCAGTCCAGTCCACCAGAACCCGCCTACCCGACAGGAAAGAGGCAATTACAGAGATTTTCAAAAGCCCCCATAAAATCCAGCGAAATATAAGATGTATAGTTTTTATTAGATTTGTTAATATCTGCGTATGATAATGCCTGTTGTAGTGCTGTTTTAGTTGATTTTAATTGAGTAAAACCCTGTTGTAGGCCTGTTAATGCGTTACTTTGAGTTAGTGCATGATTAATTCGCCTTAAGAACATTTTTTCATAGATTTTACTAAATATCGGAAGTAGCGTAATTGGTCTGTAAGGTGTGTGTTCATTTGCTGATCTACCTTCCTTCCTGAAGTAAACGAGCTCGCCCACCTTCCAGGTCTCTGTGAAATAGTTTAAAGGAAGTGCACTGTTATACATGTCAAGAAGAGTTAAGGGTATTTTAGAAAAGAGAGATCTGATCATCTGATGGTCTATTCCATCAGGACCTGGAGTTTTGTTTGGGTTAAAGCTTTAGATAGCATTCTGCAATTCTTTTATTTTAAAGTTAGGTTGGTCTGCGAGAGTTTGTTGTAAGGTTGACATATTTGGCTGAGCTGGTGATCCCGTTTATGCACCAAAAATATTTTCTGTCAGTATAAACAGAAAAGAGGACCTGGAAGCTGGGAATGACGAGTCCGGCAGATAGCTAATATGGCTGTCTTGAAAGTCCTGAAAAGCCAGTTTTTTAGATTTACCAAATGGGTCTGCTTGTTTTTCACAAAAGTTTACCCAGGCCTTTCTTCACTCTTTGAATAAATTTCTGGTATCTGGCACGCTCTTTTTTTGTAAATTTGATATTCTACCGAGTCTAAGTTCGTCTTCTTAGCTCTTATATAAAGTTATCTTACCTTATTTCTTTGACATTGAAGGTCCGATGACCCCCAGGAGAACTTAGCCTGTCTGAATGGAGATTTTAATTTAAAGGATGCATTTGCACTTTTGAATAATTTTTTGAAAAGACTTGTAGGTCGGGTCAAAGGCCTGAGGTGAGCCTACAGAAGAAGCAATTACGGAATTTAAGCAGCATGAGTTTTCAACCATGCTTATGAATTTGTTGAATGGGACATTTTTTGTTCTGAAGCGACGCTTCGGATGATTCGGGATTGGAAAAAAAAGTTCTGTTATGATAGGCCGGTGGTCACCGAAAAGCTCGCGGAAGACATTCCATCCTCGAAAATAGCTGAATAGAGGTTGTGTACAAATTAGGAGGTCAGGATGCCCTTCCCTTTTGCCATACTCGTAGGTTGGTGTACATGATGGAGAGTTTAAGACAATCAAGTTATTAGCTAATTAAGAATCTACGAGAAGACGTCCTCTGTCTTCGCCACGACTATAGCCCCAAAGATGGTCGTGTGCAGATCTGAAACGTTTCAGAAACATTTCCGAAAAACATTGACAAATGACAAAAGAAAATGTTTTTATAAATTCTTCTTTAATCTTGAAAAGTCGTTACTTTATGAGCTGCCTAACCGTAATTGGAATCTAGAAGAACTCGGAAGAGGTTATTATACATTTTCGCTCGTTGTTATACTTTCCTGGATTAAGAAATATTTGTCTTTTTTCCAATGTACAGTCGTGAAAAAAAAAAAAAAAACTAAACACCCCCTACTAACTCTGCAACAAATTATTGCAGAAGAAAATTACTGGTGCCAAACGATGGAAATATAATCTTATTTTAAGTGATGTCAATAAAATTTACTTAGGGGACCATCTACAAATCAAAACCAGACCAAACTTTGTTTCTTTCAATAGCAATACTCAAGTTTGACATCATAAATAGCTTCTATACCCTTCTATTAGGCTAAAAACAAATTTTCCTGAAATTCGTACAGTTAGTGTCAGAGAAATTATTTTACAATGAGCATATTTTAGGTGCTGTATCCAAATTGAAGTTCGGTACTTGATTCTTAAAATGCTACAGACTGACTATGTACCTTCTATTTATGTATTATTTCTTGCCCATAGGACCATATCACTCGCTTACGTGGTCTTGTACCTTTTAAACGCAACTAAAATTAACGAAAGAATTCAAAGTTTGAATTAATCTAACTTCAAAACCTTTTTATATATAAAAGTGAAATTTTGACTATTGATTAAACAGATTGAGCCATGCAATATGCTACCATTAGAAACTGATTAGCCTTTAATTGAATTTGTGTATTGGTGAAATTATAATATCTCTTATTTTTCCTCCGTAAGTACTTGCACGCATGATATCTTGAGTACGTATATATGGAAGCAAATATGTGTGTTTAAAATGATCTAATTTTAAGTATTTACACAGTGGTAATATCTTTATAGTGATGGAACAATGCAGCAGCAGAGAATCAATTGACACCGAAAATTTTTATTAGTATTCTTCATCTAACTTCAGGACAGAATTTCTGAGATTTTTGAAGGCGAAGTATACTATAAAAAATTAGTGGTGACAATCGATCAACAGCTGCGCCACTGTTCCATCAATGTCTTTAGTTATGAATATTTTTATTCCTTAAAAAATGTAATTTTTTTATATATTTTTACAAAAAATATTTCTTTGACATAATTAATGAAATAATTTTGACCTAAGAGTAGACCATTTTCAAAATACATATGTGCTTATTATATATATCATGTTTCATAACAATCCATACATACGTTCTCAAGATATTATGCACGCAATGACTTACGGAGTGAAAAAAAGAACTGTTTCAATTTCAACAATACGTAAAGTCTGTAAAAGACTAGACAGTTTCTAGTAGTATTACATTAAAAAGTATAATCTGTTTAATCAAAAGTCAATATTTCATGTGTATACATAAAAAAAAATAATGAAGGTACATTAATTCAAACTTTCAATATTTTCGTTGATTTTCGACGAGTTTAAAAAGTACAAGACCTCTTAATATGTTTCGACAATTGTCAGCCCAAATGTTCCAATAAAATGAGTAAAATGTATTTTTATTTTTAAATTATCCTTTTCTTCACATCAAAGAAGGCCCATTAAGTCACCATTTTAACGTTTTTTAATCATAATTCGAAAACTACTTGAAAGAAAAATTTGAAATTGCGAATTCGCATAAAGCAGACATAATAAATCGACATTTATGAAAACATTGATGCTGCAAATCATATTTTTTTTCGAATATTAATTTAATAATTCATAATTTATATTATAAAATTTTTTAATTACAAATTCAATGTATTTATGTTTGGGTTTTTGAGTATTATAACCAAACAAAATTATCACACTAGGATTATAATTTCAGGAGATATTAATAAAAATATAAAAATGTAATTTAACATTAGAAGCTCTAAACTTTGAATGTTTATAATTCAAAAACTTGTCATCCAAATAACGTGAAATTTCGTTTCGAGGCATAGTTTGAACCGAAGATTAAAAATATAGAGTCAAAATTGGATGTTGCCAATGCAAAAAAACAAAGTTTGGTCTGGTTTTACTTTGCAGATGGCCCCCTAAGTAAATTGTATACACACCATTTAAAAGTAGACTCTATTTCCAATCATTTGGTACCAGTTACATTCTTCTATTATAATTTGTTCCAGAGTTAGTAGGAGGTGTTCACTTTTTTTTTCTTCAACTGTTCTATAAACAGCATTGAATTAAAAATACCTTCAGTTAACTATTTGATATTTAGTAAATAGTAGTATTTAGTAGCTTCATGATTCTATACGTCAAAAACTGAAATTAGAGCCACGAACCATAGAAAACATTCAAAATTGATAAAGATCCAGTAAAAATAAAGTGTATCTTTTTCATTCCTATACGTTTTGCATGAAAACACGAAAGAAAAATCTCTAAGAAAGTGTAAGGTTTCCAGCTGTTATACGAGTGAAAGAAAACTCAGATGATGTACAATTCATTAATGAATCTACTCTTTATAGTAAAACTTACAAGATGTTTCATTCATTTTTAAGCGCACCAGATTATGCCATTCCGGTGTCAGAAAAGCAAACAAAGAAGAGACAAATAACATAGCGGCAAAAATAACGTTAAAGATATAAAATCCTTTTCGTTTTAATAAAGTTCTTTCAATTAAAGAAAAAAATTTAATAAACATAAGAGTTGCCATTTTATATCAAGTCAGTTCAGTTTTTCGGTTTTTATTTTCACTTTTATGGCAATTTTATGAAAATAAATTAACTATTTGTCTCCCACCCCCAAAAAAATTTACAAATAAGTTTGACATATGTTGACAAATATTGTAGGTTTAAAATTTAAATATTCAAATTAACAATTATAATTAAATTAATATATTAATTACACAAGTTATTTCGAAGTTTTTTGTCAGCTTTTTATCAGAAATTCAGCGATATTCATTATCGCAATTTCAGCATTAAGCCTTAATACCACTTTATAAGTATTTAAAATTATTTAGTTCCCAGCTTTGTTAAAATGAAATCTCTTGTTTCCTTTTTTTAGGATGGCTTTAAATTTCTTTTTGTTGTTTTATTTATGTATTTTAAACAATTTAAACAAATATAAATGACAATAAAAGAAAAACAACTGTGTTTTCTTTTACAGCAAAGCAATGTTCGTAACTTTGGAAACAATCGACGCTTGACTGGCGTTGATTGTTTTCAATGCATTATAACATTTACCAAAAAGTGCATGGTTTTATTTTCTGTTTTCTTAATTTTAAATAGACTATACTACAGTATCACATATGTTTATAAAATATGATCAGAAAAAAAATTCGCTATAAAATCGATCTTTTTTGGATGAAAGCATTTTCATGATTATAAATTCATTGCCTATGAATATTTTAAGCTTATTACACGTTCTTATGTAACTTGTTTCATGTAGGTAAAAGTGGAATTTTGTAATGGAATTTCCACTCACTTCATAAAGTGCTAAAATTCCAGAAAATATGTACAGTTGTGGATTTCCGTTGACAATATAATATTTTCATTTATAATTTCAGAACTTCATTATCTATGAATGGATTAAATTTATTTAATTTTTCATGATGAGTTCTTAAAAAAATTTAAAAACCTAGATATTTTAAATAGTTCTCATGAATTATTTTATAAATATATTACCACGTAATGCAACAGCAAATATATTTTTGTTAAAATAGTGTAAAGTAACAGTTGCAATTATTTAAAGAAGCCTTTTGGACTTTCCTGTTATCATATCTTAAAAAGAAATCCAGATAATTTCAAAAGTTTTTCATAACGATCGATTAATTTTAAGCTTTTAATACATTCGATTTTTACATGCGAATGCGACATCATGTACCGAACATGAATTTTCATTTACAAAACAGGAATTTTAAAGCTACAACACCCATGAGTAAATTTGTATTTTTTTTTCCCAAATTCACAGATTATATTGCATCATTTTTCCTAAAAAATGAGTAATAAAAAACAAATTTTATTCAAAAGTACATGTTATCAAATGAGTGACAACAATTCGAGGTCGAATTACAACATAAAAAATTAATCAAATAGGTGAAATTCCACAAACATCAATTCAAGATTTGTTAACTTTAACATTTATGCAAAAATAAATAAATAAATAAAATAAAATAAAATAAAATATGAGACTCACTACTTTTTTGACATTTTTATCCCCCCAAAAAGGCCAAATTAAGTCTTCGATTGTTCGGAGGAGCTACAAAACTTTGAAAGGTTAAAGTATCATATCAGAAAATCAGAGAGATAGGGGACACTTTTTATGATTAGGTAATCTATTCTACATCCTGATAAAGGTGCCGCAGTTAATACTCACAAGGAGAGGGCCAACCTTGTTAATCACAGATTTTGATTATTTTGATATATGTTGTAGGTTAAAGACCCCTTAGTCTCAAGTTCAACGGATTTTATACAACGCTCCTTAGTTCTTGAGAAACCAGGGGGTCTAATATTAGCACGCAACTTAAATACTTACTTTGTGAAGAAAGGGACAGGTTGGGCGTAGCTCGGTTGGTACGGCGTTTGCGGGCTGATCAGCGGGCCCGGGCTCGATACCCGAACGCGCTACATTTGTTTTTCTTACTTTTTGTTTTTATAAATATACTTGTAATTATAATTTAATGATCTCAATTAAAAATTTTAATATCGTACATAAATTATAATGTTGGCAAATTATTATTTTATTTTATCATTTTTTACTTTGAATTATTATTTCTCATCCTTTAAAGAGATTTAAAAAGAAATTGGATCTATTATTGAATAATAAAAATTCCAAAATCGTTACAAATTTGTTGTAGTGCCATCTAGTTATGATAAAATAAACATATTCAAATAAAATAAAAATAAAAGCAGAAAGGAGATAAAGGGGAAAACAAAATATTTGAAAGCGCAAGCATACGTATTACAAATTAAAAAAATCTTTAATATGCAAAAAATCCGTTGTAATTTAATTCCGATGCTAATTTTTAATATAATTATGCTTGTTACTTTAAAAACAGAGTAATACTATCATCGTATTGACTTCCCTTGTTAAAACAATGCATAAATGGTGTTTCTTTAAAATCACGAATTGACACAATTGTTCAATATCATTGTATCGATAAAGAATATATGAAATACATTTTAAATGGGATTTTTAAAAAATTAACAGTTTTTTGATGTTTTATACAACTGTTTAGTTAAAAATAAAATATTAAATAGGCTAAAATTATAATTGATATACAATATTATAAATTTTAATTGACAATGATATTATTAAGTTATAATTACAAGCATATTTATAAAACAAAATATAAGAAAAATAACTTTAGCGCTTTCGGGCATCGAACCCGAGCCCGCGGATCAGCCAGCAAATGCCGTACCAACTGAGCTACGCCCAACCTACCCTCTTTGTTACAAAGTAAGTTTTTAAGTTGTATACTAATATTATACCCCCTGGTTTCTCAAGAACTAACGAGCGTTGTATAAAATCCGTTGAACCTGATACTAAGGGGTCTCTACCCTACAACATATATTAAAATAATCAAAATCTGTGATTAACAAGGTTGGCCCTCTCCTTGTCAGTAAAATCTTAGCCTTGTGGTTAGTTCAGTGCATTTAATTTAGTTAATACTAATTTTTTATTTTTTTGGTTGCTCTGTTTGTGAACAGGTGGCAGCCAAATGCATTCTGCGTAATGTCTTAACTTTAGAATTATGACATCAGAGCTTAGTTTACTATTGGTTTTGTGAAATGGCACAGATTTTCCGTTTCTTATATTGTTTTTCATTTCAATCTTCGCCCATGGTTGGCAGGAGATAGTTTTACTATTTAATTCATTTAATGGGCAGTATTCATCCTTCTGGTTAGAGGCTATACAACTTTGGCTACTTGGGAATATCATTCATAAATGCGCCATTGAAAAGCATTGTGTACAGAAAATTTGTGCTTATATTTTATTTTATTTTTTTGGTTTAACCTTTTCAGGGGCAGCTATAGGTTATACATGAATTGTTTTCTCAATTTTAATGCACTTTCAATCTTCGTCCATGGTTGGCAGGAGATAGTTTTACTATTTAATTCATTTAATGGACAGTATTCATCCTTCTGGTTAGAGGCTATACAACTTTGGCTACTTGGGAATATCATTCATAAATGCACCACTGAAAAGCATTGTGTGCAGAAAATGTGTGCTTATATTTTATTTTATTTTTTAGTTTAACCTTTTCAGGGGCAGCTATAGTTTATACATGAATTGTTTTCTCAATTTTAGTGCAGTTTCATGCACAATATAAAATGAAAATTTTTAATTTTAATTAATAAGTGTATCTTGATTTTAATTGATTTCTACAGATATATTTATCGAAAATAATTCGTAGAAAATAAATCTGAAGTAAATAGAATGCTAAATTCATCTTTAAAAAGTTAAACTTAAAATTACACTATGTGCAAATTACTTAAAAGATGAAATATTTAAAAAGGTGTTAAATTACTTTAATATACTTAGTACTTTCAACTATATATATAGCCTTCGTCAGAGAATTAAAAAAAAATACTATATTAAATTATTTTCTCAGACGAAGGCTATGTATAATGTATATTATAGTAATTTAACACCTTTTTAAATATTTTTTCATCGTTTAAGTAATTTGCACATAGTGTAATTTTAAGTTTAAATCTGAAGTATTTTACGCATGCATTTATCTGTATTTATGCTGTATCAAATAACGCAATAAGGTAAACAAACGCGCTAGCCGTAGTTTTTACATCACGTGATTCCCACTGTGATGTCACATGAATACTGTCCATATGAAATTATTTTGCAAGAAGATGATTATTATACCTAAATGCATTGGTAGTAAAGTTTCTTTAACAGTTAAAAAAAAAAAAAAACTCGGTTCAGTCTTAAATTTTTGTCCCCCGAACTACAGAGTGTCCATAATTAAACGACCCCACTTTAAAATTGTCTACAGATAAAACAATTGTTCATAAAGTTGTGACATTTTGTGAAAGAAATAATAAAGGAATAAGAATTTGTTTAAACAAAAAAAAAAAAAAAAAAATCAAAATTTTGCCACCAGAGAGCGATTTTTAATAAATTACACATTTAGCATTACGATAGTTTAGAAATTTTATTTACAGGGTATCCATAATTAAAAGACCCTATTCTATTCAGAATGTTGTGAAATTTTGCGGAGGTCATAATAAAGATGTCCTTTGAGCGAACTTCGAGCGGAAAAAAAATTAGGAAGCCGTGTTTTAACGAATTACACATTTAGCATCTATATATATACTACGCCAACGTACGTGGCACAGAAATCGCGATTATTTGTTCTTGTCTAATGGCAACGCCCGAGAAACGCATCTCAATGGTTATTTTGAAAAGTCCTTTGGCAGGATTTAAGACGATCAGGTTTATTTACATTTCGTCGTAGAGGAAAGAGTCCCGTGATGTTTCCCTCGTTCGCTGCAATTATAGAGCTTCAAAATATCATTTGAAATGCCCGTAAAAGATCTCGGCGAATGCTTGAAAGTGAAGAAGAAGCCGAATTAAGAACAGAAAATCGAAATAGATTGAATCGGGAATAAAATTAAACACACAGAATAAGCGGTCGCTAAAATAGGCTTAATAAACGTAGCCTGCACGCGTTGCTTCTGAAATCCAAATTATTGATTTAAACGTTCCGGGGGGCATAACTATGGAACTTTGAGTAAAACGTGCAATTTCTGCAAAGCACTATGTTGGAAATGCGAATTAATCAGCAGCAAGAAATTTTAAAATGTTGTCATGACGTTAAGTAATTTTGTTTACCCCCCTCTGTACGGATCTGCGATACGAATTTCAGGTTCATTTAAGAATATTATTACGGGCCCACCAGAAGTAAGATACAATAAAACCTGCTTAGAAAGAAACGACCAGTGGTAAATTCCGTTTTATGCAGGTTATTTAAATTGAGCAAAGCATAATAACATTTTTGGGGAGAGAGGGAAGATGGAACTTTTGTTTATTGCAGGATTCCATTAGAAACAGGCTTTACTCTATTAGAAAATAAATTTGCTGGATGGTACTTTTTAAAATATTCTATATAGTAATATTTGCTTACAATTTTATTATTTCTTTTTCAATTATTACAGTTTATGTTGTATTTGTAATTGCTTTTTCACCCAAAGATTTTAAATAAAAAATTAAATTATTGAAAATATAATTAAATTTTAATTGAATTCATCAATTAATTTGGAATAAAAAGAGCATGAGACATATAAAAATGAAAAAACTTAACCTGTGAATTTACACAACTTTAAAACTGAACAAGAGTCGGGCCCTGGTAATTTGCACCGTCTCCACCCCCACTCCCCTCTGTACGCACCTGCGATAAAAATTTCAGATTCATTTAAGAATATTATTAAGGCCCGGGCAACGCCGGGCGGGTCAGCTAGTACACTTACGATAGTTTCAAATTTGGCTATAATCAAACATGTTCCGCATGATGGTCTTCATTTTGAGATACCACCTGGAATCGTAGGATAGCATGTTCCACAGTTGAGTGTTCTGGGAAAAGATAGGAACATATAGTGGAATGCTGTCTTTAGAATCAGGTTAATTTAACGAATAAAATTTCTAAACTATCGTAATGCTAAATGTGTAATTTACTAAAAATAGCCCTCTGGTAGCGAATTTTTGAAATTTTTTTTTCCCTTAAACAAATCCCCATTCCTTTATTATATCTTTCACAAAATTTCACAACTTTGTGAACAATAGTTTTGTCTCTAAACAACTTTAAAGTAGGGTCGTTTAATTATGGACGCTCTGTATATTTTTTCTGGCCAATAATTGGTTATTTGTTGTAATTGTCAAGATTAATTTTTGTGAATGTGAAAATAAAAATAAGAAAGTTACAATATGGATTCTTTTCTTTAAAATTTTCAACAATGTCCTCTCAAAGATGTGTTATCTGGCGGTTTCAATGGACGTTGGAGAGTTAATTTCGGTGTTCTGCTATTGTTAGCCCTTCACTGCACGAATTTTTCTATTTTTATGAAAATTTTCTTTTGAAGTTTATATATCGGTCTAATAATGGGAAAAATAGTAAAAAAATATTAAATTTCAAAATTTCAGGTAAAATTTGGTATTTTATGGTGTGCGCCATGTGTACACATTTAGGGTTTAATATTGTATTACTATATTTTGCAACTAAATGAGCTTAAATTAATTAATTTTATCTGCTTAACACTCTGCAAAATTTATTATATTAATATTTTTAAGTATTCATTAAAAATAATGAAAGTAAATTTTACTTTATTAGCTTGATCGAATTTTTTTTTTTTTTTTTTTTTTTTTTTTTTTTTTTTTTTTTTGTTTCCGAAGAACAAATTCTAATTTTATGTCTAATGCAGAATTCTGACATGGGCAAAATAAGTGGGCGATTCTCAAAAGGTGGGCAATGGACACAAGTCATAACTTTAAGCCTTTCAAACATAACTTTAATTATCATTGACTTTATTTTTTTTACACTGAGTTTTTAATTCTATTCAGAGACAGAAAATGACATAATTTATTGTAGCTTTGTATAAATATCTTAAAATTTTATTATTTTATGCTAAAGAGGCCAATTTCGGACATTCATAACGTTAACTGCTCCAATGTACTACCAAGAAAAAGAGTTTTAACTTTTTTCCAGGTGGTCCTAATGGTAAACAACGAATGATTAAGGGGAACGGATGACTTTTTGATAATTTCGTTAAGAGATGGCAGGCTGATTTATTGCTTTTTTGAAGATAGAAGGACTTTTCTATAAAGAATTTTTCTGTATTTTGTTATGTCCGAAATTAACGTACGTAACAAAGCATTTGATTTTATTATTATTATTACTAGATAACAAAAAGTTAATTATGCATATATATATGTATACAGACACATTTACTACATTCTTAGTCTTAAGAATTTTTTAAATACTAAGAGCAACGTCCAAAATCTGTAACTTACGAGCGAAAAAATGTCCAAAATTTGTAACGTACACAACTGCTAATTAAATGCTTTAATCATTAACTTTCCAGAATAGTTGCTGTCTTTTAATGTTTGTGTATAATTTTGCAGACATACTATTAAAAATATTTATATATTATATTTATAGACAAAATACTATACGATTAAAAAAAATTGGCCTTAAATGTGAAAATTTTAAAAATTACATATAGTTAACGGTTAATGATCCCACCTTTTGAGAATCTCCCAAGTGTTATTCCATTGTTTGGATTGTCCTTGATCAGTTACAGTGATCATATTAGCCAAATTCATGACACATAATGAATATTATAATGTTTTTAGGTATGTACTAGATATGGCACGTGGTGCAGTAAAGGGTTAAACACACTAAGAAAGGGTGTTTGACTTTGCAATTCTTTTTACTCTTATTTATTGTCTATAAACAAAGTAATGACTCCAAAACAATATGTTCTGTTATAAAAAAAAAAAAAAAAAAAAAAAAAAAAAAAGATGCAAATCGTATTGTGTTACGGTAGATAGATAATGACATATTAAAATAAGTGTTAAACAATTCAATGAGTAACAATTCAAGACTATCTTTTTATTTTAGAGGATTTAAGAAAAAGAAACGTTTTTGAAAGAGGTATTCTAAAATACTTGTACACAAGTATAAATAAGCAAATTCACAAAACTTTTTTAATTTTTAATTTATGTATTTTTTTTTAAATTAAAGAAACACTAAAATTCATCGAACTTCAGACGGTATCTTTAACGATTATGAAAGATTTAAATTTTAGATTCAATGCCTTTTCAAAAATAATATGTATACATCATACTTTTATTATCTAAAAAAGAAATAAACGGTCAATTGCAATTATGACTCGCGCTCAGAGGGCTCCGTACAATAAATATATGAATCATTAACTGTATTATTAAAAAATCGTTACTGAAAGAAAAATAAGACTTTGTAAAAAAACTGTACAACGAAAGGTTTAGTATAGCTGTACATATACTAGAAAAGTAAGAATGGGTATACTATAAAAGTTCAAAGAAATATGAAGCCTAAATAATATCAAACATTGCTATTCTGTATAACTCTTATTTAAACTTTTCTTAATTTGTTTATGATGAACTTAATTCGGTACTGACAATAAAAGTAGTCGATATTTAAACTTCATTTTGTTAAATTAAGTAATAAACTAAATGACTTTTTGGTTAAACTAAATTGAGCGTCGTAAAAATTTTTTCTTTTTTACAGATTAGTTAAAACAAAACCCTTGTTCAAAGTTTAAACTTGGCATTTTGCTAAGCATGCTTGGAAAGGAAGTCGCAAAGTAGCAACGCCACCTTGGTCCGTGCCGCGTTTTTTCAAATAGGTTTTAATTAACTTTTAAAGACACGGGAGGCGCATTCAGAGATCTACTCAATGCAAACTAGTCTCTCATAGTATTTATGTGATTAATTCTAATTAAATTAGTCTGTTTTTAACAATTTGCAGTTTATTGCTTTTAAATTGCTACTGGATACTGTAGTACATAAATGTACCATTAAAAGTTGTTATCAAGGCTTTAAAAGCCCATGCTACATAGAGTACGCCGCCCTTGTCATTATGTATGTCCAAACCGTCCGTGGCAGTAAGGGTTAATATCGGCTAATTACTGACGATTTTTTTCAAAAATCATTATCAACAATGCTATTATACTTCTGCTACGATATGTACCTCTCGCGCTTCCCAAAACTTTCGCTGAATGCCCGCAAATCGAAATTTGTGTCTAACGGAAATATGCTCTTTTCTCAAAAACAATATGACCTCAGGTAATCACTATAATTTCCTTGCAAGATTTAAATTAACGTCTACTACCTCTAATTTTTTTCATAATTTTAGTTTCAGTAGATTAGTAAATAGATGGGGGGGGGGGGGAAGGGAACATATTTTTTCACTACATTTTCGACGATATCTCTGCAAATATAATACCTAAAATTAAAAGAAATGTATTTTTGAGTTCAGAGTTACAAAAGCTTTCACGCGATACCCCACACGATATGCAAAGAAAAGATTTTTTCCCAAGTAACTTAATTAGCCCCTCTACAGTTTTCCTAAAAATAGTTATAAATGTTTTATAATCTGAAAATATGTGGGTCAATTGTCTTTATTACTTCCTCCAGTTTGAACTTTCCACGTTCCATAGTTTACGAGTAAAATGCCTGTGACAGACAGACAGACACAGGAGTGATCTTATAATGGTTCCGTTTTTACTTTTTAAGTACGGAACCCTAAAAAAGCATTTGATAAAATGAAACTAAACGGGTGTGCCAATTCCAAAACTTCCTTTTACCTAATACTTGTTAATAATTCAAAATTCGCTATCCCAGCGCCAAAATTAAATGACAATGTACGGCCATCGTGAGGATTGTAAAGGCTTTTTGAATTGGATTCAATTAAGAAGAAGATATATGTATCTCTTTGTTTCAAACAAATCATTGAATTTTGGAACCCACCCTCTTAGATGACCGCAGTCAAAATTTCCAGCCCAAAGAATATAAAACCAACACCTGTTGCTCAATATACACCCAAGACTAATAAGGATCTTTTTACGTGAAAATGTCACAGAATATTGTTTGATTTAATTCCGTGCATTAGTTTTTGAGATATAGCCTTTGCTAAAACCGTAAATAATTTAGCATAGCAGCGGCACCTGTTGTGCGAGATACACAAAAACCTAATCAGTAACAGCTTATGTCAATGTATAACTGAATCTGAAGTTCGATGAAAATCCGTGCATTAGTTCTTTAGAGAGATCTATAGCGGAAATCGTATAAAAAAATCAGCTCAGCAGCGCCACCTGTTCGGCAATATACACAAGAACCTAATAAGCAATAACTTAAGTCAACTTGTAACTGAATCTGAAGTTTGATGAAAATCCGCGCGTTAGTTCTTGAGATAGAGCTATTGCGAAAATCGAGAAAAACGCAGCATAGCAGTGTCACCTGTTGGGCTATATGCACTGCAAACTAATCAGCACCAGTTTATATCAAGGTCTAACTGAATCTAAAATTTTGTGAAATTCCCTATATTAGTTGTAAAGCTAGAAGATCTTCTTCTTGTAAAGATAGAAGAAAGTAAAAATTGTGATTTTGCTGAATTTATTTTCGAATCGCCCCATAATCTTTCTTACATGAATTTTGAATCTTTCTGAACCTAATAAACCAATGGCTTTATAAGGTATTATCATTGAATCTTTTTTTATGGCATGATTTATTTAAAAGCTTTTTATTTGCATGTACCGAATTACTCACTACGTCTCATTTTATTAAACTATGTTGAAAATACAGCTTTAAATAAGGCATCAACTTTCAGCACTTAGTCTGTCAGAAATAAAACGATCTACCTCTTTTTTTATTTAAGTGTTATTTACAGCTAAAGACATGTCATCTTGTCAGATGTATGTAAATTAAAATTTCTTCAGACTTCAGAATAAGGTTTCTTATAAGATTTACAGAATACCGAAAAAACCTCATTAAGTATTGAAACCCAAAGTAGTGACTTATGTTTTTCTCTGAACCAAAAATAAATTTAAGTTCCACATTAAAGGTTTTTTTAAATATACCTTATATGGGTGAGTAATGATATATTGTTTTATATATAATTACTGAATTAATTGTTAAAGAATTTGAAAGAAATACTTTGAGCAATGTATCATTTTTCCATGTGAATTCGTTACAGGGTTTTCCACATTTAGACCGACAAATTTACCCCTTCGGGACCGGCGGCTATTGCGCAAATTCTATTCTGTTGGCACCATTTCTTTTAAAAGTTACCTTTACTTAAATAATCACGAAAATGCTCTAATTAAAGAAAGCAAATATTGCATCTCTTTTTTACTGGTGCCTAAAATAAATTCTGTGTGCTGTGCTCTTTTTGAAAGTGCATATATGCACTCATAGTCCCGAATGGGTTAACCCTTTACGTACTTTATTATGAATTCATGAAAATTTTATCTCCTACAGCCTTTTTCGGGAATTTTTGAAACGACATTAGAAGATTTGCATAACCATTTAATAAATTTTAGAAGGAATTTAGAAGGATTTAAAAGGATTCATTAAATTTGAATTTACAGGGCTTTTGTGCAACATTTATAACCCCACTCAAATCTTTTATTTTAAATATTTTTCTTAGTATTTTGTAGAATTAGAAAATGTACAAATAGAATACTCTTACAATAGAAATATAGAAGTATTTCTGAATTGAAAAATACCCCCCCCCCCCCCTAATACCAAGAAAGCTGAAAAGATGCAAAGGAATTACCCTTTTAAAAATATTTTTGTTTTGTGTAACCCATAATCCTTTTGGAACAAGATAAAGTAATGCATCTATAACTCATTCTAAACTGTATTACCACTAATCGATGTATTAAATGAAATTAATAAGTTATTTTAATGGTACTTATAAGTACTGTCAGCAGATAAAGGGATAAGAGGGGTAATAGAAGGCATCAAGAGGCTGAAAAATTACCCTACAACATGGGGACGCAAACCACGTATTTAATCAAAAATACAGGGTGTTCGGAACTAATTCAATTTGTGTTGATGGCGATAACTTTCAGGAAATCGTAGCATATTATAATAAAACATTTAATAGACATTCTCCCCATTGTTGTAAATATGATAATATCGAAAAAGTGGTAGAAGTTTCCATTATCTGCGACACTGTATGCACTTGACACTCCACATTTTGGACTGCGATTGCCAGTTCATGCGGTATCATCGATTGCTTGAGCACGCTGTTTTCCCATAACTTTTCGTGATGTTATCACATTTCACACAAAATAAGGTACATATCGTTGCATTTTCATTGTAATGTTTTTATTTTTCTCAAAATTATGACCGTCAACGCAAGTTCAGTTAGAATGAAACACTTTGTATTTGTGACCAAATACGTGTTTTGCGATGTCATGTTCTAAGGTAATTTTTCATCATCTTGATGCATTCTACAACCTCTCTTAATTTGTCGGTACACCTTGTATATATTTATTATTAAGGATAGAGCGAAACAGATTTTTAAGGCTAAAACCGAAACCTAATTTCGGTGATCTTCCTATTTTCGGCCGAAAACGAAAACGAAAACGTCCAAAAATAAAAACATGTATAATAATCTAATCAGGAACTTTACAATATTTTCCTGGTTTCTTCGAACGTTTAAAATATAAACTCAATAAATTCAATATCTTCCTAGTCGCAAAACCATCCATGAAAATAAAAAATATAGTATGCAAGAAAATAGATCAAATTGAGTCCAACCAATTAGCAGGAGTATACGAAATACCTTTCACAAAAGAAGATGGAACAAAGCAGTTTTATATAGGTATGACAAGCAGAAAACTTAAAACTAGAATCAAAGAACATATAGCAGACATCAAATACAATAGAAGAACCACAGCTTTGGTCAGATTATGCAGCGAAGAACCTTTACAGATTGAATTTAAAAATAGCAAGTTAATTTATCCATCAAGATTTTATTTACCATCCATAGTCCGAGAATCAATAGAAATATTTTTACGCAACGAGAATATTTGCAATGATTCTGTGTCCCTTGATTTACCTAGAATTTGGAAAGAGATACTAAGTAATTGTAGAAACAATAGTAAAAATTAATCCACAGTTGCAAATAGCCCAGTTAATTTCATTTTATTTTATGTTTTGCAATGTTTTTCAGTATGCTTGATGTCTCGTGACATTGTTTACCATGTTGTTTTTAAATTATGTGAAAATTAATCCACGCTCGCAAATAGCTAATTTAATTTTTATTTTATTTTATGGTTGCAATATTTTCATTATGCTTCATGTCTCGTGACATTGTTTACTATATTATTGTTTTTAAGTTATGTGAAAATATTTTCTATTATGATTGATTTTGAAAATGTCGCCGATTGTGCGATGAAACGATCGTAAGTCTTAATAAAGATATTCTAACACTTTTTGTAGCATTATTTAACTTAATTTGTCCAAAAATAATTTAAAGTAATTAAATTGTATGTATTAAAGTAATTAATACATACATCAATATACATAATTATTAATTAATTATACGTATTTATTAATTAGACGTATTTATTAAATATGCATAATTATTAATTATGCGTATTTATTAAACATACATAATTATTAATTAATTATACCTGTGCCCGAAATTGGCCTCTGTGCCTATGATCGAAAACTTTTTATTTTCATATAAATTAAAACGTCATTAATTCATCTACGACACAGAAAGATTTTCTAATTACACGAATTTCATTTAATAAAAAAATATTTTAATTTTATGTATACACACTTCGATTTATCTTTTATAACGATTTCTGTAAATAATCATCTGCTATACTTTAAACTTTCTCAAAGAATATTCGAAACGATTTCAAATTGAAATTTTTCTATTACTGTTAGTCTGCAGCATTTAATGAACCCGCGAAAATGTTTAGTTATAAATGCATTGCTTGCTTTATAATTTGCATTCAGGTCTTGGGTCAGTCATGACTGGTAATTATAAACAACAAAGTTCGTAGCAATAAATTGTCTCATTTGAGACGATAAAACTCAAATCGATGAGTAATGTTGAAAATTTCTGAAGGAAGAAACGAGATTGTTGGAGTACTTTTAGTTTCGGTCCGGCTGAATTTTCAGCCACACTTTTGCCGAAAACGAATTTTCGTCGGAACTTGGATTTTGGGCCGAAACCGAATTTTCAGTCGATCTCTATTTATTATTTTCATAGCTAGTCAGCGTATTTTAAAGAGCGTAGGCATACTTAACTTCATTGTCGTAACTCGTAGGCAGTTCTAATCATAAAGAATATTGTGTAATTTATCACCGGCACTCGGCCGAAAATTACGTTAATTACCTTAAAATTACATTATAAATTTATAGTTAAATTCTAAAAATATTAAAATGTTGTATTCTCATAGGAAACATACCCGTGTACATATTTATCATACAGTAATACCTCGACTTTCGTCAGCAATTCATTCCAAGACTAGCGACGGAAGTCGAAAACAATGTAAATCGAGGTACATTTAAATAAGAAAAAAAGGGATAAGTAATAAAAATTCACCAGAATCTAATGAACATATTCTATTGTGGGCAATTCCACAGAAAATCATCCCTTTTTTGGGGGGGGGGGGGGAATAAAATTTATAATATGTTTAATTTAAGGGTATGATTGGAAAACTTGATATTTTTATATTCTATAAAAAAAATCCTTATAAAAAGGCATTGTAAATTACTGTTTACAAACTAAGTTAAGTATCATTACTGTCTTTGTAAAGTCATAATGTTACGTAAGTTACACAATAAAAGTTACGTCAGTTATACGTGTAAATGCCCTTTTTTTCTTTTTTATTATTGAGAAATTAATTAAACAAGTTACTGTTATAATTTGGCATTACTTAGTGTTGTGGAGATCATTAAATCACTTTTTTAACTGGATAGTTTTGATAATTTTTATACTTCAATGAAGGCAGAAAAAATGTTTGTCTATTTTATGTTACGTCAGTTACAGAATTTTGAATTGCAACTTTTGGTATTCAAAGATAGATTGAAATAATCTGCAGGTATTTGTGTATTAAGACCTTAGTAAGAAATATTTTAAATTGTAAAAATTTGTTCTAGCTTTATTAGTCAATTTTCTACATAGATTTGAAAACAAAATTCGATGATAAAATGTTACGTCAGTTACGATGGAATTGCCCTTGTATTTAGAGATTATGTTACGTACATTTAACATAAGCAAAAAACTGAATTTGCAATACAAGAATTTGGAATAAATCAGTAAGTTGTTAACTTACAATTTACTGTTCTTCTAGCTGCCCCATTCGAGTCTTTGAGGATGTGAGTTTTCTAAGCTTTTTCAAGTGATTTTATTTGTTTGTCACTACCACTTGACTGTCGCGGAAAAGTTTCCCTTCAGAGAGCCAAGAAAAAAACGTTCAAAGTGCGTCTTAATTAGGGATTTTTTTTCAGACCAGACGACGTAAATGTAGGGTGACGTAGGTCGGAGTACTACTGTAATTTTAGAAAATGAGGTGGGGTGTTAAAAATAGATTACTAAATTAAATATTTGCATACAAAAACCAAATTAAGTTAAACAAAAAGTGTAAAAATATTTGAGCTTAAACATGCCTTTGTGCAAATTTTACCTCTAGTACAAAAAAAAAACCCTTGCAGGCCCGACCTACAGGTGGAGGTAGATTCCGAAGTTAAGTACTAATTTCACGAATAAAAATTAAAGCAAAATTAGAGATAAACCCAGTTTAACAAATTTATATGGTCGCTTTTGACGAGTTTTAAATTTCATTTTTCTTCAAGAGTTTGTTTTATCGGATCATGTGAAGGCGGTATTCAAAAAAATATATTCCAACGCCACACATTTTCAGACTCATTTTTAAAAGTAAAAACATGGAACTTGATGACGTGTTTTCTTTTAAAGATAAGCGACCTGTGTTTTTAGTTTTCATTCAATTAATTAGAATTTGATTTACAAGCAATTATTTTCTAAGTACGACCATTTTTGTCTTTTCCAGCATTATCACCTCGGGAGATACGGTTCCAAATGCCAGTTTGATAACATTTTTTGAAATATATTCTGCTTTTATCAAAAAATCGACCAATACGGCACATTATATAGTTTCTGTATAAGAAAACCTGCCAATTCGATGCGCTTCAGAGCAAAAATGAATTTAAAAATGAGTCAGAAAAAAAGGCCGTTTGGATTTGAGAACACCCATAACACAATTTTTTTCGTCAACTCTTATTTTTGTTTAATTTCTTTTTGCTGTAAAAATTTTCCCTATGAAAAACTTGTCACTATGAAAGTTGTAGATAATATTAAAATGCATAATAAATTTAAGCGGATTGGATATCTTTTGAATTGACGAAGTTATGATTTTTTTTCTTCTTCAAACATTTTCTTCAATAACAGTTTGCGATAAATAAGTCAAACATTATTTTAAAATCTTAATAACAAATAAACTGTAACATTACCTTTTCAACTGCCTGAAATTTAGAAAGAAGTAATAAAGATTTTAATCTTTTTAAATATCGTAAAAATAGGTTAGCTTATTATTTAAAATAGAAAAGAAATATAGTGAGTTGTTTAAATGTACATACTATTGATGGTGCCACAAAGTTTATCGGTTTTACTTGAAAACCAATGTGAAGCCAGCATTTAGCTAATATTAGGGAATCATTGCATATATTTTCAGTATAGAGCCAGCCACTTTTAGCCAATATTTAAATATGTTCAATTTAAAGCCAATATTTCTGTAACTTTCTCTTTTAAAAATAGTAACAATAGAAAACCAATATTGATATATTTGATAGTATTGGCTGTCCGTCCGAAATGTTTCCTATAAAAAGTCAATAAATAAGCAATATTAGTATTTCATTGAAAATAATTCCTCTATAAGACAAGTATATACAAAAATTAATTACATCTCTTTCTAAACACAGCAACTATTTCTATACATCATTTACGAGACTTGCACTGTTTTGAAAGCAATAAAGAAATATTCCGTAAAATTTGGAGAAAACTTATTGGCTTTATACAGTTTTGTATTCTCAAAATTTCAATTGCAGAAATTGTACTGCATTCTTATAAAAATGAAGTTATTTCGTAAAATTTTACGGAAAAATTTTTGTATATTGACGGATTTATTTATTTATTTATTTTTATTTACTTATTTTTTTTTACAATGAAACATATAGTTATTAAAAAGTATATAATATTTGTATTAAACAACAGTGACATTTTCATGCTTTTGAACTGTCAAAAAGTACCCTTTTCCTCTAACCTACTGTCCAAAGAATCAGAAATAGTGAATACACTAATGAAAACGTTTAAATATTATAGTCTAAAGAGACATTTAAGACAATTCCTAAGATTAAGACAGTTTAATTTCGTGACATTTCCAATTCGAAATCTTAATGAGAAAGATTACTTTATACGAGCTTCAATAGAATCAATTTAATATGGCGAAAGAAGCTCTTGATGACTTATATAAAATTGGCAAATGGAGAAATTTTATCTCTTTAAATTTTGAACACTAAAACACACTTTTTTACTATTCTGAAAAGGAACGAATACAAAACCGAAAGAAAAATTCAAGTAAAAAAAAAATAGTACCATATTTTGAATTGCATTTAAAGAAGTTTTAATATACTTCGTAATAAAAGATTTTCTCTGAATTCTGAAAGTTTTATATCATCTTCATTCGCTATAAATCACTACAAGATTTAGAAAGTTAATTGATAAAAAATGAATGTTATCAAAGGTATTACATTAATATGTTTTTGAACTGTCAAAAAGTGCCAGTTTCCTCTAAGCTCCTCTCCAAAGAATCAGAAATAGTGAATATACTAATGAAAATTTAGAAATATTATAGCCTAAAGATGATATTTAAGATAATTCTTGAGATTACGACAGTTTAATTTCGTGACATTTCCAATTTCAAATCTTAATGAGAAAGGTTACTTCATATCGATTAAATAGAATCGATTTAATATAATGAAAGAAGCTCTTGATGACTTATATAAAATTAATAATTGGAGAAATTTTATCTATCTAAATTTTTAACATTAAAACACATTTTTTACTATACACAAAGAAACGAATATAAAAACGAGAGAAAAATTCAAGTAAAAAAAATAGTACTATATTTTGAATTGCATTTAAAGAAGTTTTAATATACTTCGTAATAAAAGATTTTCTCTGAATTCTTAAAGTTTTATATCCCCTTCATTTGTTATAAATCATTACAAGATTTAGAAAGTTCATTGATAAAAAATGAAAGTTTTCAAAGGTATTTCATTAATAGTTTTGTGAACGGAAGAAGTATTTCTTCTGAATGATTAACCCTTTATGCACTGAATTATGAATTCATGAAAATTTTATTTTCTAAATCATTTTTCTTGAATTTTTGAAACTACACTAGAAGATTTATATAATCATTTAAAAATTTTTAGAAGGATTTTAGAAGGATTGAAGGATTTAGAAGGATTAATTAAATTTGAATTTATTGGTATTTTGTGCAATACTTACAACTCCACTCAAATCTTTTATTTTAAATATTTTTCTTAGTATTTTGTAGAATTAGGAAGTGTACAAATATAATGTTCTTACAATAAAAATATAAAAATATTTCCGAATTGAAAATCCCCCCTCTCCCCCAACTCCAAGAAGCTGAAATGATGCAAAGGCAAAAGAAATTATCCTCTTAAAAATATTTTTCTTTTATGTTACCAATAATGTTTTTAAACAAGATAAAGTAATGCATCTATAATTCATTCTAAACTATATTACTACTAATCGATGTATTAAATGAATTTTGTAACAAGTTATTTTAATGGTACTTATAAGTACTATCAGTAGATAAAGGGTTAATGAGGTCAATTCATCTACTTTCGCTTTGTGTACATTTATAATAGAACACTGAAAAATCCTGCATAATACCGGATTTCAAAAATTTATTTTATCGATTTTTGGTGAGTTTTAAAACTTTCCAACATATCAAACTAAATTAATATTTACTTGAAGTGATAAAATACCTTTTAACAAGGCAAAAAATACCTTTATTTATTCATATTAGACATATGTTTCGTTGCTCCAACGGCAGCATTCTCAATAATAAATATGATACAAATATTTTCGCAAAATTTTTTAATTGAAAACTGGTAAACAAAAATCACGTGAACTCAAGCATAATGAAAATTAACTGCAATATTAACAAGTTGGAAATTGCTCTTCAAACGTGGCAAATGAGTTGCGCTCATACTATAACTAGTTTTATAAATATTTTTTGCACCGTATTTTGTACTGAATGTATATTTTAGTGCACTTCAATAAGTGCATATTCATTTCATTCTGTTCGAAAGGCTGTCTCATCATTAAAATGCACTTGAAATATTTTTTTCCCATTGGCGTAATGTAACGGAAAACTTTTGACTGTCCCTGTAATTAAACTATATATCCGATTTTCATAAAATTTACAAAGACTCGACAAATTTTGCAACAATTATATATTTAAAATTTCTGACCATTCGGTTGGGTACTTTTTGCTCTGTTATATGCAGACAGACTGACAGACTGACTGAACGACGACTATAGGTGCTACGTATTTATATAATTACTAACGCACCTAAAAATGGATATTTGAACGTGAATTATTTAATGCTATTGCTTTCATTTTTCTGTTGAGCAACTCATTCCAAATTTTAGGAAGTTTCATGGAGGCTGAATCATTGCATATATTTTCACTGCGTAGGAAGATTTTCGGACTATGGATGGCAAGTAAAATCTTGATGGATAAATTATTCTACTGTTTTTAAAATTAATCTGTAAAGGCTCTTTATTGTACAGTCTAGCTAAAGCTGTAGTTTTCTTGTTGTATTTGATGTCTGCAATGTCTTCTTTCATCCCAGTTTTAAGCTTCCTATTTATCATTCCTATATAAAATTTCTTTCCAACATAATTGAAAATTGTTTATGAATTCGGTTTGTCTGTCTATCTCTTTATCTGTCTGTCTGTCTGTCTGTCCGTGCTCTAACTCGTGTAAATAATGTCAGTTTACGGAGAAATTGATATATGTTTTTGAGGTTTACTACGATGATTATTCGGAAACTAAGGTCCGATTTCTTATAAAAAATAAACCATCACAGATTTTTTTTTAAACTTTTTTTTAAAATTCTTTACCTGTTTCTCCGTTTTTCTAATACACTGCTCAAAACAATTAAAGGATATTTGAAGTTTTATATAAAATAAAGATATAAACGAAATTTTTTTTGCCGAAAATAGAAGAAGAGAATCACAAATGCAAATTTTTCTGGTTTTCAAACTGTGGAGTATGCAAATTTTGAGTTCGACGTCAAAAACGTCGCTTCAGCGGCAGCGAATGAAATTTGACTTTCAACTGGGTAAAAGAGAATGAAGACAAGGATGATCGGCATTCAGTGATTGCTTTGTTTCGATGAGTACGATGTCTCAGCGAAGTCATTTGACAGATTCAGAAGCTTTGAGAATTGTTGGTAGGTTAGAAGGGGGCCAAACTCAAGCCGAAGTAGCGCAAGCCATTGGAGTGTCACAAAGTGTCATTTCCAGGATCTGGAACCGTTTTTTGGAGAGTGGATGTGCAGGCCGAAGACCAGGGCAAGGTCGTAGACGGGCAACAACGCCCAATGAAGATCGGTATTTAGCGTTAACAGCTCGGAGACACCGAACCATGAACGTTACTCTTCTCCAACAACACCTTCGCTCGGCTACAGGCACCACGATTTCAACTCAGACTGTCCGAAACCAGCTCCATGCTGTAGGTCTGTATGCTCGCCGACCGATGGTATGTGTTAGATTAACATCAAGGCATCGTCGCGACCGCAGGGAGTGGGCAACCGAGTATGTCAACTGCAGGAGAAATGAATGGAGCAATAGTCTGTTTTCTGACGAGTCCCGTTTTTCTGTGCATCCGGATAATAGGCGTATTTTCATCTGTAGGGACCGTGGCAGTAGGAATAATCCTGCGTTCGTGCACGAAAGTGTCAGATTTGGCGGTGGAGGAGTGTTGGTGTATGGTGGCATCTCCATTGACGGGCGCACTGACCTCTACATCATTCGAGATGGAGCTCTGACTGGTCGCCGATATAGGGATGAGATCCTCAGACCTATTGTAGTCCCTTACGCTGCAGCAATCGGAGATAACTTCATTTTAATGGACGATAACTGCAGGCCATATCGTGCAAACCTGGTGGAGGATTTCCTTTTCGAGGAAGGAATCGTTCGAATGGAATGGCCAGCGTGTTCTCCAGACGTGAATCCAATCGAGCACGTTTGGGACGCTCTAGGAAGACGAGTTTCTGGCCGCCAACAACCCCCACAAACTCTCCAAGAACTGGAAAGAGCTCTTCTGGAAGAGTGGGGCAGAATACCCCAACTCGTCATTAATAGCCTCATTGTGTCCGTGCCTCAAAGGTGTTCAACGTTGCTGGCCGCCCGTGGAAACCATACCCCCTACTGAAAATGATTTTCTTTGAAGAAAACACCTTTTCTTATTCTTTTTTTCTCATATGCACAAATTGTGTTTTTTTCCCTTAGTACACAAATGCGCAGTAAAATGCATTTTTTTCTGCCAAACATGTGTAATTTATTCTCATATAACCTACTATGTCTGTCGACCATGTATCAATCAGCTAAACAGTTTACCAGATACAAAATCCACCTAAAACTGCAATATCCTTTAATTGTTTTGAGCAGTGCATTTAGTTTCTATATTTGTTTAAACATTTGTCATTACAAACTTTTGTCACAAGCTTTTGCTTAAGTCACAGACGTCCGCCGCCAATGAAGATAACCAGTCTTTAACCCTTTATCTACTGACGGTACTTGTAAGTACCATTAAAATAACTTGATATAAAATTCATTTAATACATCGATTAGTAGTAATACAGTTTTAAATGAGTTATAGATGCATTACTTTATCTTGTTCCAAAATCATTATTGATTACACAAAACAAAAATATTTTTTAAAGGATGATTTCTTTTGCCTTTCCATCTTTTCAGTGTTCTTGGCGTTTGGGAGGGAGGGGAGAATTTTTCAATTCGGAAATATTTCTAGATTTGTATTGTAAGAATATCATATTTGTACATTTCTTAATTCTACAAATTCCTAAGAAAAATGTTTAAAAAAAAAGATTTGAATGGGGTTATAAATATGGCACAAAACCCCTATAAATTCAGATTCAATGAATCCTTCTAAATCCTCAAATCCTTTTAAAATCCTTCTAAAATTTATTAAATGATTATGTAAATCTTCTAATGTAGTTTAAACAATTCTCTAAAAATGCTTTAGAAGATAGAATTTTCATGAATTCATAATTCAGTACATAACGGGTTAACTGCTTCTTTCAAAAGTTGTTGATTTAAAGTTGAAATTGTGAATCGCCGATCTTCACGAATATTTTCGTCCACGGCATTGACCAAATCTTCAGTGATCAGTGATGGTCGGCCTGATCGCGGTTCATCATGGACATCACGGACATGCCCACCATCAGTGATCACAGAAGATTCAAGGTGGTCTCGACAATTCGTGCGAAATGGTGTGGTGCACCGTCTTGCTGAAAAACAATTGTTCTTTTTATCCCACCCGTTCCTAATTGCGGTTGTAAAAAAATTTGCAGTATATCAAGGTAGATGTTCACTGTAATTGTTGGCTCCCGAAACATAAAATGTCTTTGTTTTCGTTATTCCTATCCACACATTTACCTTATGAGTGTCCCCTTTACACTCGTTTATTTGATTAGGACTTTTTTAAACGAAAATTTCAAGAAATTTTTGAAACACCCTATATTAGAATGAAAACATTAATGTATTATAAAATAGACGAACGTTTCTTATGAGCATAGCATGCTAGTTTTATTTAAGGAATAACCTGAAAAATCCTAAGAAACTGCATGAATATAAAATTAAGTCTGAAACATGGAGATAATTATAGCAATATTATCATAATTTAATTTTCTGCGCCTAGGCGTTTACTTGAAATCGTATGTCATAACCAAATTTACATTTAACTAACTGATTAATTTTACTGATTAACTGATGATGATTATGATTGATTAACATGATTATTATGATGATGATGACTGATGATGATTAACTGATCATTATTATGATGATTATAATTAACTGATTACCTGATTATTAACGGATTACATTTATCCGAACGATATTTCGTAATAATAAGAAAAAATAATAACTCATTTAAATTACAATTTTACAAAGACATAAAATTTCATTGTAATTTTACACTATGAATAGCAAACGAAAACTAATCAGGATATCATCATTATGTAATAAAAGTCAGATTTTCTTCTGAATTGTTACGAAAAGTAAATGAAATTTATGTTATCAGATTCTTGGAATTAGATTAAAAATATAAAATTAAAATTAACTTGAAAATCAGAAAGTTTTAACAAAATAAATTTGAGTACCAAACATTATTATTTGTTTTCGACTTAAGTATTGATATCTTGAGTGAAAATAAATCATGCTACTTAATTAAATTCATTTGCTGTTTTATCATGATTTTATAGTTTTCATCATTTTTATGAAAAATCAATCTCCGCCTTTGTTTGCGTTTAGTTAAACGCAATCCAAAGAATCAAAATAGTGAATAGGTTAACACAATTTTTTAAATACTATAATAGTCTAGTGATAACATTTAAGATCATTCCTGAGCTTAGACTAATTTATTTTAGTGACATTATCAATTTCGAACCTTAATGAGAACAATGATAAACTTTAATAGGATCGACTTTATATGAGTGTGGTGAAAAAAGCTCATAATCTTATAAAAGTAATAATTGGGAGAATTCGATTGTTGAAATTTTGATCATTAAAATACTTTTTTTTTTTTTTTTTTTTTAGTACTGAAAGGAACGGATAATAAACATAAAGAACAGTTCAAATAAAAATGCCTTTAGAGACATATTTTTAATTGTATTCTTATTATGTTCTACAATTTAAAAAAAAATTCTGAAAGTTTTGTGTTACCTGCATTTCCAAAAAAAACATAGAAAGATATAGAAATATGGAGAAATTTAATTGATAAAAAATGAAACTTGTTAAAGTTATTTCATTAATAGTGTTCCGAGCAAAAGAAAAATTCTTTATTAATTATTGATAAAAGCAATTCAACTACTTTCACTTTTTATACATTTATAATAGAACATTGCAAACTCATATTTAATAAGGGATTTGTAAAACTCATTTAATCGGGGTTTTTTTTTAATTAAGGAATATTATAAGTAATATACACATATATATTTTTAGGTAGCTTTCATTACAAAAAGCTACCTATTGCAGCCGTTCGAAGGAAAACGATTCCTTAAACTTTTGGTATATTTTCACCGATCATGACCCCCAGACCCCGAAACCACCTTCCGTTCAAAATTGATACACACATATATATATATCCATATATATATATATATATATATGATATTTGTCATACTGTAACTCTCGTATTTATGGACCGATTTGGATAAAATTTCGTCTGTACATAGTACATACCAATGTCTCAACCGAGTTCGTTGACCATCTTCATCCGCCATCTTGTTTCAAAATGGCAGCTATTTAAAATTTTAAAAAGTCCTTCCGGCCAGTGCCGGGAGGAAGAGGTAGCTTTCATATTCCTTATTTTTAAAAAGCCAACTTATATTATTCAAACATACGAAGCTCAATTAAGTGGAAACCGAATGTAGGAGATTCAATACTAATTTTTATCAATACTAAGTCATTATGAATGAGAATTTCGCAAAATTAGTCAGCTTTATCCAAGCTGCTTTTATTTAAAGTAACTTATATTTCGCTGCCAAATTCGGCGATTTCTTAAAGTGCCTGCCATTTTAAGACAACATGGTGGATGAGGCTAACCAGTGAACTTGGTCGAGACCTTAGTAATTGCTGTGCACATGCTCACCCACATCGGAATCGGTTGATACATACGAGTGCTGTCGCATGCAAAAAATCCGATTTTTCAAAATGTCACCCACAATAGAAATTGAAATTGCTATATCTGAGCCATTTTTAAGATAAAGACAAACAAAAAATGCTCCTGAATCCTTATATCAATGTCAAATACTTAAAAAAGAAACCTTTTTCAATTTCTAATTTTTTTGCACCTCACTTTAAATATATATTTTTTTTATTTAATGGCCACCATTTTGAAACAAGATGGCTGATGAAGCTGGCCAGCGAACTTGGTCGAGATATTGATGTATACTATCCACATGCCTTCTTCCATCGAAATAGGCGAATACGTGTGGTATCGCGGGACAAATACAAGATCGTTTCAAAGTGTTGGCCATGATAGAAATTCAAATTGCTATAATTCAACCACTTTTTAAGATATAAACAAAAGAACAAATTTTCAGAAACAAAAACTGCTCCAGAATCTTTGTATCAAGGCCAAACACATAAAAAAAATCTTTTTCATTTTCCAATTTTGTAATACCTCATTTTAAATTTTAAATTACATTTTTTTTTAAATGGCAACCCTTTTGAAACAAGATGGAGAATGAAGCTGGCTTACAAACTCGGTCGAAACATTGGTATGTACTATATACAGACCAAGTTACATTCAAATCGGTTCATAAATACGCGTGTTATCGCGTGACAAAAATCAGGGCGTTTCAAAATGTCAGCCACACTAGAAATTCAAAATGCTATAACTCAGCCACTTTTTAAGATATAGACGAAACAAAAACTGCTCCCGAATCTTTTTATCGAGGTCAAACACATAAGAAAAAAATATTTTTTCATTTTTCAATTTTTTGGTACGACATTTCAAATTTAAATTTTTCTTAAAATTTTAAATGGCCGCCATTTTTAAACAAAATGGCGGATGAAGCTGGCCAACGAACTCGGTCGAGACATTGGTCTGTACTATGTATAAACGAAGTTACATCCAAATCGGTTCATAAATACGCCTTTTATCGCGTGACAAAATTCAGGACGTTTCAAAATGTCAGCTTCTCTAGAAATTCAAAATGCTATAACTCAGCCATTTTGTAAGATATAGACGAAACAAAAAGTGCTACGGAGTCTTTGTATAAAGGTCAAATACATAAGAAAAAATATTTTTCCATTTTCAATTTTTTGGTACCACATTTTAAATTTTAAATTTTTTTAAAATTTTTAAATGGCCGCCATTTTGAAACAAAATGGCGGATGAAGCTGGCCAACGAACTCGGTCGAGAAATTGGTATGTACTATGTACACACCGAATCACATCCAAATCGGTTCATAAATACGAGAGTTACAGTGTGACATAGGTCAGATATATATATATATATATATCAATTTTGAACAGAGGGTGGTTTCCGGGTCTGAGGGTCATGATCGATGAAAATATACCAAATTCTTTTGAAATCGCTTTCCTCCGAACGGCTGCAATAGGTAGCTTTTTGTAAAGAAAGCTACCTAAAAAAATTTAATTTAAAATGAGACACAAAAAAATTAGACATTGAAAAAGATTTTTTTCTTATGTGTTTGGGGTTGATACAAAGATTCTTGAGCGTTTTTAGTTTAGTCTATATCTTAAAAAAATGTCTGAGTTATAGCACTTTCAATTTCTAGCATGGCTGACATTTTGAAACGATCTGATTTTTGTCACGCGATAATACAGGTATTTAGGAACCGATTTGGATGTGACAAAGAATGTGCATAGTACATAGCAATGTCTCGACCGAGTTCGTTGGCTAGCCTCATATGCCATCTTGTTTCAAAATGGCGGCCACTTAAAATTTTTTAAAAATTTAAAAATTTAAAACGAGGCACAAAAAAATTAGACATTGAAAAATATTTTTTTTCTTATGTGTTTGGGCTTGATACAAAGATTCTGGAGCATTTTAGGTAGCTTTCTTTACAAAAAAGCTACCTATTGCAGCCGTTCGGAGGAAAGCGATTTCAAAAAATTTTGGTATATTTTCATCGATCATGACCCCCAGACCCCGAAACCACCCTCCGTTCAAAATTGATATATATATATATATCTGACCTATGTCACACTGTAACTCCCGTAATTATGAACCGATTTCGATGTAATTCGGTGTGTATATAGTACATACCAATGTCTCGACCAAGTTCGTTGGCCAGCTTCATCCGCCGTTTTGTTTCAAAATGGCGGCCATTTAAAATTTTTTAAAAAAATTTAAAACTTGAAATGTGGTAACAAAAAATTAAAAATGGAAAAATATTTTTTTCTTATGCATTTGACCTTTATACAAAGATTCCGGAGCAGTTTTTGTTTCGTCTATATCTTAAAAAATGGCTGCGTTATAGCACTTTGAATTTCTAGCGTGGCTGAAATTTTGAAACGTCCTGAATTTTGTCACGCGATAAAAGGCGTATTTATGAACCGATTTGGATGTAATTCGGTGTGTACATAGTACATACCAATCTCTCGACCGAGTTCGTTGGCTAGCTTCATCCGCCATTTTGTTTCAAAATGGCGGCCATTTAAAATTTTTTAAAAAATTTAAAATTTGAAATGTGGTACCAAAAAATTGAAAATGGAAAAATATTTTTTTCTTATGTATTTGAACTTTATACAAAGATTTCGGAGCAGTTTTTGTTTCGTCTATATCTTAAAAAATGGCTGAGTTATAGCATTTTGAATTTCTAGCGTGGCTGACATTTTGAAACGTCCTGAATATTGTCACACGATAAAAGGCGTATTTATGAACCGATTTGGATGTAATTCGGTGTGTACATAGTACATACCAGTCTCTCGACTGAGTTCGTTGACCAGCTTCATCCGCCATTTTGTTTCAAAATGGCGGCCATTTAAATTTTTAAGAAAAATTTTAATTTGAAATGTGGTACCAAAAATTGAAAATTGAAAAAATATTTTCTTCTTATGTGTTTGACCTTGATAAAAAGATTCGGGAGCAGTTTTTGTTTCGTCTATATTTTAAGAAATGGCTGAGTTATAGCATTTTGAATTTCTAGCGTGGCTGACATTTTGAAACGTCCTGATTTTTCTCACGTAATAACAGGCGTATTTATGAACCGATTTGGATGTACCTTGGTGTGTACATAGTACATACAAATATCTCGACCGAGTTCGTTGGCCAGCTTCATCCGCCATCTTGTTTCAAAATGGCGGCCATTTAAAAAAATTAAAAAATTAAAAAATTTAAATGAGATACCAAAAAATTGGAAAATGAAAAAGATTTTTTTTGTATGTGTTTGACCTTAATACAAAGATTCCGGAACAGTTTTTCTTTCGTCTATATCTAAAAAAAAAATGGCTGAGTAATAGCATTTTGAATTTCTCTTGTGGCTGACATTTTAAAACGACCTGATTTTTGTCACGCGATAACAGGCGTATTTATGAACCTATTTGCATGTAACTTGGTCTGTACATAGTACATACCAATGTCTCGACCGAGTTCGTTGGCCAGCTTCATTCGCCATCTTGTTTCAAAAGGGTTGCCATTTAAAAAAAATTAAATTTAAAATTCAAAATGAGGTATTAAAAAATTGGAAAATGAAAAAAATTTTTTTATGTGTTTGGCCTTGATACAAAGATTCCGGAGCAGTTTTTGTTTCTGAAAATTTGTACTTTTGTTGATATCTTAAAAAATGGTTGATTTATAGCACTTTGAATTTCTAGCATGGCTAACATTTTGAAACGATCTTGTATTTGTCATGCGATAACACACGTATTCGCCTACTTCGATGTAAGAAGGCATGTGGATAGTATACATCAACACCTCGACCAAATTCTCTGGCCAGATTCATCAGCCATCTTGTTTCAAAATGGCGACCATTAAATTAAAAAATATATATATATTTAAAGTGAGGTGCAAAAAAATTAGAAATTGAAAAAGGTTTCTTTCTTAAGTATTTGATCTTTATATAAGGATTCAGGAGCATTTTTTGTTTGTCTTTACCTTAAAAAATGGCTCAGATATAGCAGTTTCAATTTCTATTGTGGGTGACATTTTGAAAAATCTGATTTTTTGCATGCGACAGCACTCCTATATATTAACCGATTCCGATGTGAGTGAGCATGTGCACAGCAATTACTAAGGTCTCGACCAAGTTCACTGCTTAGCCTCATCCACCATGTTGTATTAAAATGACAGGCACTTTAAGAAATTGCCGAATTTGGCAGCCAAATATAAGTTACTTTAAAGAAAAGCAGCTTGGATAAAGCTGAATAATTTCGCGAAATTCTCATTCATTATATTGATAAAAATTAGTATTGAATCTCCTATATTCGGTTTCCACTAAATTGAGCTTCGTGTGTTTGCATGATATAAGTTGGCTTTTTTTAAATAAGGATTATGAAAGCTACCTCTTCCTCCCGGCACTGGCCGGAAGGACTTTTTAGTTTCGTCTATATCTTAAAAAATGGCTGAATTATAGCATTTTGAATTTCTAGCATGGCTGACATTATGAAACGATCTGATTTTTGTCATGCGATAATACACGTATTTATGAACCGATTTGGATGTGACAAGGAACGTGCATAGTACATAGCAATGTATCGACCGAGTTCGTTGGCCAGCCTCATCCGCCATCTTGTTTAAATATGGCGTCCATTTAAAAATTTAAAAAAAATTTAAATTTAAAAGTGAGGTACAAAGTAATTAGAAATTGAAAAAGATTTTTTTCCTTATGTGTTTGAGCTTGATACAAAGATTCCGGAGCATTTTTTGTTTCGTCTATGTCTTAAAAAATTGCTGAGTTATAGCACTTTGAATTTCTAGCATGGCTAAGATTTTGAAACGATCTGATTTTTGTCACGCGATAACACGCGTATTTATGAACCGATTAGTGTGTGACAAGGCATGTGCATATTAAATAGCAATCTCTCGGCCGAGTTCGTTTGCGAACTTCATCCGCCATCTTGTTTCAAAATGGCGGCCATTTAAAATTTTTAAAAATAAATTAATTTAAAATGAAGTACAAAAAAATTAGAAATTGAAAAAGATTTTTTTCTTGTGTGTTTCAGCTTGTTACAAAGATTCCGTATTATTTTTTGTTTTGCCTTTATCTAAAAAAAAGCCGAGATATAGCAGTTTGAATTTCGAATGTGAGTGACATTTTAAAAAATCTTATCTTTTGCCTGCAAACAGCACTCGCATATATCAACCGATTTAGATATGAGTGAGCATGTGCACAGGAATTACTAAGGTCTCGACCAAGCTCATTGGTGAGCTTTGTTGCACCCATTATGTTGTTTTAAAATGGCGGGCTATCACCGATAATTCGGGTTGATATAATTACTAATATAATTCGGGATATCAGCGGATTTGGCGACAAATATAAATCACTTTAATAAAACCAGCTTTGATAACGCTGACTAATTTCGCGAAATTCTCATTCATATTCAATATTGACAAAAATAAATATTTAATCTTCTATAATCGGGTTCCACTAATTTGAGCTCCGTGTGTTTGAATAATAAAAGCTGGCTTTTAAAAAATAAGGAATATGAAAGCTACCTCTTCCTACCGGCACT
The DNA here is from genome assembly GCA_963932465.1 of Maratus speciosus. NCBI lineage: Eukaryota > Metazoa > Arthropoda > Arachnida > Araneae > Salticidae > Maratus > Maratus speciosus. The sequence goes on along the minus strand of OZ010788.1, from coordinate 619,437,541 downwards.
GGCCGGAAGGACTTTTTTTACTCTAGCACAACTGTGAAAAGTTTCAAAATACTGCCTAAAGTTTTAAAATACTGCCTATATTGAGACTCCTTTATCCCTGAATTGCCTTTAATAATAATCATATATGATGATATATGATAATCATATATCATTTAACTCCATGTTAAATTTTAGAAAAGTCATAATATTTCATATCCGTTACTAATTATTACTGTATAACTAGACTATTTAAATTAATATATCAATAAAATAAAAATTTATGTATTAGAAAAAAGACTTTCCCGCCTGTATTGGGAGTATAAGTTTGCTCCCCATTTTCTCGTTTTTAAGAATGCAGCTAGTTTTATTGAAACACATAAAGATAAAATGTGTGGAACCCGATTATAGAAGATTCCCAGTTTTCATCAACTCTGAATTTGAATGGGGATTTCAAAAACTTTTTCAGCTATCGTCACTATAGCAAGACCTATTTTAGCCGAAAAATTTGGTTATATTATGCAAAGCTTGGCGAAAGATTAAATGACTCTGGCGATAATTTGACTCGACGGATATGACAATTTAATTTTAAGATTATGAGAGTGGCAACAATGGTTACAACAATTAAAGTAGATTTGGGAGAAACACCGCTTTCAAAAACTGATAAGTGAATCTGCTAAATGAATCTGAAAAAATCTGGTACTACTACATCTCAAACTTTTCTTAAGATAGAGGCAAAACAAAAAGTGCTTGGGAATCCTTGTTTCAATTCCGAAAATTGGAGAATAAAAACATTTTGGATTTATAATATTTTTGTACATTTTTTTGAATTTGAAATATTTTAAGTGACCTCTATTTTGAAACAAGATGGCGGATGAAGTTGACCAACGAACTCAGTCGAGAACTTGCTAAGTCCTGTACATATACTCAGTACATCCGAACCGGTTTATGAATGCGAGTACTACAGCATCAGAAAAATGGGGATACATCTATGTATACATTCATACAGGGTGTCCACTCTTAACGGTGTCCAATGGCTAATTTCGAAACCGTTAGTCATAGACATATAGATCCAATTACAAAAATCTTTTAAATTAGGTTAAAAATTGAACTTTTATTTTAACACAATCAAAGTGATTGGTAAAGGTATCATTCGAATTGAATATTTCCAACTGAGCAAAAAAATACCCAGGCTAGGAATCGAACCCAGATCCTTGGCTTACAAGGCCAATGCTTTACCGTTTAAGTTAACTGGGCCGACAACCAGCCAGTATATTTCTCTCAGATAACCTTATTGGCAGTAACATCTGGTCTGCCACGTAGACAGCTCAACAGACTAAACCGCAAGTAAAGGAACTCCATGTCAAAGGAACTCCTTTACCAATCAGTTTGATTGTGTTAAAATAATAGTTCATCTACGTATCCACCTTTTATATGGAGTTCCTTTACCTGCGGTTTATTCTGCACTGTGAAAAATTTTCCTGTGAAATTACAGATAATCTACGGGTAATCCATTATCTTAAGTCTGATGTAAAATTACAGATATTAGAAAAACAGTGATTCTGTTAAATAACAGAGAAGTTATTTGGTAAATTTACACAAGACTCTGTAAATTAACATCGTTAAAAATACACAAGACTCTGTAAATTAACATCGTTAAAAATACGCAAGACTCTGTAAATCAATTTATTTTTTTAATTAAAATAATTTAACTTAGTTTTGAAATCAGCGAATTTTAGAACTTCGCAGTATCAGAGTTATTCAAGCAAATTTGAACTGCTGTGCCGTTTAATTTTTTTACACAACTTGCTTCTAGTCGGCCTGGGGTTTGAACGCGAGACCTCTGGACAGTACAAAAACATCTTACTGACTGCGCCATAGGAGCTGTTACTGCGGTGTATAAAGGATGTCCTTTATAATAAAGCGGGGAAAAATCTATTGTACTTGTGCTTTTCAAAGATTTCGCTTCAAATATATTCGTTAGAAAATTTCTTAAACGGTTTATTTTAATTTAGTTTGGACAGAAACATAATACCTATTATGTTTTTTAATCATATTTAATTTTTAATCCGTTATTTACGGAATTATTTATCAAGAAATTGCTTCTTCTCAATAATTATCTTCTTTAATATATGAAGATATACTGGAATTTTTAAATAATAATAATGTGAAATTTAGGTGTATTTTTTCATTAAAACTGGTTAAATATATTGGTAATTATAACATTTTTTGTAAAATATTTACAAAAATAATCAGATTAATTAACCAAAATTACTTTTAAGGTTATATTACAATTCTTATAAAAGCAATGTATTTAAATGTATTATGATTCTAACTAACTAAATGAATGAAAAAATTAAAAAAATTGAAACTAATTTTTTTTCTTTAATAATTGTAATAAAATTGTAAAAGAAATTTAAACGTGTGTATTTGATTTACAAGTTTTAACAAAGCGGAAATTATTTTAAAATAAAAACATGGAAATCCCTACGGGGAATTAGATACAAGATAAGGGAAATGTCTGTAAATCAATGACGGAGAAACTCAATCGAACGCATTTAACCGAGAACTAGTGTAAATTTACAGAGAGTCTTGACCGAAAAACTCAATCTAATGCATTTAACCGAGAACTGGTGTAAATTTACAGAGAGTCTTGACCGAGAAACTCGATCGAATGCATTTAACCAAGAACTGGTGTAAATTTACAGAGAGTCTTGACCGAGAAACTCGATCGAATGCATTTAACCAAGAACTAGTGTAAATTTACAGAAAGTCTCGATTTTTTTTCTGTGATTTTACAGAAATTTTTAACAGTGGTTGATCTGCCTACATGACAGACCAGATGTTACTACAAATAAGGTTATCTGAGCGAAATATGTTGGCTGGTTGCGGCCCAGTTAGCTTAAACGGTAAAGCATCGGCCTTGTAAGCCAAGGATCTGGGTTCGATTCCTAGCCTGGGCATTTTTTCGCTCGGTTGGAAATATTCAATTCGTATGAGGTAAAAAAATATTTAAAAAGTCGTTTTGATCAGTAAAAACATTTCTTAAAAAGTTACGAATATAAAATTTTTATACGGTCCCCCAGTCCTATAAGTGATAGTTAGTAAAAATTTTCTATTACACTAATAAGACAAAAAAAAAAAAAAAAAAAAAACCTTTATCTAACACTAAAATTGACCGTGTTGCGAAAGTTTGAATTTCATGACTAATTCCAATTTTAAGCATATGAACAAAGCTGAGTTGGAACATGCATCAAGGCATTGTAAACAAGGTGCTTAAAAAAATTAGAATGATTTTTTTTTTTTTTTTTTTTTTTTTTTTTTTTTTTTTTTTGCGTGTACCTTTCTGCATTGCAGCCGAAAGGCGTGACTTCGAGCAAGTTTTAAATAAATTTTTATTAATTAAATTTCAGATCAGATAATCTAATAGCATTTTAAAATGTGTCTAATTTTCAAAGAATTGAGTCTGCTTCATTTTATCATTTCATTTAACAAAAACTCTCTTATTTTTTAACTTATATTTTTAGTACAAGTTGTATATTTTGCTTTAATATGTCATAATGAAAAAAGATTGCAAATTTTTAGTGTAATGTTAATTTTACTGTGGACTATTTTTTTTTATATATATATTTGATGATTATTTATATTTCTATAGTTTAATTTGTGAGTGACACCGAATTCGCAGAAATAAAAAAAAAAAAAAAAAAAAAAAAAAAACCCTAGAAAATAGGAGTTCTACTTTTTCAGAATTTAGTGTCGCCCCGATGAAAAAAAAAAGATATATGTATATACATATAGATAGTTCAGTTTTAAGACTTAAAATACACGTTTTTTTTTTCCATATAAAATGACGTCATCCGCATCCGCTGAATAATTCCTTTCGTCATTTAAGAAACTTGACCAAAAAATCGCCTATCTCATGATTCATTTGTTTGAAATATTAACATAGATACTTAAAATTAAATTTAGTTTATAAAAGCTCCATGTTTTATCAGCAATCATTCATTTAAATATTTTTTCAAAATAGCACGTATTTTAATTACATTTTTTTCAGTTTTTATGAGAAAATGGCAACAAAAAGATATAATTGCTATTCCAACTATTTTTCCTTTACTTTCTTCTGCAGAAATGGAGCATTTGAGTTGCCAAAATTAAACAAATGACGCTAAAAACTACGAAAAAATTAATATCTCAAAAATAAATGGATATGCAGTTTTCAAACAAATTGCATTTAAAAGTACTTTTTTTCCCAACACGACGCTATAAAAATTGAAAATGTGCGATGCTTAGAAGTTTAAAAAATTGCAGTAGAGATTATTTCGCACAATGATACATCTGCTTTGTTTTACGGCTGGCTTATACAACGTAACGTTATTTTTCGGAAACGACACTTTATTACCTGGAAAGAAAAAAAAAACCGATCAGTTTTAAACGTAGAAGAATGATACTTTTCTTTTCTTACTCCTTAGAGTAATGAGATATTTTTACTAAATATAAAGTATAGGCCTGGGGGACAGCATAAAAATTTAAGTTTCGTAAATTTAAGAAATATTTCTATTGACCCTAAATCGTTTTTAAAATACCTCTTTACCGCATTTAAAACATTGTTGTAGTTCGAACTATATCTCGATGCCTAGCGGTTTAGGAATTAGCCATTGGACCCCGTTAGAGGGGATACCCTGTATATCAAAACTTGAACTGAGTGTGATTTTGGTGTCTGGGGTTCATGGTCAGTTAAAATATATCAAAATTGTTTGTAATTGTTTTCCTCCAAACGGCTGCAATAGGTAACTTCTTATTTTTTGTAATGGAAACTATCTAATAGAAGAATGTTTTCTAATGGCCACGGCAAATTTTAGAAAAAACATGAAAATTCTCTTTAGCAATTATCTGAACATAAAAGTAAGTCATATTACAAGTTGTTAAAGTACGGAAATATTGTTATAACTTAATTTCCTGTGACTAACTCTTTAACACAAAACCATACATCAAATTCAAATCTACACTTACTTAATTGCTTACAGTTGATTCAGTTGTTGACCCTTTTATCTGAACGATATTTTGTAATAAAGGAAAAGTAATCACTCATTCATGTTAAGTGTTTACAAACATATGAAAATTCATTGCAATTTTACATTATGCAATGTAAAAGGAAACTAATCAAGATATCAGTATAAATAATTGCTAATTTCATTTCGCAAATATTACAAAAAAGAAAAGAAATTTAATATTTTTTTCCCGGAGTTAGATTGAAGCTATAAAGTTAAAATTAATATGAAAATCACAGCCAGTTTAAATTTGAATAATAAATATACTTACTTGCTTTTGACTTAACTTGTGATATCTTCAGTTGAAAAATAAATCATTCTATAAAATTTATTTGCCAGTTCTTTTTTTATATCCTTTATTAAATCTTCAATTTAATTAATAGTGGGGTGGCAACCCTTATGCGTTTCATTTGCATTACATGATATCTTTGGGTTTTTAAGGGGGGGGGGGGGATCTAATCTTATTTATACTTAGATAAACCGAAGTTTTTATTCGGCAAAAAAAAAAGAGTGATTTTTTTTTTTTTTTTTTTTTTTTTTTTTTATGATATCAAAAGCAATGCGAGTAGGAATTCCGAAAATTCCGAGACCAAAGTTGGTATTCAATCTCCAAAGACGACTCTTAATTAAACAGAGTAGAATATTTGAAAAGGTATTTTAGAATTAAAATTTATAAATATAGTGTACTTAGAATAAAATAATATTAATTTTATTATTACCCTTTTTTCATAAGAACGAAATCATTTTTAACATTAAGATAAAAATTAATTAACATAAAAAATAATTTTTTTAAAAAAATAGGTGATTTTGATACATAAATTATAATATAACGCTTCTTTTATCAGATTCAAAATCTACGATTTTAATTGCGTCAACTTAAAAAGCATATTAAAGATTTGGGACCCGATTCTGGGTTGTTATAAATATAGATATCGATGTTTGTCGTTGTTTCCATAGAAACAATACATTGTTTAGTACAACACCAATTTTATAGAAATCGTCGTAAGGACAGTGGACAGAATCGGGTACAAAGCCTTTAAGTTTTGAACCTGTATAGTGCAAATGACGTTCTTTTGGCACAAAATTATTTAGTTTTAGGATTCTAAATACATTCTTCTTCTTGAAAATAATCCGATTTTCACCCATTAAAGCAAACTCCTTTTAGGACCTCGCGAAAAGTATTAAGCACTATTTGTTTTCTTATTTGAAAATAATGCAAATAGTTTTCGTTTTTAAATTTCCAATAAAATTGCATTGAAAAACATCTGATAATCCACATTGCTTTTTTCTGACACTTTTTTCTCTTGCAAAGATAGAATAACCGACATATTTCCATAACAGACATTTCATTAAAAAATTGTAACATTTCGTAAGCTATTAGAAAATTAAATAAGGGGAAAAAATCATGCGTCAAGCATAGATTATGAAACACTTTCCAACACATTCAGAATAATGTAACAAAACGGCATTGTTTAAAAAATTAAAATATTACGTCTTTCAACCCTATGGAAATTCATAACACATTTGCAAACCCAATTTCAGCTGTTCCCATCTACAATCGAAAATTACTTCCGAATTTTTACAGCAATATATGTTATATAGATTTGTAGCTATTAACTACATGCACGCCAAAATTGAGTTCACTTAAGAAATACATATACTTCAGTTGAAAATTCCCCTTCAGCAATTTCCTCTAGTAAGGAGAATGGTACGTGAATACTTTTATGCAGCCCTGTATATGGTATAGAATTTGTATACAATGAGTAACATGCAAAAGATTAATTAAGTTTAAAAGCGTCTACCGAATTTTAAACCGTACACTCCTGCCATTGTTACTCAAAGACCGTACTGTAACCGATTTCTTTTGTGTGTTCCTGTAAATGAATAAAAAATGCTATGAATGCTCTGTTCTAACGTAATCTTGGTGAAATTCAGTGATTTATATCAGTTTCAATACATTTCAAATAGCGTAATGTCATTTAAATATTCTGCAAACGATTTTCCCCCATGTACCATAATGTAATGGAATACTTTTGAGTACCCCTGTAAATGAACTATTAATCCTGCATACTTCATATGCAATACTAAACATGCTTTCGTGACCCTGAATTTATCAATTTCATGAAAATATGAGTCTATTTTCGGGAGATAGAGCGTGGACAGACTGCCAGACAAACCGAATGCATAGACATTTTTCAACTTTGTTAAAATTGCTGATAATACTTAAGGACATAATCGAGAATTTCATATGAATAACTAACGTTCGCTTCCCATAAAATTTGGAGTATTCTAGAAGGATTAGCTGTGAAATGCAGACAATCAAATTTTAATATATAAAAAATGAAGTGTAACTATAAAAGACAATTTTTAATTTGACCACATATTTTTTTTGTTAAAGGAAGACACCGATTTGCACGTCGAGAAGAAAGATATTCCTTTTGAAATTTTTGTGGATTTTGAATTTATGTTATTTAATCTGTTTGGGATGGTGAAAGTTTCAATATACAAGGTGTTGCTGAATTCGACCGACAAATTGAAAGAGGTGATAGTAAGCAACAAGAGGATGAAAAATTACCAAATTACCATAGAACATGGGGTCGCAAACCAGCTATTTCATCAAAGTTATAGGGTTTCTACCGTAATTCAACTTGAGTTGAGAGTAGTAAATTCAGAAAATTGAAGAACGTTATAATGAAACTTCTCATAAACATACTCGCCTTTGTTGTAATTGTGATAAAAAAAAAGTGGTAGTATTTTGTATTATACGCGCCAGCAGTATGCACTTGACATTACATATTTATCGACTGCGATTACCAGTTCCCACGGTGTCGTTGATCGCGTGAACATCCTGTTTTTCCAGAACTTTTCGGGATGTTATCACAATTCATACAAAACAAAGTACATATGGCTACATTTACATTCGAATATTTTTATTTTTCTCAAAATTATTACCGTCAACAAGAGTTCATGTGATAGACCGAGAGGCGACAGCACGGACAATCACCTCATCGAGTTCACGGCTGACATTCCAGACTGAGTTAAAACTCGATTCGCATATTAAAACGCAATCGGTCTGCCAAGTCATATCTTGGTGGAAAACACCTATAAACCCGATTTTAGAGATTGACTCGTAGATTTACCACTGTGTTTTCCTGCAATAAACGGTGTGGAAACACGGAGGACTAGGAACAGGAAAACACAATGGTAAACCTACGAGTCAACCAAGATATAACTCTCTACCAAGATATAACCTGGCAGACCGATTGCGTTTTAATATGCGAATCGAGATTTAACTAATCCTAGAATTTCATCCGTGAACTCGATGAGGTGATTGTCTGTGCTGCCTCGCGGTCTATTACCTTAGAACATGGAGTCGCAAACCAGCTATTTCATGAAAACTATTGGGTGTTCTACCGTAATTCAACATGGGTTGACGATAATAACTTTCAGAAAATTGAAGAATATTGTAATGAAACTTTTAATTACCATGCTCATCTTTGTTGTAAATGTGAAAAAAAGTTGTAGTAGTTTCCATTATAAGCGCCAGCAGTATTCACTTAACACTACACATTTTGGACCGCGATTACCAGTTCCCATGGTATCATCGACTGTTGTGAGCATCAGTGGCGCCACCTTATATGGGCCCATGAGGCATGATCTCACCCAATAATTTGGTCTCTCCGCCCACCCAATTTCAATTGCTTTAATTCGTAATTTATTTTCTTTAATTATTTAATCGGTGAAAGGAAATTTGGTTTTATTAACGTTCTCAAAATAGTTTTGTTTAACAAACAGTAAGGGCCTCAATTAGACTTGCAAGAGTACTGAAAACCCAGCGGATGTATAGTTAAATTTCTCACGAAAACAAATTTTCTGCATACTTTGCTGTTTGATTTGTCATTTTCTGAATATGTTGTGATGTCATGAGATAAAACACTTAGGTGTCAGAAATGTATGCTTTTCTTGACATTATGCTTTTTGCACTTTGAATAGTTGGCAATTCCAAAGCTATTTAAAATAAATATTAATGTATTTATAAGAAAGAACCTATAAGAATATAATTTAATAAAAGTATTTATAAAATTATAATTAAATTAATATAATTTAAAAATCTGCTTAAAAAACATAATTTAATTTCGAATTGAAGAGCTAAGTGGAAGAACATGTTAAGTAACAAAAATTGCATTTGAAGAAATTTGATGTGAAAGTTTTCGGTGTCAATTTTAATGATTTATTTTCTGTTTGATACCATGTGTTTAAAATATTAACAGGTGTGGTACTAAACTCTATCAAAAAAACTTATTGATATTTAACCCTTTAAGCGTCTTAACCGGGTTTTTCCGTCACCTAATCATTGAAATCAAGGGCTGATTGAATGCAAAACTGATATTATTGTTATTTTTTTGAAGTGCATAAGATAATTAAATATTTAAGGAGATCATAAACAAATCCTCATACAAATAGTTTTCATAGGTATTATTTTATGAATCATTAAACATAAAGTAAGAAATTTGCCGGACGCTTAAAAGGTTAATTTTTAAATATTAAAAAATATTAATATTATTTGGATTATTAAATATTAAAATATTAAATATTAATGAATAATGTCTTAAATCTTGAAGGCTAAATCGAAATTTGGTATTTTAGCTTTACCATGTGATAGAATACCTGATAACACCTTCGTCCAAAAGATAAAATAATTTTTAAGAAAATGTAGCATAACATGTTCTTCCACTCAGCTCTTCAATTATTATCTTTAGTCATTCTCTCCTCCCCTCTTTTTTTCTCCCTATACCTACATGCTAAGCGAAAAAAAAATATGCGTTATTTTACTCACATTTTTGCGCCACATAATAATTTATAAAAGTTGGAGTAACTATGGTGAGCACCTGTTTTCCCATAACTTTTCGTTAATTCATTTTTTTTAATATCTATCAATCTTATATATCTTAAACATTTTTTAGAATATCTATAAAACGTAAAAAAAAAAAAAAAAAAAAAAAAAAAAAAAAAAAAAAAAAAAAAAAAAAAAACGAAATTGAATTTTTAATTCATAATGCCAACGAAAGAGACTTCTTAAATATACCGCAAAGACAATGCAATCGCAACGAATTAAAAAAAAATAATAATAATATTTTTCAAAATGAGCAAAAGTGCGCCCTATCACTACAAGAACTGAAAGGGCACTTCCAGCATTGTGTATTGAGAAATGAATGATCTACCCCAGGGAAAAACAAGAACGACAAATCATGCGTCTAGTATAGATTATGAAACGCGTTCCAACACATTAAAGTACTGTAACAAATCTTTATAGTTTATTGAGGTGAAAGGTGGTGTCTAAATAAACAATTTAGAATATGAAACACGTAACGTATTTGGAAACCTAATTTCTTCAATTACCATCAATAGTCGGATAAATCTACGAATTTCTTTTGTGCACCCCTGTATCTATAGATTTGTCTGTATGCTACCTGGTATGAAAAAAAAGTTAATTCAATTGAACTCATAGCACAGTTGAAAATTCTTATTCAGCAATTTCTGTCATTAAAAGAAAATTCACAGAAAATGTACTTGAGACCTTTTTTGAAGCCCTGTATAGAATATATAGAATTTATACATACCAAGTAATTTGCAGTAATAATAGTTAACTATTAAAACCCGTATCAAAACTGAAAACATAATCCCAGCAATTATTGTTCATTGGCAGTACTGCAGTCAAATTCTTTTGTGTGGCCCTGCAAATGAAGGATAAATTCTATGCACAGCACATTCTACTGTAAGTGCTATTAGTGATGTATATAAATTTCGATATTTTAAAAATAGTGTAATATCATTAAGATACACAACAGACGATTTTCCCCCATAGACCGTAATGTAACGGATTTCTTCTGAGTGTCCCAGTAAATGAACCGTAAGCGCTACACACTTCATTTTTAATACCGAACATGCCATAGTAAATCCAATATCATGTATTAATTACATCAAAATCCGAGCGTATTCACGACAGTTAGTGCACGGAGAGGCAGAGACAGACAAATCGAATTCATAAACACTTTTCAACTAGAGTGAAACCTCCCTGTGTGACCACCTCCATTAATCGACCACTTTTTTCATGGAACGAATATTATTCCCATAGGCTCTATACTAATTTTACCTCCATTCAGAGACTATCCCAGTTGAACTCCCTCCATGAGCGAACCATTTCTTTCAAGAAAATGAAGCAAATTCCGTGTTTTCCTAGACGCTTGAAGAAGGTTTTTAGTAGAAAAATTATTCATCATTATATCGCATTATTCATCAAACTTCTAAACTAAGTTTAGATTTTTTTTTTTATTCCGATAACTTTTAAGTGTTTAAACCCTTTTGTGCATTTTTAGGTGATAAATTTAACTCTGATGACAAATTAAGAATGACATTCAATAAACTCCTCTGCCCTATTCTGCCAGGAAACTCTCAAAGAAATAGATAAATGAATGAAATCGTCATTATTTATTCCTATCAAAAAAAAAAAAAATAATAATAATAATAATTACATTTATTTACTGAACTTCGAAAGGACTTGGAAACAAAAGTTATAAAAGATAAAACCGTAATATCAAAGCAAACGCCAGTGTATTCATTTTTTAAACTCCCCAGTATTAATTTATGTAATTAACTTTTCTTTTGATACTTAAATTTTTATATTTTTTCTCAATGTGAAAAATAAATTTTGTGTAACATTAATTACCTTTTTTCAACTATTAAAATCTAGATTTAAACATGACCTCCATTAAGAGACCACCTCTTTGAGCGACTAATTTTTACTAGAACGGAACGTGTTCGCTTTAGGGAGGTTTTACTGTATGTTGGAAAGTGTTAAAAATGGCATTATTCTTGCCTAAAATCAGACGAAAGTACTGGACTACACCGATTCCCAGCGGAATGGAATAGTGCATAGAATGTTAAGATAAATAAACGGAAAGAAAATAATCAATAAGACTCCTTAACTCGTTAGATGCAATGGTGAGAAACTTAACCTATGATAGGAAACTAGAATCCTAAAGAACATTAAAGGGATAAAATTAGCTCAATCTCTTTTGAGTTAACATATATTAAGCAGTCGTATAGAAAAACTGTAGTAGTTTATAGGCATATCAATTTTCAGCTATTCTTTGTTTTGTTTTTTTCAGAACCTTTCTGTCCAGCAGTATGGGATTCCTTCTACTGTTGGCCAGCGATACCTGGAGGAGTGAATGTTTCGAGACCCTGTTCCTTGATATTTGGATCGCACAATGTAAGGATCGACGGACTGCACTCCAAAAGTGACGGTAAGGACATATTTTTAAAGTTATATTTTTGCTCATATTCAGTAACTGATAAAAATATATGTATTTCTACACATAAATATGCACATTCTAAAAAAAGATCCGCGTGTTGGGCCATTCCATGTAAATTGGCATAAACTTGGATTAGGTTCATGCTCGACTCCCTTCAATTTCGATACAGTCACAAAAGGACATACATAATAGGCCTAAGACCAACTTCTGAAACCTATCAGAGTCAGAAGTAGTATAGTTGGGTCGCTCTAGGTCTCTTCTGTAAAACTCACAATTTCTCATTTGTTGGAAAACAGTCAAATCAGAGCAAGTTTGACACGTTATTGATCATGATAGAAGAGGTCTTACTTATAAAAAATATGTGATTTAGTACAAATGTTTTGTGCTGAAAAATACAATTGCAGTCTTAAATATCACTACCCCTCAGGATTAATTTTAATATCGATAACTAGAACTCACTAGCAAAGGGAACTAGAATTTATAAGGATGACATGAAATTATTTTTTCTAGAGCCATAATTTATTTTATAGATGCCAGTGGCAGAACTTTTTTTCGGTGAAACTTGTTCCGTTACCAATTAGTTACCTATGAATTTGTCATAGAGCTGCTGAATGTGTTTCCCTAATGTTTAAACATTCATTAATTTATTTACCTTCGAAGTTAAAAAAAATAAATCATGAATTCAACTTCAATTTCTGAAGTCTATATCTCAAAAGGGATATTTCTGATTTATAGATTTAAAAGTAACGTTAAAAACGCCAGAATATGCAAACTTTGAGCAGACTAGTTTCGGTAGTCTTTAGCGTACCGTCCTCATTTAAATTTATATCATTCTGTGCCAAGAAGCATCTTAATAATTATATTTCTGATTTAATTAACGTTAGTACCGCTGAAAGGAAGATACCTTATTTGACAATTAAAATGTTGTTTCATTTTCGGCGTCTTCGGTAAGGTAAAAAAAAAAAAAACAAGTTGCAAAACGCTTACTTTTTGTGGGATTTATAACTTTCCACCTTGTGCAAAGTAATACCCCAAATGCACTCAAATATCTCTTGAACGAATAAAGTTACAATTGTAGCACAACTGTCTACGACATGTCTATAGTGCTTCATAGAGGGGAAATTTCAAAATTCTCGACCCTATCTCGAAAAATATGAGAGATAGCGAAAATACTTCAATAAATTTCAAAAAATTTTCAGTACTTTTAAATTATTACCTTTAGTATGGCTACGTTATGTAGATGATATTTTTATTGTTTGGCAGGGAGAAGTTGATAAATTGTTAGTTTTTATTCAACAGTTAAATGATTTAGATAATAAGATTAAATTTACTTTTGAACTTGAAACCGAAAAGAAATTACCTTTTTTAGATGTTGAATTAAAAAGAGAAAATAATAAACTAATTTGTTCAATATATCGTAAGCCAATAACTAACTTAAATGTTATACCTTTTGATGCTTGCACTCCATATTCTTATAAATTATCTACCTTTAGATTCCTTATTAACAGAGCTTTTAGAATTTGTTCCCCTGAATATTTAAATGATGAATTAGATAAAATTAAAACAATAGCTATTAACAACGGATATCATGTTAAAATAGTTAATAAATTAATTAAAAAGTTTATTAACAAAAGGAGCGATGCAGTTTTTGAGAATAAAACCGACAGAGAAAATAACATGAAAAGGGTGGTTATAAATTATTATCCAAAATTCTTCGAATCCGCTAAAACTCAACTTAAAAAGTTTGATGTAAATTTAATTGCTAGACCCCCTCCTAAATTAAAATCAATTTTAACCACTAGAATCGACCCTATTGATAAATTTGAACTTTCCGGTGTTTATATCATTCCTTTTCTTAAAGAAGGTGGTTATAGAAATTATTATATTGGCATGACTCAGAGAAAATTCCAAGTGAGATGTAAAGAGCACATTGCAGACATAAAATTTAATAGAGGTAAAACCGCATTATCTAGGCTAAATAAAATAGAAAACATAAATATTTTGTTTAATGAAAGTAGATTAATTTATAGGTCAGATTTTTATTTGCAACTTTTTATTAGAGAATCTATTGAAATTTACGTCAGAAACTCAATGGTCTGCAATGATTCCTTGTCATTTCAAATCCCAAATATTTGGATTGAATTGTTAGATAATTTGAAAATAAAATAGGGCAACGTGAAACATGTTAAAATATTACGCGCGTGATTTTTATTTATTTATTTTTAAATTTCATTTGCAATAGTTTATTGTCATTTTCCATCTTTGTGTTTATTTGTTTTTCTGATGATGATTGAGTAAATTCAATCGAAACATGTCAAATTATTAAGATCTTTTAATGTATTTTATTAACGTTTGACGTCCTTTTTAGCAATTAAATGTTTAATATATATTTTGAGTGTGTTTTTGGAATATATATTTTTGAAATATTTTTAATGGACGTATAAGAGAACTTCTGCTTATAATTTAATAGCGAAAATACGTCAATTACAAAAGTTTAGAGCATCCTCGACTTAGTATGAATGCTATCTTACATGAAAAGTTTATCTGTTAGAAGCTTTGAAATGTAAATTTTTTGATAACCAATCACCGTTTTAAATATGTCACTAACAGCTTCTAGAAGTGTGGCATTGTAAGGGAGATACTTATTTTCTAGTATAACTATCAAATGTGAGCAAGGCACAATTTATTTTAATAAGAAATTCCAGTTAATTATACTCGAAGTATTTATGCAGCATATATACTATATGCAAGGGGGGACGAAAAGTTTAAATCATATATAGAATCATACTGTTTTCCATTGAGGTAAACCTGGCAGGTTAAAATGCCATAGACATTCTCAATTGGGTTTATGTCAGGACTTAAAGCTGGCGAGTCGAGAATTATAATTTTTTTCTGCGTAAGCCACTGTTATGTAGTATGTGATATGTAGATTAATGCATACCCTTGTTCAAAGATCCATTCAGGACCCCTCAAAATGCCACCGAATGGAAAGAAATGTTGGTTCAGCATTTCTTGATATTTTTGGGAATTGTGTCTTCTTTTCAGAAAGTCCAGAGTGGTCAGGCTGTTGAAACCGAATACCCCCTAAACCATAATAGGCTTACCGCCTTTCTGCCTGTTGAAAAACTCCTTGGTTCCTTTCGGAGATCATGTCAATACATGTTCCACCCATCATGGTCATCTAAGTTCCATTTTTAATCATCACTGAATAAAACAGTAAGCCACTTGTCCCCCGCAGGACAAGTGTTTTTTAGCCCAGTTTATTCTTTCTTGTTAGTGGTGTAGTTTGAGACGTGGTTTGCAAGCCATTTTCTTTAGTATGATGTAATCACATTCTTTAATACGTCTATGTACAGTATCTTTGGACACCTGTATACAGAGATTATTTTTAATTTGCTGTATGTGCATATTTTATTTAAACACGAATCTCCGTATTCTCCTGTCCGTATCAACAAACGTCCTACGTGGTCGTCCACATCTTTGTTTCCGGTTCAAATTATCATTTATAGAGAGTACTTGATATAGATACATTGCTTTGATCAATTTAATTTTTTTTCAATTTAAGAAACAGTTTTATTTTGTGTTTTCTATTTAAAAACTTTAAAATTTTACCTTTTGTGAATTCTTTACCCTTCGGCATTTTTAAAACGAGTGGAAATGATTTTTTCACCTTTATATTTTTATAAAATTGGAAAATCATGTTACACAACCTCATTACACCCATACAATCCCGTTTTACTAAAAAAGATAGCATTAAGTGCTTGAACTTTTGAGACAGTGTTTCTTCAAGAAAAAAAAGTAAATTAAATAAAAATTAATGTAATTTTTATTTTAACCAACAAAAACTGCTTATTTTATTTTGATTAAATATTGAATATTTATTCTAAATTGGATTCATATATTATCTTCTTCAATTATTTTCAACCATATTTAAAGAGTGCATAAACTTTTGAAACGCACTATACAATGCCTCATGGGCGTACTAGGAAGTCATATGTTGGATTTACGCTTCCCTGAAACAGAGTATGTGCCATACATTGAAGTATTCCATATTTTTCAACCATTCCATAATACCCGAACTTCCTTTGTAGATATTTATTTCTTGTTTGATATTTTTCAGTTATCGATATCTATAAGACGACAAATCGAAAAAAGATATATTGACAATTTGAAAACTTTTGCCGTCGCTTTGTATGACATACACTGAATATAACTGACAGTACGTACTCAAAAAAGGACAATACTAATTAAGAATCGACCGAAACAGGTTTTTAAGACCGAAACTGAAACCGAATTTCATTAATCCTCCTATTTTAGACCGAAAACAGAAACGAAAACGAAAATGTCAAAAATATTTTTTAATTAATACGTACACAAATAAATATACATACGTATTAATTAATTGTAAGAGTGGCGCAAGTTGACTGTTTGTGCCTCTGTCCAGAACTTTTTATTTTCATTTAAAATAAAATGTAATTAATTCATCTACGAGACATAATAATACGTACCTCGATTTTCCTTTTATAATGATTTTCGTAAATGATCATCTGTTATACTACACTGCTCAAAACAATTACGGGAGCACATGATTTTAACGAAATTACGCAAATATTTACACCGATAAGTCACGTAAAATTAAACATCCATAATTTAAAGTGTTGTAGAAAACAGATAAAGAAAACTTCCATGTAAATTAAAGTTTATGGCGTCAAAAACTAGAAAAAGGAGATAAGTGCTGAAATTGGGATTTTGCAGAAACATGTGTTTCACTGCCTCAGTTGTAAGATTCAGTTGCTCAGCTTGTGTTTTGAGAAAAGGTGGCTTGAAAATGTCACAACAACATGATTTACCGCAATCCATGGCATGGCGTGTTACCGGGACAGTTGAATTTGTGGTAACACAACGAAGTGTAGTGGACGCGGTTGGAGTCGCAAGAAGTGTCCATGAAAGGCTGTGGAATCGATTCCAAGACACATGGAATGGTAGTCATCACCAAGTGCAAGGTCGAAAATGTGCTAACACAGAAACTGATGACCGATATATCCTGTTAACAGCTCGTCGAGACGGAGCGGGCAATGCTACTCAGCTGCAAACGCAGTTGTTCTTGGTCACAGGACGAAGGGTGACCAGCCAAACAGTCCGAAATAGGCTTCCTCAGGGTGATCTCGATGCACGTAAGTCAATGTTTTGTATTCCGTTGACCTCAAGCCACTGTGCGGCTCAAAGAAAGTGGGGAACTGAACATCGAGTTTGGATGCAACGTTGTTGGGGTCAAATTCTTTTTACAGGCGAGTCCCGATTCAGTCTGGATGTGACATCTGATGTGTTTTGGCATGGAGAGAAAGAGGCACTCAAAATAATCCCATATTCGTTCATGAAAGATCGCATTACAGACGAGGTGGGTTGATGCTATTGGCTGGAATCAGCATAGGTGGACGTACGGGCCTGCATATCATTCGGAATTGCACTTTGACGGTCCGAAGTTATGCAGACGAGATACTGAGACCTCATGTCGCTTTTATGTTGCAGCAATTAGTGATTTCTTTTTTTCCATGCATGATAATGCCAAACTTCATACAGTTCGTCTTGTGAAAAACATGCTTGAAGCTAAAACAATACAGCATATGTCATGATCAGCATGCTCTCCTGGCCTAAATCCGATCGAGCATGTTTGGAACATATTCAGACGACGCATTGCTGTGAAACAGGGACCTCTTTTAACTCTCCGGGACTTGGGGATTGCAATTCTTGAGCAGTGGAACAGTATTCCCCACAGTCTTATCTATAACATCGTCGCATCCATGGAAAACAGGTGTGCAGCTGTCATAGCTGTTCGAGGAGACCACACGCCATATTAAAAATCTTGCATAATTTCTAAACAATACTTTTTTTTATCATTTACATGAAAATAAATTGTTGCCCAAAACCATCTTTTCATGTTCTTTCAGTCTTTTCAAAGAATAAAAGTTCCCTTACAATTTTTTTGCGTCTTTTTTTCTGTATTGCGCACGTGCACTATCCATTTTATGCCCATACATGGCTATCTTGCACTGTTCTCTTCACTTTTTTGCTTGCTCCCCTAACTTTTTTGAACACTGTAGAGCTTTCTCAAAGAGTATTCGACACGCTTCTGCGGTTTCAAACTAAAAATTTTCTATAACATATACTGGACAATTGCACCATGAAATATAATAAATATAGACACACAAGCTTCCTTAATGGTACACAAGCATGCAGACATACATATATTTTGTGCAATGGTGCACAAAATACAGTTCTTTCAAGGTTCTACTTGGCTAATGAAGTCTGCTATATTAACTTTGATGAAGCAAAAATATAGTTCCGTGCAATAACCCTTTTGAGACTAAAATTAGAGAATCAGTTGAAATGATTGATGTGCACATGAGAATAAACATTGTATCGATAATTTATCCTATAATATTAAAAATATGGCATAATATCATAAAGTCGTAATTCTGTATCCAATCGCAATATTTCAATTTAAACTTGAATCATGTTGCCAAAAAACTTGAATGAAAACTTAGTTGAATGTGGTTCTGGCCCTCATGCGTAGATGGCGACACACGTGGTTTCTTCAATTGAACTTTTGATTTATTTGGACTCATTTTATTAATAAATATTTATTTTCACTGGATGGCACCACTTCATTTTTGTTTTTATACCTTTAGTCAATGTTCGACAAATTGTCTCTCGCACAGGAAAACTTCATCTGTGAGCTTTTAGCTATTTAACCACGTATTTCCTGAAGACGGCTGTAGAAACAGCTCGAAACCTAGAATTTATCTTTTAGCTTATAAAAGTTCGTGTTCTGTGTACCATTAAGCAAGGTTGTGTGTCTTTAGTTAAAAATTTTCTATTATTCTCAAGTCTGAAGCTTTTAATGACCACGTGAAAAGCGCCTTGAAAGTTTTGTCATATATGCATTGCTTGATTTATAATTTCCACTCACGTCTTGAGTCAGTCATGACTGATAATTATAAATTGTGCAGTTCATAGCAATAAATAAAGAGATTGAATCATTTGAGTCGATACAGCTGAAATGAATGTGTAATGTTAAATATTTTCGAAGGAAGAAACGAGATTTTTGGCATGCAGATAGTTTCGGTCCGGCCGAATGTTCGGCAACATTTTTGTCGAAAACGAATTTTTAACGAAACTCAGATTTTGGGCTGAAAAGGAAAAAGAAACCGAATTTTCGATCGATCTCTAAAATAATGCAATATTATTCCATTTTGAGCATTACAGATTCCAAAAAATATGTTCAATAAATCTACATATACAATTTGAAACAATACAGCTCAATTTTTTAAAAGTCATCATTTCTTTTTTGTCATCTACGTTCTTTTTTGTCATCTACGAGTAGAAATTATAAAACACTACTCAAACAGCGCACGTGCTATTTCTCATCATCTTTTTTTTCTCCGACGAAGAAGAAAGCAATCATATCTATGATCTGGATATTATTTAGGATTTGCCTGTTAGCAGGTGACATTCGTTAGAAAGAAATAACAATATCGAAAGGGCAGAATCGATTTATTCGATGTGCCCAGATGTCTTTTATAATAACGAATCTTTGGCTATAGTGTTATCATGTATTTTCTAGCAACAATTCACATAGGTCATCTACTTTTATATATCTTGTGTTTCATTTGTTCTTTCTTGTTCGGTGCGTTCGTAATTATAAAAATCCGTACCACCTATAGTCGTCGTATGACGTCCTATGACGATGTCCTATTTAAGATATGGAATCCAATTATTTCCGTATTACTGAATTTAATATGTATAATCGTAATGAATTTTGTACTGATGCATTTTTGCATAAGAGTGCAAAATTTATTGCACCAAAATCTGAATATTTATAAAACTAGTTGCAGTACGAACACACCTCATTTCCCACGTGTGACGTACAATTCTTGACTTGTTTCTTTCTTGTTTATTAAATGACGAAGTTGCTTATTGATTTAAATCGATGGAAAAACGTCATTACAAACATGCATTTTTTTTTTACTGATAAAAAATTTTAATGCGTCATTTTGAAAAGTTTTCCGTAACATTTATAATTTTGAGAAAAATTCCTTCGCACCTAATTACGTCTAATACGCTATTCACCCGCTTATCCTTCTTCAATAAAATTCTTCACTTGAATAAAATTCTTCACAAGACCTTTTGAACGATATCATTAATGTCTAAATCTACAACTGACATCTGAGATTATCCCTAGTCAGAAGATATTGAGATTTTCGATAATTAATCCAATTGATGAGCTTTAAACATCGCATACTGAAATGCCACAAACATAATCATTTAGATGATTTGCAGCGAAGATGTTCAAAACATGATTAACCCATAAATGATGTTAGCAGTCTAATAGATTGCTGCTTTTTCAATTTTTGCAGTTTGAAGTGGAATTTTCAATTTAACTATAGATGCTTGTGAAATTTTGTTTCGTTTGGACACCTAGTTCTATCGCTAGAGAATTCTGATTAGGTTAATTTTAATTATAATAGTCATGTACATATAAAATTTAGTAGCGAAACTGTATCCTCTGAACTAATTGAACCTTTTATTTATTCTTAAATCAGGCGGTATGTAATAGATATTGTCATAGATACTATGAAAGATACTGTGAAAGGTTAGAGACTGCTCACAGTATCTATTCGACAATTTTTGTCATTATAGTTAACCTTTTACCCGCCGCACCATGAACTGCTTGTCAAATTAATTTGAAATTTTTTTTGAGACGATTTAGATTAATTCTAAGATTGCATGCCGAATGTTGGGATGTTATGTAAAATAGAAGTGGAGTTACAAGCATGTTCCACTTGTGGAACGTTGGCGGTAGGAATAACATTTGTAAATTTTGGCGAATTTTTCTTTCGAAATCATACCAGCACTGCACACATAACAAAACAAAGAAAACAAGGTAAAGTAAAAAATGTTTCTATTTTAGTAACATGTTAACTAGTCACTAACAGTAAAATGTTTATGAAAGGACTGAAAACATTTTTCATGCATACTCTTTCCATAATATTCACACCCTTTATTCATGTTTTTCTGTCGATTTGAGAATCTTCTTGCGTAGCAGGCGAAAAACAATAGCTACTGAATGATGTGATATTTTCTATACTTACTGGAGCAGTAGAACTTTCTATTTCCCGACGAAACTCCAAATGGCTTAGGGTTTCTTTTGAACATACTATATGACAAGTAACAACGGCCATATTTAGTTAATTTGCAAACAGATTTCATTTTTATCATCGAAATACTGGACGATATATTCCACGCAAATAATCCAAAAATTCTACACTACCTATATTCTAATTATATAATCTAATCAATCGAGGTTATTGGATTGAAACTTCTCGTTTCAATTTTCGATAATATGATGTTCCACTTTGAGTTAGCGATGTGTTAGCTTCCCAATTTGATATAACAGTAACGACACTGTTGTCACTCCATCGTACACAAACAACTTTGCCATCACTATAATAATCAAAATCTCCTCCTTCTTGTTTTTGCAATTTTTTTGTAGATTTTATTGGAATTTATGGGTTCAAAACTTTTTCACAGACACTTTTGCAACAGGTGCAAGAGATATATATCTTAAAATTTATTCTTTAATAATACTGGTACGGAAATAATAAAAAATATAATCGCCCGAGGGAGCCCAGTAAAAATGATCAAGATCCTAAAAATAGTAATAATAAGATAATTTTGTACTCTGAACAGGCATTTAAATGATCATAAAACAAAAACGAAATAAGATAAAACATTCATTTATGCATAAAACGTAATAAACAACTCCAAGCAATACAATAATAAACATCACAGCACTCACATTTGAATTCTAAAGTTATAGATAGAGTAAAAAGCACAGTCTACTACATTTACGTATTTTGTTACATTTCAACAAGCTCCAAAATAGAAACCACAAAAAATTATATAAAAATAGTTTTTAATCCATTAAAACACGTCTCTTAAAAATATATATTAAAAATTTCAAACAGATTAAACAAATACTTAAAAAGATACAGCACCACATAGTTCATGTTCCACTTATGGAACGTTGGCGGTTAAAAGGTTAAGGGTTAATTTATCATAAAAGTAAAATATGTGTATATTATTTATTTTAACATACAAGGGTCATCTAAAAAGAATGCCGGAATTAGAAATTTGTATTACGCAAATAAAGAAACACATAAGAACATAAATTTAATATAAAATATTAAGAAAAGTTTCAAGTTTTATATATGTTTATATATTTATATGTTTATATGTTTATATGTTTATATATATTAATATGTTTAAATATGTATACCATCAATCGTTCGACAGACGTCCAGACGATAATCCTTTCATGCCCCGTGAAGAATCAAAAAGCAAAAATTCAAACAAAAAATCGATTTTTACTTTTTTATATCATTAAATAGTTTTAACTTTTATCTTTCCAACGATGTGTCACACATGTTTATATATATATAAAATAAGTGTTGAAATTATTCATTTTTTCTAAGAGTACTTCACAGCTTAATGGCCATTTAAATCTTTAATTGACTTTTTCTCAAAACTTGGATTTTCAAGTTTATGTTTCTTTTTTCAATATCTAATAAACTTAAGAACTCAGATTTTTTTAAATACTTATATTATGTTATATTGTATACTTTAACGCAGTAATTTAATGATTTGTTGAGAATTATTTATTTTAGGCAATAAAATCTTACCAAAAATGCTCATTTAAAAATGACTTTCAATAATTAATTAATAATTAATTTTGAGTTTCACTTAGAAAGAAAATGGTGTGTTAAAATATGTAAATCATGTTATTCTAACCACTCTAAAAACTCTAGACCTCTATCTTTCACCATTTTTGAGAAAAAGGTACATAAAGTTGGTGAATTTAATAAGGCGTAGATAGGGCTTTTCCGGTCCCCTTAACATATCCCCAGAAGACGAAGGCAGGAGGCGTAAGGTCGGGCTCCGTGGAACCCACTAGACTGGGAGCCGGCAACACAGACAATCACCTCCTCGAGTTCACGGATGAAATTCTAGGATTAGTTAAATCTTGATTCGCATATTAAAACGCAATCGGTCTGCCAAGTCCTATCTTGGTGGAAAACACTTGAAAACCCGATTTTAGCGGTTGACTTGTAAGTTTACCAGTGTGTTCTCCTGCTCCCAGTCCTCCATGTTTTCATACCTTTCGGTGAAGGAAAACACAATAACCTATGAGTCAGCCGCTAAAATCGGGTTTTCAGGTGTTTACCACCAAGATAGGACTTGGCAGACCGATTGCGTTTTAATATGCGAATCAAGATGTAACTAATCCTAGAATTTTATCCGTGAACTCGATTAGGTGATTGTCTGTGCTGTCGGTTCCGGTCTACATGCAATACGGCCATCGCGTCCAATCCATGTGTTGGGGATCTCCTCATTCAAGGCTGCACACACATATCAAAATGTATTGAAATTGATATAAAACTTGGTACTATTTTTAATATTTCAGTACTAAATTCGTGTTTCTATGTGTTTTTTTATTTGCGTAATACTAATTGATAATCCCGGCATTCTTTTTCGATCATTCTGTATTTCTCTTTCAATACAATTGTTGAGAAAATCGCGTATTCAAATAGTGTTCTGCTTATAACTAAAATTAATCAAACGGCCATTTAACTGACTTGGCTAAAACTCTGTTGAGTTCGGATATTTAATTCTTGTAACCAGGTAACAAGATTAATATAATCAGTATTATCAAATAAACTAAATTAGACTTCAGAAATGTAAATTGGTTCCTCACAAGTTATGCTAAAAGGACTTAACATCTTAAAACTCAATTATTTCCAGATAATGCTTGTAAACACATTCCCGGAGGAAACGGAATGGGCAGCGTCCGCCTGACTAACTGTTATTGAATGACATAACAGAACAAATCGTTAATTTATTGCTAATCGTTCATTTATTTGTTAATTTATTAGTAGTTCTTAGACATAAATTCTTTTTAGATTGACTATTGCAGTTCAGTTTTTCTGCAGCTTAAATAAAGGAAGATTAAAAGGAAGTCAAACGTTTCTGTTAAGTATATAAATACGAAAAATTATCCACATCAATCGTTACCCACATCGTTAACCCACATCAATTTATAATATTATTTCACATGCTATTTACACTCTAATAATCGCTAACTGTAAATTCAGACACTTCAGTGAAACGGAGTGTTCAATTTTCAAACGTTTTAAAGCGCCTTAAATTTTTCCGGCCTTTTTTGCATCTGAATTTCGGACACTTCGAGTGTCTAAATCGCAGCCATTTTTGTTTGGTAAGCATTACACGTTTCCATGTTTGACCACGTTGAATTTTAAAAGAGTCGTGGTCCTGCCCCCTCCACCCCACATACAGGCTGATTTTAGGGGCTCTCAAATTGTGTATGCAATTTTCGTAAAGCTGGTAATTTAAATTTCTTTCGACATTGTACCGATTATAATCAATATTTGAACTCCTAGAGTAAAATAAAATTAAAAACAAAAAATATTTATCTAAGTACAGTAAAACCTCTCAATAGCGGGCACCTCGGGACCATGGAATTTTTCCGCCATTGTAGCTGTCTTTTTTCTGAGGTAAAAGTAAAATTAAATTTTTAAAAAATCAAAAAACCCGACTGCGTAAAAAGAGGACTAATTAATTATTTCTCATCAATGTTAGACTATTTTTTATATTACTTACCTATTTTTTTATTTACTTGTATTGATGACTTTTAAGTTGCATTTAATTGTTAGTTCCTATCTATAAACACTGTTTTGATGAGGCCTATAGATGTCTATGAAGGTTAGAGTTACAGTAAAGCTAGAGATCCTACCCACACAACATCCAGGTTGTGTAATATTTAAATGGAGCTTCTGACTGCAAAATAGTCAATGAAACATCGTCTTCATTTTGAAAGACCTATCCAATGACATGCCACTCAATAGGGTGCGTAAAATTTTTTTTTTCGTCTCTACCGCCATTTTGTATTTTACGGCCGCCATTTTGAATTTATAAAAACTAAACCTAGCCTATAACCATTGGACGGTTAAGACGAATCGATAGAAAAATCATTCATTAAAATCCATCCAGCCGTTGGGATGTTTCGAGGGTATAAAGAAATCCACATACGCAGATACGCGTGAAACACATAACCCTTCTTGGCAGTCGGGTAAAACATGTGTTTCCAAAATACTTGTGTCCTCTAATTAAAAGTGTCCGTTATGGAGATTTAACTGCAAAACCTTCATACGGACATTTTGTTAAGCGAAAACTTACCCTTTTCCAACATAAATGTATATTTTTTCCTCAGAAAGGCGAACACCTTCGAATAGCAGGTGAATGAATTTCGAATTCCTCTATTTTCAATGCGCTAAAAATAAAGTACACTAAATTGGAGTTCATTTTATTTTCACGTATTCAGCAGAATTTGTTTTCTTTTCTTTTAAGGATTAATTTATATGAATAATAAATAAGCTATTGATATAAAGGCTACCTAGTTGTAGGAATTTTCCTTCCCCTATCACAAAGTGGCTGCGTAGTATACGAATCCATTTAATTGAAGTTATATAAGATACGGTTTATTACACGTATAGGGTTTTTTGTATACTGATAATACAACCTAAACTATCGTTCAGAACATTATAATACTATAATCAAAAATTTTACAAAGGCTAAACTATCCTCAAGCCCAGAGGCGTCGCAATGGTGGGTTATGGGGGTGGGAGCCTACCCCTCCAATATATGTGAACTTGAGAAACTTCAGCTTAGAGTTGGGAAATTCTAGATTTTTTAAAAGATTTTTTTCTTTTTTAAAATAAAAAGTAAAAAAAAAAGAATTTTTTATTGTTTTGCTGACTACCTTTCTGGTTTCTGTAACAGTAAACTTGTTAGCACGGCAATTATTACTGCATTGCTGCGAAAAATACGACCGTTCTTGTATTAATTATAGTTCCTGTTTATAAAAAAATAGATAATATTGTGTGTTATACAGTAATACCTGATAAAACGAAATCGCAAGGGACTGGACGAAAATTCCGTTTTAGACATTTCTCCGCCTTCGCAGATATATCAACTTTTATAAAAGTATAGTATTCTTGGAGCCATCTAAAGTTTCGTTTTAAAGCAAGATTCCATCTCAGACAGATTTATTTTCACAAGTTTTATTATAATAATTATGTAACAAGCTGTTATTCATAATTGATACTTTGTTGGTTTTCGACAGAAATAAGAAAAAGAAGCAATTTTTAACTTAAAACTTTTTTCTACCTCTTTGAATTAAGCCAACAGTAGACTTAATAAACTTTTTAATTTCTATACAACATGTATAATTATAAACAGATTAAGTTAAATAATGCTATAAAAAGTGATAAAATATCTATATTAAGATTGACAATCGTTTCATCGCTCAAACGGTGACATTTTCAAAATCATTCACGATAGAAAATATTTTCACATAATTTAAAAAACATATTTTATATATATAAACATATCTATAAACATAACATATATAAACATTAGGGATGCACCGAATATTCGGTATCTATTCGGTATTCGGCCTATTCGGCCATGTTACCAAATATTCGGTTTTGCCGAATATCAAACTATCCGGTATGCCAAATATTAGGCTTGGCCGAATAGCAAACTATTCGGCACGCCGAATATTCGGTTTGGCCGAATATCGAAATATTCGGCCGAGCCGAAAACTTAAAAAAAACCTTTTAAAACATATTTTTTAAAACCTTATACAACTCCTACGTTTAACAGTCAACTTATAAAGATATTCAGAATAATTAGAAATAGAATCATATTTAAATAAAAGAGAATGTTTTTACATTATTTATATTCTGTTTGTTAAGTATTATTTAAGAAAATTAACCAATCACGAGGATTTTCATAGGAATTAATTATATACAAACGCAAGTCCCTGAACATTGTCCTGAACACAGTAAATAATCTGTTTCTTGCTAAGATTTTAAGAACAACGTTTACAATCTCTGAAAATGGTTGCTCACTCCAGACACCGATCTAGGATGCATTTTGCTAAGTTGCCATCATATAAAATTTGAATAGATTGTTATATTTATTTACTTTTACTTATTCCTGACAGACAAATAATATATGATCGTGTACAATTTTTCTTCCAATTTTTTCATAATTTCTCTTTGATTTTAAAATGCTTGTTTTAGAATTTACGAAAATTTTATTCATTTGTTTTAATTCCCAGAAGAAGCCATGAAATTTAAAATTTTATTAATTAAAAATTTTTTGTAACTATCCTCTTCTTAAATAACTCAAAGCAGATTTTTTTCAGCATAAAGTTTACTTGAAAAATGCTCTTGTTTATTAGGATAAAAGTTTGCGTTTTAAATATTATATAAAATTGATTTAAAATTTTAATGCCTTTAAACTTAGAAATATAAAAGTATTCGACAAGCCGAATATTCGGTATTTGGCCGAATAGTTACTATTCGGCTAGCTGAATATTCGGTATTCGTTTCGCCTGTTGGCCGAATATTCGGTATTCGGTATTCGGCCAAAATCACTATTCGGTGCATCCCTAATAAACATAAACAGTTTTTTAAATTATGTGAAAATATTTTCTATCGTGAATGATTTTGAAAATGTGGCCGTTTGTGCGATGAAACAATCGTCAGTCTTAATGAAGATATTTTATCACTTTTTATAGCATTATTTAACTTAATTTTTAATTTCTACTTAACCCTTAAATGCCAGGTGTTGCTTTTCAGCAACATACCCAATTTAGGCTTCTAAAATCATATTAGAATAATATTGAAGCTGTAATACCTAATGTTGCCAATAAAATACATTCTGAAAATATTATTAAATCGATTTTCAACATGTAGATGGTAAGACTTATACTGTTTAAGAATAAAAATATATTTATTTTTTTCAATTGTTGCTACTTGTTCATTTTGTTTTGTTTGGAAGCTTGCGAAATACCCTATTTTGTTTTGCAGTGAGCAAGTAAAATTTATTTTTTATTACAGTTCCTAAAATTCTTGTGCGTTTAATATTACAGAATTTTATCGAGGAAAATTATTTTTTCAATTAAAGACCAGTATTGCCGATTAGTAACAAACTGTTTTTTAGCCGTAAACCATACTTAAAACAAAATATGATTTTTTAAAGTATTTTCCCCATTATTTATTTAAAAAATGAAAGCCGAAAAATATTATTACAATGATTTTTGAAAAATCAGGAATTTAAGGGTTAACTCATTTCAAATCTGGCAGAGATGTTATAGACTGGGAGGCGGTAGCACAGACCACCACTTCATCGAGTTGACGGCTGAAATTCAGGATTAGTTAAAACTCGATTCGCATATGGATCATTCTCCCAAAAGACTACATTTTCAATACAAATTTTTCCCGTAAAAAAATCTTGTTTTTCAAGACAAATGTTATCCTTTTTAGAAACTTACCACTTACTGCAAGTAAAAATCAGCAATGGCCCAGATGCATTATAATAAATATATATATATTTTTTTTTTTTCTGAAACATACATTAATTCAAAAATGTTTATGTCAAATACTGAAAAATATTTATGTCAAATACTGAAAAAGGCTTTGTGGCTGGAATAGTGCACTTTTTGGAGAATGACCCATATTAAAATGCAATTGGTCTGCCAAGTCATATCTTGGTGGAAACTACCTACAGACCCGATCTTAATTGGATGATCGGCAGGTTTAGCATTGTGTTTTCATGCATCAAAAAGAACGAAAACTTGGAAGACTGGAAGCAGGAAAACACAATGGCAAACCTACCAGTCAACCACTAAAATAAGGTCCTGCAGATGGTTTGCCCAAGATATGACTTGACAGACTAGTTGCATTTTAATATGCGAATCGAGTTTTAACTAATCCTGGAATTTCAGCCATCAACAGGATGCGGTGATGGTTTGTTCAGCCGCTTCCCGGTCTATTAAGAACAGGCTAGAATATTTATGCACAAAATTTGATTTTAGAATCAAAAAATATTTTTAGTTATTGCATTGTAAATATTTTGGTAAGACAAAAATATATATACTTGAAAATGTTTCATGCGCATTTCTACAATATGACATTATTTTTTCATGAGATATATTGCAAATGATGCAATGGAAGTTAGCATGAATTGTAAAAGTTCACTAAATGAATAAGAAGAATTTTGTATTATAATTACGCTTTGTTTTTTCTAAAAAGTGTAGGTTTTTTTCCATATGCACATAAATTTCAACACTAAAATACTCCTGAAATAAAACTTTTTGTATGCTAACATTTATTTACTATTGTATAGAGTATAAATTTCAAAGGAAACTGAATATTAGGAATGTGCATAAAATGTTTCAAAATTTAGAAATGTGTGAAATTTTCAATATTTACAAAACTGCATTGCAACAAGGGAACCACTTTTGGTGCTGCTCGCACCTATCATGGAGACCTGGTGCATTTTAAAGCCCTATATTAGGAAGTTTGAGAATCGGTAAAAATTTTCTGTTAAAATCATATTTTTTGATTTTACAGCAGCACAGCTTTCAGAAAATGCAATTTTCGAAACCACTTACACAGAATTTTTTTTTTTTTTTAAGAAAAACATTTAAAAATGCGAATTAGTCAATAATAAGTATAAAGTAAAGAAAAAAGTTTAAAAATTTCTTCAAGAACTTACGCATTTAATTTAAAAAAATTACAATACTTTTTACACTTTTACACAATTCACAAGGAGTTAAGATGGAAGACGATAGTATTCCAGTGGCGCAGCCTTAAGCCTAAAATCGTATCGTATCGTATCGTATCGTAGAATTCGTAGATGGCGCGACTCATATATACAACTAACTCGACTTCAAAGAAAACGCGAAAAGCCGCCTTTCAATAACTCGGCGAATATAGCTCTTATTATTCTGATTTTTTCAGAACAGTCTTATTTCTGCAGTCTAATGCTATTCTGAAATTTTTACATTTCTACGTGCAGTATATTTTGAGATCTCGAAACCCATTTTTAAAGTTACTTGGTATGTAAGAAGTTCCTAATTTCCATTTCTGGAAAACGGTTCTAACGATTTTCTTTAAATTCATATATAATAGAAATATGTTTTATGTGAAGGGAATAAGATAACATTTGTTTCCGGGAAAACTCTAATTTTCTTTTTACTTCACTTTTATTTTCCTCCGAAAAAGATCTTATTAAAATTAATATATAATATGAATCTATTTTAGATGAACCGAATAAGATCATTTTTGTTTCCAAGAAGACTCTTATTCGTTTTATAATAAGACACTATGATAATATAAATCGGACTATATTTTTCCCCTATTTACGGGAATTTCACCGAAAATGTGCCTATTGTATTCATGTGCTTAATTTCTTCTGACCAACGCTTAGTGAAAAGTTTACGAACCTTCCTTAGCTCAGTCGGTTAAGTGCGTGCCTCGTAATACATAGGTTGCGAGGTCTGTCCTCTTTGAAGCCAAAAGCCCTCTTTTTTTTATCAAAGTAAATTTGATTTTGTTTCTATAAAAATATATTTATTTATTTTGATTTTTTTTCTTTAAGAGTTTCACATATCACTATTTCGTGACAATTTTTCAGACAATAAAAATACTGTAAAATCTGTCTAAGGCGGACTCTGTGTAAGCCGGAAATGTGCCTACCGCGGAAAGTCTTTCAGGTCCCGGCGAATCCATTCAAAATAACATTAATACGTGCTCCATAAGTCGGAATCTGCCTAACGCGGAAAAGGAAAGGTTTTTAAGGTCCGCTGAAAGCCAAATTTTACATAAGACGGTTGGTTGATTTGGTTGATTTTTGACGGCCGATTATCTACACTAGGGATATAGGCACGAGGGTGAAGTGCCCTCCGTGGGGGTCTTTCTAAGGGAACCTAACCCGTATTTGCGCATGGAAATCCATGGCTCGAATTTACATAAGACGGAAAAAAGAATATTTTAATACCGAAAAGCATTCGGCAAAGGGAGCTTTAAAACTGATAGATATATCAAATACATATAATAAATAAATACATATAAAATACAATATAAATAAAAGCACATTTTTATGCAGTCATTTGTTTACAGAGAGAGAATTTTAATTTTGAAATTTTTCAGATTTAATGATAAGGAAAAGAAAATACGCAGTTTCTATTTGTTCAATCTACAACAGTTTCTTTGTATTTACAATTTTTAACACAAATAAATTTCTGTTTTTCTACGGTACATAAATTGAAATTATGCGTTTTTATTTTTCCCATTATCCTTATAATAAAAAAAGAAAAAAAACAGGCCGTAATTCTTCCATTACCTTTATAATAATAATAATATTAAATACGTGCTGTTATTCTAACTGTAAATGGAAGACTACGAGATTTTAAAAAAATGTCATACATTCAAAATTTTGCAAAAAAATGCAAAAAAATTGCAGTTTTATACTTTTATCTTTGAGGGAGGGAGGGGGGGCTCAAACAAAGGTTTATTAAACCATCTTTGTAAATCAAAAGAGCAAAAAATGCAAAATTTCTCATGTAAATTTATTTTTTTTAATATATTTAAATTATTTTTTAGTTTCAGAACAACAAAAATATATATATATACCTTGCAAACTTCCCATGTATTCACAGAAAAAATTAAACTAAATAAAACCTGGAATTAAATAATTCAGTTGGCTAAATAAATTATTAAACCATTGCCTTGCATTAAAAAAATTACAAGGTACAAAATATAATTAAAATCTGTTTCTGAAATAAATTAAGTTGGTAGTTAAATACATCAATAATTAAATGATTTTCTGCATGGTATCGCCATCTGTTGGCTAAATTCAGCATTAACAATAAATGTATTCACAGAAAAAATTAAGTGAAATAAAAATTTAAATTAAATAATTCAGTTGGCTAACTAAATTATTAAACCGTTGCCTATCATTAAAAATTTCAAGGTACAAAATATAATGAAAATCTGTTTTTGAAGTAATTTAAGTTGTTTGTTACATGGTTAATTAAATTCATCAATAATTAAATGCTTCTCTGCATCGTATCGCCATCTATTTGCTAAATTCAGCATTAACAATAATTGGGGGGTGGGGGGGGGGAATATTACAATAAAATTTTCTTTTCAATAATTGGAGTAATAATAATGTGTTTTATGCATTTTATACAGTTGCATCCAGTAAATCTAATATCCTACCACCCCAATACAACTAAAAATTCAACATTTACATTAAAGTAGCAATAAATGTTATGTCACATGTTAGTGTTAGGTTAGATGTTCATAGATTAAAAACTTACATGATGGAAAATTATTTCTTAAAAAATAAAAAATCAGTAATTTCCCAAATAAATTTTATTTTAAAGTACAGTGACCTCTCACTTATACGACTCTCAGTTATACGACTCTCTCGGTTATACGCCTAATTCTCTTGGTCCCGTCCACGCTTTATGGGAAATAATGCTAAACTTCTCTCAGTTATACGACTGCTTCTCTCACTTATACGACGCTTTAAACGGTTCAGGTGATTTTACATTTCTCACTCTACAATTAATTTTGATAATCTTTAAAGTACAAATCATTCCCGTTTTCTTACATTTATCCTTTCATTATTGTTAAAGTGTTTATCAATAATGAATAACATTTCTAATTTATCTTCGTTTGTTATTAACGATGAAATCTATGGCGGCAGGGTGATTGTATGGAATTCTCTTGTGTCTGCCATTTAACAAAAGCCAACTGATCACCTGCAGATCACGTCTCTGTATGTCACTGGGTGAGAAATCAGGGTTTTTGCAAAATGCACTTTTCTGGAAAAATTTAACAGTTTTTAGGAATGCGTTGTCTTTTAGGAATGAGGTTGTTTTAGAAAAATAGACTTTTATTTTAAACTTAACAAATCGAAAATGGCAGTTCTTGAATATCACTAGGAAAAAATACTAAAGTGAGAACATATCGGAAACACATCCCAAGCTAGAATCGTGCCAAAAGACCTATGCGCGTACAGCCCGCAGAGCGAAAGGGGGGAAACGCATGCGTCACAGAAAATCGCTACGAACTTCCGTACTAGACGGGTGAAAGTTTATTCATTTCGCTGCAATTTTTTCGGTTTGATGCATGTCGATACCTAAATTGAAAATGTCAAAACGTAAAGCATTAAGCATACAATTCAAAGTGGAAATCATTAAGGAATATGATAAAAATGTACTACAATCAAAGAAGGCATTAGCTGCTCTCTTCAATCTGCCAGAATCGACGCTAAAAGGAATTCTGAAAAATAAAAATGTCATTATTAATGCATCAATAAATGTCGATTCAAAGAGATCCAGGATACAATGTGGCAGATTTAAAAAATTGAAATCAGTATTAATCGCGTGGTTTAACCAAATGCGAGCTTCAAATTTACCGATAGATGGTGTGATTTTTAAAGAAAAGGCTCGCACGCTTGCTGAGAAGTGTGGAATCGAGAATTTTTTAGCGTCTTGGGATGGCTCGAGAAGCTGAAAAAAAGACACCGACTTTTGCATTGCCGCATCGCAGGAGAAAGCGCATGTGTTAATGAAAATGATGTTAGACAATGGTTGCAAAATCTACCTATGTTAATTAAAGATTAAGGGACCTAAAGGTATTTTTAACTGTGATGAAACGGACTGCTTTTCAAGCTGATACCAGATAAGATATTATCATACAAAGAAAAACCATGTCATGGGGACAGAAAAAGTAAAGAAAGATTAACTATCCATTTTTGCACAAATAGTGATGGTTCAGCAAAAATAAAAACTTTAGTAATAGGAAAATCAAGAAAATCTCGATACTTTAACCTCTTGAGGGGCGGTGGGATATATTTTATCCCACCTACGATTAATGAAGATTCGCACCAGAAAAATGTTATGAAATTTTGCTTTCCTAACTATGGTGGAAAAAAGTCGTAAAATTGCTTTTCCTTATTTTGAAATAAAATGTTTCTACATTTCCGGTATGAATTCAACATTACATAAACGCAATTGCTTGCCCCTCAAGGGGTTAAGAATAAAAAATAATTGCCATGTGGCTACAGAAATTAAAAAAAAGCATGGATGATATCAGAGATTTTCATTGATTTTTTAAAAGAGATGGATAATTAAATTTCAAAAACAACAAAGAAAGGTTTTACTTCTAATGGATCAATGTCCATCACATCCCAATGTAAAAGATCTATCGTTTCTGGCTATTTCCATGAGTACTTGTAGTGTAAGTCACATGCTACGATTTTTGTCTACCAGTATTTTAAAATGAAAAAAGATGACTTTTTTTTATCGAATATACCTCATTAATTGAATAAAGCGAAGAATTTTTTTCGAAAATAACGGTGGCCAACAAGAAAAACAATTAGAAGCTACGTGACTTACACTACAAATTCCCATGGAACTAGTGTTCTGCAGCAAATTAAAGTTTAAAATTTTGTCAGCAAATTCTGCAAGCAGTTTACAGCATTAGCTTTAGGGATTAAAAAGAATTTAAAAGTAAACTACAGAAGGAGTTTGATATTGTTTTAGGAAATGCAGTTTTCCACAAGACCAAACTGCTAGTTCAACGAATAAACCTGATATTGAGAGCATATGGAATCCTTTAATAACGAAGACTCGAATGAAATGTTTATGGACGAAGGTATTAATTTCAAAGATTATGTAGAATGTGATGATAAACTTCTTCTGTCAGTACTGAGAACTGCTGAAGAAATATTTGAGGATATTAATAATAAAGACGCGAGCGAGGTGGATGAAGAAGATGAAAGCAATGTTCCTGCTGTTGTAAATTTTTCAAAAGCAAGTACCGCTTTAAATAAATTAAAGAATTATGTCCAGCAAAATTATTATTCCCAAACTAGCTTACAAGCTTTATTAGACATGGAAAAGTACATTTTCTCTTTCTATCTACGACAGAGACAAATTAATATCACTTCCTTTTTTGAGAAAATCTGATCTGAAAATCTTAAAAAAAAAAAAAAAAAAAAAAAAAAAAAAAACATAGTGGTAAATGAACTATTTTGTGAACTTTTTAAATATATTTTATGTTTATTTTTTTAATACATTTTACAAATTTTGTTAAAATATGTTGTTAGTACTCAAAACTTATCGTTTTTAGTATAGGTAAAATAATTAATGTCTATAAAGTTTGAAACTTTTATAATAGGACGGTCTCTCACTTATACGACTCTCTCAGTTATACGACTTTTTTCTACGGTCCCTTGAAAGTCGTATAAGTGAGAGGTCACTGTATTTTTTTGCTTACAATTTTATTGTATTTTAAATAAAAAGTTTTAAAGAGTAATATTTCTTTATATATTTTTTAAGAAAGTAAACTTTTTACATAGTAAGTTTTAACAAAGCTTTCTATATCTGTGAAACAAACCATAACCCCCCACATTTTGTATATTACTTCCATATGTTACTAAAAAGTTCTTTAAAAAAAATCAAATAGCACAACACTCTTTACAATTGAAGTATGAGGTATGCTCTTTGGAGGGGGGGGGGGGGGATTAAAGGTGAATGGAAATCACGATTATGAGTTTCTATCATTAGTCTTTATTTTTTTTTTATCTTTTTATTATTAACTTAAAAAAACGAATGATATCAATTAAAAAACCCTTAACGGATTAAAAGTTTGTGACGTAGCACTTTATCTCATTGCTATAAGAATTTTAAATATGGAACTTAAAAATAATGATATCAAATTTTAAGTGACGCTATATTATTTATTTCATCGTTTTATTTTTGTTTTATTTATAATTGCATGCGTAAGAATTATGTTAAATTTAAAAGGACGTATAAAAATTTATTCATTGATGCGTAATTTATGTAAGGGATTTCTTTGCGTCATTGTATCCAAACTAAGCGAAATATATGCAAATGGATATTATGACGCAAAGAAATCATTTACATAAATTTTACTTTTGATTTTGGATAGCGTGGCACAAAAGATAAATCAATTTATTCATATAAATACATTACAGTGTAATGTACAGGTTCAGTGAAAGTGGTATTTTTAACAGTGTATTGGAAAATTAAAAGTTTTGGTTAGATGTGTAAATATATTTAGCCAAATCGAAAACAATTAAAACTGAATTTTAAAACAAATGGTTTAAGGCTACATTAAGGCGTCACTTAAATTTTGATATCATATCTTTTAAAACTCATAGTTTGAATTTATGAAAAATGTGAATAATAACGCATCAATGAATAAATTTTTATACGTCCTTTTAAATTTAACATAATTCTTACGCATGCAATTATATATAAAACAAAAATAAAATGATGAAATAAATAAAATAGCGTCACTTAAAATTTGATATCATTATTTTTAAGTTCCATATTTAAAATTCTTATAGCAATGAGATAAAGTGCTGCGTCACAAACTCTTAACCCGTTAAGGGTTTTTTAATTGATTTTTGCCTTACACAAGGATATTAAGTTGGATTTCAAGAAGCAACGATAGCATCTTCCATCTTTTTTCAACTTATACCTTTTCTGTTCATCGGTAATTCCGTTACATTTTAAGCTTAAATGATTCGAGTTACAAAAAATGCAAACATTTTTTACAACAGTGTTAAGCGCGACTGAAGTGGGGACCTTAGGTTTTATCCTAGGAGCCTTTTTTTCCCATCGTGTTACTTCCTGATTTTTTAAGGAAACCCCTGACACTGCATTAGCTGCTTCGCTCGACTCTATTTTAAACTTTATGAAATTCATCAATTCATTCACGTCACCAGCTTTTCCACATTCTTTTTCCTCTGAAATTCTATAACTAAATTATGGGAAAATCGTTTTAAGATTATTTGTATCAATAAATAACCAAAATTATCTGACGCCACCCCGATGGCTTTTAAATTACGAATGCTGACCTCGCATTCGTCATATAAATCCCGTAACAATTTTATGTTCGCGGTTCACATTTTTCACGGGAAAGGTTGGAATTTTTATTTCAAAAGTAGGGCTTTCTGGCAACCCTAGTCGAATGTCGCAGCTGTTGCAGTGGTTTGGACTTCACTAGAAATTGTGATGTCCAACCTAATTAGGCACAGTAAATGTTCTAATTTTTTTTTAATATTAACTTTATGATTACTTTTAAAAGACACAATATTTAATACAACATATCATTTTAAACATTCAAAACTTTATTCCATACGGTTTCAAAAGAAAATAATAGTTTGCTTATTTTGTATATCACAAAAAAAAAAAAAAAAAAAAAAAAAAAAATAGTTTTCAAAGATCTTGGAAAATTTTAAAAAGAAATATATATCCTACTTATATATTTATCCCCTGCATAGAAAAAAAACCCAATTCTTGTTTCTTATGCTATCAATTATCAAACAAATCGCAATGTGATTTAATTCTAATAAATACCGTACATAAAATCCAAGGATAAAGCGGGCGAAAAATTTGTAGCGCCCTATTTGGCGACTTAACTCACTTTTGGCGCAAAATAAACAAATAAAAATCCAATAATAAAAAATTAAAAGTATAAAAAAAATATAAAATATGATTTTAACAGAGAAATTTTATCGGTTCTCTAACTTTTACGTATAGGGCTAAAAATGCACCAGGTCTCGATGCTAAGTGCGAGCAGCGTCAAAAGTGGTTCCCTTGTAAGTACATCGTATCTATAAAAGAATCTCCAGTTATAAATTTTAATAGTTTTGACTGTAAGCGTTGTAGAGTGTTGATTCAAGGTCACAAATAAAAAATAACTTAAACAGTTTTAGATAAGCGCATGTGCGAGTACTGCTTTGTTATTGACTGGCTTGCAGTGCCACATACACATAATGGCGACTCCTGAATGTAAAGCGTTATTTCTGGGCTGAAGATTTAAAAGACATCAGAGCGATGCGATATTTTCCTTTGGGGCTGTATAAAAGATCGTGCCTACATTCCACCGCTACCTCATGATTTGCCAGAGTTGGACACAGAATGGAACAGGCTATTATTTCCATGACTCCGGACTTGTTAACCAAAGTGTGGGAATAATTGGACTTTTAGGTTGGATGTGTGCGTGCACCTATTGAACATTTGTAAGAAAAACTAGCTTAATTTTAACATTGGGTTTGAATATTTTTCTCTCTGTTGGTTCTACACTTAGTTAGCAGTGTAATAAATCAAGTATTAAATATTCAAAATTAGGTTAGTTTACTTTCAATTCGATGTATGATTTGTTGTAAATAGTCTAACTTAAAATGTTGCAACAAACCCTTAAAACTGGACATTCTGTTATAGACACTTTATATAAACAACTATTTAAATATACAGGGTGCCCTAGGATTTTTAGTATAAATTTTAAGGTGAGGTGAGGGACATCACAAGGATGAAGATTTTCATAGCAACCCATGGTCGGAAACGCTCTCCTGGCGCAGTAGTGACGACACAAAACACAAGAAAGACAGGACACGAATAAGAAGAGAAAACATGTTTATTATCAGTATCATACAGCAGAAAACTAAGAAAAAGGGATATTAAAGAGATATCAATCGTCATCAAAGTAGGTGTTCGAAATTACGACCTAGGAATTACCTCAAAATTACAGGGAGTGTCCCGGACTCCCCCAGCAGCTGCCACGATGCGTGCAACAAGTTCCTCAGCACTTTCCAGCATTTTTGCAGCACTAAGAATAACAAACATGTTTTCTCTCCCTGTTCGTGTCCTTTCTTTCTTGTGTTTTGTTTCGTCGCTACCGCGCCAGGAAAGCGTTTCCGACCACGGGTTGCTGTAGAAATCTAAATCCTTGTGATGTCCCCTACCTCCTCTTCAAGTTTGTCCAATAATCCTAGGACATACTGTACAGTTTGTTTATAAATATAAAAGATTATATCTTTGCGAAGAAACATCGGAATTGAAAACTTCTTTTCCATCAGATGAATTTGAGTATTCGGTTTCATAATTCACCAAATAAAAAATAAAAAAAAGGATTTTTTTTTAAATCCAATTTCGTGATTTTGAAATTCTACTGTCCCATTAATGAGTTATCGTGAAGTCGGAAATATTCCGCATTAAAATTTCCTTTACAAAAGAATTTTGGGCGATAAAAAAAAATAAAAAAACTGCGTATTACATATAACCATGAACCCTATATACTCCCAAAGTTTCATATATATATAGATATTTTTTTACTTTCTTCTATCTTTACAAGAAGAAAGTATTGGATTCATGAAAATTTTCGAATTCCGGTTTTCGACGGATTTACACGTTTTAGGGGTCAGAGAACCCGAAAAACATGTTTTTACAAAATGTCTGTCTGTGTGTGACGCAAATTTTGTGGGCGCTCAATCTCAAGAACTAATGCACGGAATTTAATAAAAATTCATATCCAGTTAGTCCCTGATACAAATTGATGCTGATTAGTTTTTGGTGCAAATCGCTCAACAGGTGGCGCTGCTATGCCGCATTAATTACGATTTCCGCAATGGCTCTATCTCAAGACCTAATGCACGGATTCTCATGAAACTTCAGATTCAGTTAGTCCTGTATATGACTTGATGCTGATTACGTGTTGGTGTAAATCGCTCAGCAGGTGGCGCTGCTATGCTGCATTTTGCACGATTCCCGCAATAGCTCTATCTCAAAAACTAATAACGAATTTTCATCTAACTTCAGATTTAGTTAAATGTTAACACAAGTTGTTGCCAATTAGGTTTTGGTGTTAACCGTCCAATAGGTGGCGCTGCTATGCTGGAATTTTCATGATTTTCGCAATAATTCTATCTCAAAAACTAATGCACGGATTTTCCTCAAACTTCAGATTCAGTTAGACTTTTACATAAGTGGTTGCTTGGTTATATTGATGTAACATAGGTTTTGGTGTAAAGCACCCAATAGGCGGCGCTGCTAGGCTGAATTTTGCTGGATTTACACGATTTCAGAGATAGCCATATCTCAAAAACTAATGCACGGAATTTCATATCTTTAGAATCCTCATGATGGGCATAGATTGCCGTTTAATTTTGGCAGTTTGATAGCGAATTTTCAAGTATTAACATGTATGAGATAGAAGAAAGTTTTGGGATTGGTACATCCGACTAGTTTTTAATTTGTGGGTTGAAACGTTTTACCTTATTAATCAGATTCACCTAAAATATGCATAATGCTCATCAATAAATCTTTCTCGTTGTATCATCTACTCCACAGTTTGTAAAAAACCTTGACTAGATGGTTATTCCGAGAAGTTCATTATAATAAAATAACCACTTATATCAACGCAAGATTTTCGTATTTTATGAATATAAAGGGTGTTTATAATTAAACAACACTACCTTAAACATGTCTACAGACAAAACTATTGTTCATGAAGTTGTGAAATTTTGTGAAAGATATAATAAAGGAATGGGAATTTGTTTAAGTGAAAAAAATAGTTAATTTCGCCACCAGAGGGCGTTTTTTAACGAATTACACACTTAGCATGCATTTACAATATTTCAGAAACTTTATTTTTTAACTTTACCTGAAATTAAAGAGAGAATTTCAAGACATGTTCGTAGCATTTTCCGAAAAACACTGCGGTTAACTGTGGAACATGCTATGTTACGATTCCAGATGGTATTTGAAAATGACGACCACCATATGGAACATGTTTGGATGTAATAAAACTTGTAACGTGTCGTAAATGTATACTAAATGTGTAATTCATTAAAAAAAACTCCCTCTGGTGGCGAAATTTTGAACTAATTTCTTTTCGCTCAGAAAAATTCCTCTACCATTATTATGTCCTCCACAAAATTTCACAGCATTGTGATCAATAGTTTATATCAATAGTTAATAATGATCAATAGTTAATATCGCATGTAGACTGCTTTAAAATAGGATCGGTATGTACAGCCTATATATGAATGTTTTTACAAATTTAATTAAACATCGTCTATGTATGATAAACAATTCTGCTCTCACAAATATATGCAACTTCAAATATTATTCTACCTAATTCACACAAATGGTAATTTTGGCATAATTATCAACTGAGTTTTACTAAAGTAGTAAAGTTTATGTAATCAGTATGATCAAACAGCTTTAAAGAGATTTTGATAATGCAAATTAAATCTCTAATGACATAAGAAAACTAACGGCTCGAAAACAGCTAACAGAAAGGTTTATTCGAGATAACATTTGGGAATGTTCTTCGCAAATTAAAACAAATTGGAAATTGCACATCAAGCGTGGCAAATGAGGTGCGTTCGTACTATAGCAAGTTTTATAAATATTTTTTGCACCGCATATTTTACTGAACGTATATTTTAGTTCATTTCAATAAGTGCATATCAAATTCATTCTGTTCGAAAGGCTGTAACATCCTTAAAATGCGCTTGAAATAATATTTTTCCAATTAGTCCGGGTGCTACAGTTGAAAAAACTGCAAATCGTGATAAGAATATAACGGTTGGTGAGTATCTACTTTATATTAATACAATGCATTTCAGAGGGGCATGCATCGCGTAAAGTCGTGGGAATTCAAGATGGCGGCTGTTATTCAAAATCGCATCATTTTCTGAATTCTTTTACTATTCATCATATAAATGTGTGTTTCGGGTCAATTTCCATGTTTTTAACATCAAAAATTTCGTTTTTAATACTTTCCGCCATAGTTTAATGAGTTTATAAATTCAGTTTGTCTGCCTGTCATCTTGCCATTCCATGCTCTGACTCGCTTACATATCTCTACTCACTTAAATTCATTCAGATTGTGATGCAATTTATATATGTTATTGAAGTTTGTAGGTTTTATAGTCCGTTTACAGGGCTCTCAAAAGAATTCCATTACACTATTATCTATTAATTCGCGTGCTACTGCTGAGAAAACTGCAAATCGTGAGAAGAATATACCGATTGGTGAGTATCTACTTTATATTAATACAATCAATATAAGAGGGGGGGGGGGGCGTCGCGTAAAGTCGTAGGAATTCAAGATGGCGGCTGTTATTCAAAATGGCGTCATTTTCTGAATTTTCTTACTATCCATCATATAAATGTGTGTTTCAGGTCGATTTCGATGTTTTTAACGTCCAAAATTTCGTTTTTAATACTTGAATGAGTTTACGAATTCAGTTTGTCTCTTTATTTGTCTGTCTGACTTCTTGCCATTCCATGCTCTAACTCGCTTAAATATCGCTACTCGCTTAAATTCACTCAGATTGTCATGCAATTTATATATGTTATTGAAGTTTACAATAACATG